>CM073760.1:50829258-51429258 GCA_037127475.1 Arma custos
TATATTATAATTATAATTAATTTGTTTACTGGCGGTATATAGTAATTCCTCACTGTGTATATACATATATAGATTAATGAATCGACTAAAACATACTGCTTAGGTTACATCACCACCTTTACTTAGAGTTAAGAATATACACGTATCTCATAATAACGCTCTCCCTTTCTTAATGAAATTCACGATTATTTTCACTTTCAAGAAAATTAAAATAAGAAATGAATGAAGTTAAAACTTGTGATCTAACTTGAAGCGACAACCTGCAGAACTGATGCCAACTCTTTAACCAAATTCTTAAATCCTCCGAAATCTAGAGAAACAAAACAAAAAATAAACGACATGATATCGTTAAAGAAAACTGCGTAGAGAACGAAACAAGATTTCCAAGGACTTTTCACTCCATACGACAAAACACATCGTAAACAATTCCCTTCTGGTAATGAATAAAAAACATTTTTTTCTTTCTTTTTTTTTATGAAGCAGTAGTAAACATGGAGACTGGTGAGATCATAAATGGTTAATTGATGCAAACAAATGCGCCTTATTGGGTGCATTCCCAAGCGGTGAGTATGCAATATGTATATGAGTATGTATTTATAGGGCAGCCTTATTAACTGCGTTACTCAACAGTTTGCAACTTTAGCATGTACATTATAATGAACTAGCCTATCTTGGAGATGTTACTGACAAAACTGATTAGATATTGTAATGGAAGATAATTTTGTTATAAAATCTTATAAGTCTGGAATATTCATATTAAAAGTATAGAAAAAAATATATTATTGTCCCATCCTGTACTACAAACTATGAATGGTCTTGGCTTCAGTCTATGGTAGACTGTACTGTTAGGCAACTACTGTTGTAATTAAGACACTTTGTAGGGGCTAAGTGAGTCTCAGGATGGACAGGTCTGCAGATCCCACTAGATCCAATTGTGACTGCAAACAGATTTATCTATCGAACCTAGTTTTGCATCCGGACCTTCAGGATAGCAACTCTACAAACTGAGCTAACCCGCTCCCATAAAAAATGAGTAATTAGATATAATATTATATCTATTATTCATATAATAGATCATTTTTTTTATTATATATACAATTTATTGAAATATTACAATCTGCCACTTTTAGGCAATAAGTAATAGTGCTAAATAGCTATACATACAATCATTCAATGAAAAAATAAATAATTATAAAAACAGTTGTATGGTTTTATGCAAGTGAAACTTTTTTCGGTTTGTAGGCATTTAACTAAAAAAAATTTGGAAAAATTATTCAATGTAGGGTATTAAAATTGCGTTTTCAATTTTAAGTTAATTATTGAAAAATGGGAAATCAATAGTAGATAATATATTCAATTATAAAATTTAATTTCAATTTGCGTGTTAGACTGCGGAATACATAACTAATACAATAATTTATATGATAAACGCATATTAAAAAGTAAGAGCAATATTATATAATAGGGATATTCACAATAAAGTGTGTGTTTATGATTATATATTGATGTATTTTATCATTATACAAACTCTAGCCTAACCCTTGCCTTATGTCCATTCTCCGGTAGAAACCGAGAAAAATAACAATACAATAATAATAATAATAATGTCTTCATTTATTATGGGACATGTCCCTTTAGAATAACAATACAGGTGTTGTAAGCTATTATGCCTTAGAGTATACAAATAATTAAATATATTATTATATATCAAAATTAAAATTAATACAAACTGATAAAAGGATTTGATAGTCTTTGAAGAGATTTGTTAATAGTAAACAAATCGTTTTTATTAATTTATTTTTTTAGGGTAAGAGAAATAAAACCGTTTTCCAGTTGTTGTTAATTCTTAATTTTCATTCTATTAGAGATGTTTCGACACTATGGTGTCATTCTCAATCTTTTCTTCTCCTGCATCTTTTAACTTTAATAAATAAATTAACAATAATTACATTACTATAAATAATTTAACACAATTGTCCAAAGATAACACACTATAAGTATAGGTACCTGGAAAGTCATACTTTTAAAAATTCTTGGGAGATCATTAGTCCTCCATGGTCAATAAATAATATTGCATTAAAAGACCAAATTTTGATTTTTGAACTATTAGATCCTTTTTCAGTTCTATGAATCATTTGACTTTAGTATAAAATAACAAAATATGTTCTAACAGCACATCAACAAAATAATACAAAGTAAAAAATTAATTTTTTTTTTTTTTTAAGATAAGATTGAGAATGACACCATAGTGTCGAAACGTCTCTAATAAATGAAAATTAAGAATTAACAACAACTGGAAAACGGTTTTATTTCTCTTACCCCAAATAAATGAAGAATTAAATCCAGTTTAAAAAAGGAAAAAAAAAATTATAAGAATTATTTATTTTTAAAATTTTATTTAAAGTTAATGAACATTAAACCATTTACGATAAAGTAAATAAATGCATTTACATTATTACACAGATCAAAACACCCAAATACCGCGGAACACTTGCAGGAATAAGTGACAATATAAATGCTACACGGTGAGCTGACTGGGCGCCGCCATATTGGCCTAGGCTGTCCTGTCATGCGCCTTTCACTTTACCCCTTCTCCAGCTGTAACACGACATGCTGATAGAAGAACAAAAAATTTTGGGGCGATAGAATTAAAGTTTCACATTAATAAATAATAATATAAAATAAATAAATAAAATAAAAACTATATGCATGCTGATAATAAAAACAAAAAAATACTGCGAAAATGATAATCAAAATAAAATAATTTCTCACATTCATACTATAATTACAATACGTCAGTGCCAGTACTCCAAATAACAACAGGTCTCGGGGCCATTGCTGGTTTGTTTAGAAGGAGGTGTGGGTTATATGGGTGTGTGGAACTGGATAGTGACTGAGCCAGAGGATTGGGATGGCAGGCAAGGTTTTGATAAATGTTTGAAAATTTAGTGGATGAGGTCGAGGAGGAAAGGAATGTTGAGATGAGGCTAATATGAGAATGAAAATAAAATACAAGATCCCTAATGTATTTTCTGAATAATTCCATGCCCTGGTATTATTTCCCTGTAAAACTAAGTCTTGTTGATTTTTCTTCTGGCTTGGAAATCCTCAGATGATTCTTAGTTACTTTGTTGAATATCTGTTTGCTTTCAATTGCCCCCACCGTTATTTCTGTTTGCCAGTTCTCAATTCCCTCATGCAGTTCTATGATTTTTTTTAGACCAGTAATCTCATATTTTACGTTTCATTTTTAGCAATTTCCCTAAGTTAAGAAACCCCGACCGTTGTAGTATCACCGGTCTCACTACTTAATAGTCTCTGATTTTAACCTTTTTCGAATAATTATTTTTACTGTAGGAATCCTTTGAAAAATTCTGTCTTATACACCATGAAACAGTTTGACAGGGCTTAATCGTCGAATTTCCAATCTGGCTTCCTCTATTTCACTGGCTAAACGATTATTGTTTTTTTACAAAATAAAAAACACTTTAAATCTTTATTTCTAATTATCTAATAATAGTAATCGTAGTAATCGGTGGATCCTGGGTGGTCAATACAACAAAAAAAAGTTATGCTTCAGACCTAACATTTTTAGGAGAATAAACAATTATCCTTATTCAGTTTTGGAGTTACTATTAGTTATCATTACCAGTTCATACGAAGGATAAGAAAATAGCATAGTTTTATATTCAAATTAAGAAAACTATATTTATTTAGATATTATTACATAAATATCGTCAAAATGGGGTTCAATTTCACAGAGCGCTGACCCCAGCGATGTTTACTTTGAGATGGGATGGGTTGGGGGTTGGAGGTGGTTTCATTACTAGCCTCAGGTGCGAAACAGACTGTTATATCTCTGCTAAAACCTACGCTTCCTGCTGATACTTAATATAATAAATATTATTATATATATTATTATAGTAATATACATAGTTAAACTCCAGAATACCGCCGTGGTATCAGTTCACGGATGAGTAATAGTGCTAGTTAGCAAAAACTTATTTGTATTCAGCTATGAATCATGTTCATCCTATACCTTTCATTTGTATGTATATAATTTTTTCTAATTGATTTATTCAAATTTATAACTTTTTTTTGGATTAATTTATTGATATTTACAACTATAATAATATTACAACAAGTAAATTTGCTAATATGAACAAATGACATGAAAAAAAAAAACACTTGTGGAGAAACTACCCATCGGTAGCACTCCAATAAACTTCTACAGTAGAAGGACTCGAGGCGATCTTCATGTCAGACGCCTCGGAGGTTTATCGGGAATAATATGGAAAGCAAGTTGAGAGACTAGCGGACTTAAGTGTGTATGGAGCTTATCATGGAAGGATAGGTATCTAGTTTGGACCAAATCAGCAACATATGGGATATTAAGATCATGATGGATGAGTTTGTTTGTGACATAATAAGGAGCATTGAGGAATTTACGGAGGATTTTGGATTGTAAGAATTGGATACGAGATGACTTGGATGGTTCAGTAGAGCCCCAAATCTCAACTCCGTATGTCCAAATAGGTCTGATATAAATGAGTCTTTTGTAATTAATTGGGAGCTTAGAAATTTATAACTGCTTAATAATAATAATAATAAAACCTAAAACCCTCTACAGCCCAAGAAGAGTCTTGCGTTCAATACTCTTACTATCTCTATAGAGATTGTACTGTTTCTAGGATTTCAAGTGCAGGGAGGTGAGTTGTCCTAGATCAGGCTCAACTTCCAGGTTTTTTCCTTAGTAGAGTTTCGGAAGATTATCAGGAATTGAAGAGGTAGCTAGGTTTGAACCTAGTGGGTTTGAATGGGAATGAAGTTTGTCATGAAAAGTTTGATATATTGTTTGGGACAAATCTGTAACTAATGGAACATTGAGATCATTTTGGATTATTCTATTCGAAACAAAGTAAGGAGCATTGAGGATTTTGGAATGCTAGAATTGGCAAAGAGAGAAATTCGACGGCTTAGTGGAGCCCCAAAGCTCTACTCCCTAAATCCGAGTGGGTCTTGAAGTAGCCTGAAACTGCAATGTATTAGTTTTATTATTCTCCTTCTATTATGATGATGCCTGAATAGGAGATATTTCAACAATTTATCGTGTTTTCTGTTGTTTCAGAAACTTTAATCTCTTCTGAGCATTTATATTAATATATTTTCAGTGCCGGTGAATAATTGTTTTAAGTCGAATTTTGTCCAATATGAGTTATTTTTACTAAGAGGAGCGGAATGGTGACATTTGGTTTCGAATGGAGTTATAATATTGTTACGGGCTACTGGGTATTAAAATGAATTAAACAATTCCTTAATTAAAGATACTAATATTTATTAACAAAAGTGAGAAAAAGGAAACAAGTAAATTATTAACAATTAAATTATTGAACTAATATAAATTTATAATGACAATATTCTAAAGATTATAATCTAGGCCTAACTTCTATTTAATTATTACAATAATATAAGATATTACTAATTCTAGATATCTTAACTAGTTACAATGGTTTCTATGAATATTATAAAATTACACTAAAATTTATGACTAATAATTAACACTTACAGTTCACTAGTCCACCGACCGTAAGATTCTCCAAGTATGACAAACTGACACACAGAAACAGTTTATTACACTCGCGAGACTGTCACAGTTCACTGATACACTTATTACACGGGCCGGTTCAATACTGACTAGTTTATCACACTGACACTCACTTATCACAGATCTTGCGTGGTCTACTCTCAGGCTAAGATTGACTGCCTCGAGGTGAGGGAAGTATTTAAGTAGGCAAGGCCGAACATTCTAGAACACGGAGGGGCCAGAAAAGTCTGGAATCTTCCTAATCCTTTTCCGACAAAAGGAGACGATCTAGAACGGTCCTAATCCTATTTTAACTTCTCCCGCCGACGGATTTAAGCCGCTAATCCTTTGCTTCCTCTGGCCGTAACACTGCCCCCTGCTTAAAAGTGCTCTGCCCCAGAGCATAGTCCAGAGAAATCGGGCATTTATGAGCTTCTACTGATGGAGACGCACTTTCTTTCCAGGGGTTGAATGTGCACACCAATATGGCGACTCCAGAGTTGGCGAATGTCCGTTCGATCATGTTCCTGACAACCTTCCACTCCAAGCCGTCGTATCCACAGCCCAACTTCGGAATGGCGAGCTTGGTGACACGCAGTCTCAGAAGCTTACTCCGTAGGTCGTCGAGGTTTCGCCACAGTGCGTCATATGTTGGCTTCTGATCAGTGGCACGCTTGGTAACCAAGTAAAACAGGTGTCGTCCTTCGTACGGCTGGTGGAATGCCTTCCCGACACTTGGTCCTTGGCGTTCCAGCTCCTCAGTTCCGCTGAACTTCTTCCTGAAGACCGTTGCAATCCCTTGAGAAGTCCTCAGATCTTCGGCAACGCAATGGGCCAGAGAATACTCCACTGGTAACGAGAAGATATCCCTGTAGATTACCTGAGTTACTCCACGAAACCCTGGTACCTTAGTATTTGCAACTGGGTCATTATTTGTCTCCACGTTGTTTAGGTACCTAACCTGCTGGTCTTCTGCCGGGCCATGGTCTCCTTTGTACGGTGCCAGTCTATTGAAATGGACTACCTTGGGTTTTCCTTTGTTCAGCGTTACTGGTAAGCTGTTCAGGTTCATTAGCCGAATCGGAGTGGTACGTCCGATCTTGATGAGAGACCTTGCAACAATTATGCCGCGTCCGATCTCCTGTTCTTCTTGCCTTCCAGGTTCAATTAGCATACATTGACCTTCAGGTAGATGTCCTTCGATCGTCCCATGCGTTATGATTTGGCTCCGTGCAAGTAAAGTGGTGTCCTCTAGTAAGCGCACTCGTGCGTAGATGTCCTTTCCCTGCCGAAGGATGACTTCTTCATCTCCCAGCGTCATAACACCTCTCGCCATATCCAGCTTGATCCCGTATGCGATCATCAAGTCCGTGCCCAATATGACAACTTCATCAATATCTGCCACGAGAGCGCGGTGCTTCAGATGTTGATCCCCGATGATGAAGTAGGCAACTGTCTCCCCGCAGACCTTGGCTGGCTCTCCTGTGGCAGTCCGTAATGTCCAAATTGTTGGCAAGATCTTCTCAGCAGGAACTGTCTTTGAGCTCAAGATTGTCTTGGTTGCGCCGGTGTCCAGTAGCAGACTTCGCAGCTGCCCGTTCACCTTCCCATCAACGTAGAAGCTGTTCGTTCTGCTCCCTAAAGACGCAACTCTACTGGTCTTCCTCGGGCCTCTGACGTAGCGGGCTGATAGTTGTTTCTCCCCATCAACCCTACTTCGTTCCTGTGGCTTTTCTTGCTTCTTGGATGGACACTTGCTTCTAGGGTGTCCAAGTTGGCCGCAGCTCCAACAGCGTATCTCCTTTTTACGGGCCCTTAGAGCCTCCAAAACCATTGTCAGAATGTCTTCGACGCTAGGGACCTTATTAGGCTCCGCTCCTGCTGCTCGAACTCGTGCATGGCCCCGTACTGACTGCCTGACAGCCTCGAACTCCATGGCCTGAGATTATGCGTCTCCTAGAGTTTTTGGCCGGGCGAGCTTCACTGCTTGTTGCGTCTCGGGGTCCCGAAATCCATCCAGGAATTTGTCGACAGCCAGGCTCTCGTAGACATCATCGGTGACCGATGGGTAGGCATTCCTCACCAGCCGGGCAATGTCCGCTTCAAATTCCTGCAGCGTCTCGTTGGACTTCTGGATCCTGCTTCTCAGCTGTGAGCGATATAGCTGGTCCATGTGGCGATGACTGAAACGCATCTCCAGTCTACTAATCAGCTCCCCGTAGTTAGACCGCTCCGACATGGGCATCCCCTGGAGTACTCCCAAGGCGTCTCCACGCAAGGCCAGGCACAACGCTGACGCTTGGGTCTCTTTTGACCATCCGTGGATTGAAGCCGCTGTCTCGAAGAGAGTCATGTAGTCCTCCCACGGCGTCTTTCCGTCGAATACTGGAATAGTGTTGTGATTTGGTGGTGTCCCAGCATTGGCGGGCATAATGGTCCTATGAAGGCTGCCCTCGGAGGAACAGTCGGTTTCGTTCGTCGGTGGGTTGCTCATACGTCCCTCGAGAGCTTCTACTCTTAGCCTAAGTTCGTTTTCAATAGAATTCAATTTTTCTCCTAGCCTAGATTCTACATTAGCTACCTTATCATTTACATCGGCTAACTTATTATCTACATTAGCTACTTTATTATTTACATCGGCTAACTTATTATCTACATTTTCCATTAGCGTAGTCTCTAATGTGCCTAACTTAGACTCTAATGTATCCAATAAATCACTTTTTACAGTACCTAATTCATTACCTAGCTCATTTTTAACATTGCTTAATTCATTACCTAGCTCATTTTTAACATTGCTTAATTCATTACCTAGCTTATTTTCTACATTGCTTAACTCATTTTTAAAAGTTGCAGACAACCTGCTTAAATCAGTCTCAAACAGAACGTCATCAGGATTTTCCCTAAATCTACAAAAAATTGACGCAAGCGCTGTTGCAGCACATTTTTAGTTCCGGAAGAATCAAGATCACGTTCTTCTAACTCCCGTTTCAAATCCGAAACTTTTAAATAAATTAATTTAACACTTTTAGAAGCAATTCCACATACAGTAGTCAAATAATTACAAAATGCAAAATAATAGCAATTACACAATAATCCCACTTCTGACACCAATTTGTTACGGGCTACTGGGTATTAAAATGCATTAAACAATTCCTTAATTAAAGAGACTAATATTTATTAACAAAAGTGATAAAAAGGATACAAGTAAATTATTAACAATTAAATTATTGAACTAATATAAATTTATAATGACAATATTCTAAAGATTATAATCTAGGCCTAACTTCTATTTAATTATTACAATAATATAAGATATTACTAATTCTAGATATCTTAACTAGTTACAATAGTTTCTATGAATATTATAAAATTACACTACAATTTATAACTAATAATTAACACTTACAGTTCACTAGTCCACCGACCGTAAGATTCTCAAGGATGACAAACTGACACACAGAAACAGTTTATTACACTCGCGAGACTGTCACAGTTCACTGATACACTTATTACACGGGCCGGTTCAAGACTGGCTGCCTCGAGGTGAGGGAAGTATTTAAGTAGGCAAGGCCGAACATTCTAGAACACGGAGGGGCCAGAAAATTCTGGAATCTTCCTAATCCTTTTCCGACAAAAGGAGACGATCTAGAACGGTCCTAATCCTATTTTAACTTCTCCCGCCGACGGATTTAAGCCGCTAATCCTTTGCTTCCTCTGGCCGTAAAAATATAAACAATAGCTCCATCCCAAACCAATACCCAACGAGAACTATAAGATTCCACTTCTCTAAATTCAAGAAACTGATTTTGGAAACAATTCGACTTAACTACTTATTCGCTGAGGCTGCATATTTATGCATTTCTACAATCAAGAAGCAGCGATCGACTTTGTTACTATCGATAATGATCAAGGACAGAATCGATTTCCTCGTTAGGACAACTTCATTGGTAACACTATTGTACGATTTAGAAGACTCTGATGACCGATGATTTCCATCGCAAGAAGCAGAGACTGCCTACATGATCTGGTATCTATACTGATGGCTGTGGCAATCTTCATCCGTCATTTCCCAGCAGTGTGCACAATATCTTCCAGGCGAGTCTCTCCTCCTCAAAGGTTACCTGAGTCGTTAGAGTGCTGATTGCTATGGTCGTTCTCGTTCAGCCTTTCCGTTAAGTTTTCACGAGCAGTACATAGTTATTATATTAATTTATATTTTAATTGCATTATATATTACATTAGGCTATCGTACGTAATAATAGTAATATAGTGAATGTTTGCTGACCTTATAGATGGTAATGAAGGCTAAAATATTCCGGATTAAGGTGAAGAGATCGTTAAATTAATTATTATTAGTCACATAATAATAATAATTTATCTATAACATACGTTTGTATACGTAGCATCTCTTGTTAATGGAGGGGAAAGGATCCAAGACTTGGAATTAGCCAAAATTACTAAATCTAAAATTACCACTACAACCCGTGAAGGGTCTGGGTTTCAGTACAAGGTAGAGACTGTACTGTTTCATGGATAACGGTTCTGTAAGGAGGTGACTTGTGGGTCACGCTCAACCGCCAGATTTTTTCCCCTAATTTTGGGTATAATATTTTTATAATATTTTATAAAGGCTGGGTGAGACCCAGGAGGGTCCTTGGAGCGGGATTTGAACTAGGATTTTATACATGGCAACTCAGTGCTCTACCACTGAGCCACTAGCAGCTGGATCATGGAGCGTGATCTAGGACAAATCACCTCCTTGCACAACCGTTGTCCATGAAACAGTACTGTCTCTACCATGTACAGAACCCCAGACCCTTCACGGGTTGTTGTGGTACAGGTTTAATGTTTTCCAAAAATACAAATTATCGTGAAAATACTATTTTCGTAAAGGAAATGTGTATATTTAGGTAATACTTAGAATCTTTCAACAAACATATATCATCTATACTTTAAAATGTAAGTTAATAATTTATGTGGAAACCTAAAGATTTTAGAATAAACAATCCTTTATCAAGAAAACATTATACGTTATTATGTAACAATATAGTACATTGATTTTAAATTTTTTTTCGCAGTTAAGCTGAATGTTCTTAAATAAAGTTATGAACTTAATTAGTTAAAAGAAATCTTGAAAGAATATTGAATATTATTGAAGCAATAAGTTATTGCCATATTTTAAATATAATTAATATTCAGTCAGGAAGCCATTTCGCCCAAGCCCAGGGCTCTAGGATAGCACTACACTAGGGTCTAATTAGTCGAGAGAGAAAAGTTATAAAATTTTCTTCCTTCTTCAACAAATTTAGAATTTATTTCTTAATTTTCTTTATAAATATTAAAACCTGATTACACTTTATAAAACATAACCGAAGTTATATTAGTTGTATTTTTTTATTAAACTAATAAAAAATTTATTACATCTATAATGTGACTACTCAATTTATCACTGAAGACATAAAAGAGAGAAGAATTTAATTACACCCGATTAAAGCTCTTTCATATTTTTCGATAAAATGACCTTTTCACTTTTTTTCTCACTCAAAAGGAAGCTTCCAAGACAGCCCTGATAACAAAATATATCTGTACCACCACACCCCGTGAACGGGTCTGGTGTTCAGGGTTCAGTACGCGGTAGAGGCTGTACTGTTTCACAGGCATTGATTTTTCCTAGATCACCCTCAACCGTTAGATTTTCCCCCTTATTTGGGTACCCACTTTATAGAGACTGGGTGAGCCCCAGGAAGTCCGATATCCCATATGATCTATCTTTGACTGCTAACAGACTAAATAAAAGTCTTGCCACCAGCGGTATTTGAACCATCATTTTCGGCATTGCAACTCAGTGCTATACCACTGAGCCATTTAGGTCCCTGAATATATATATATATATATATATATATATATATATATATATATATATATATATGATGTTGATAGAATCAAACACTAAATGTGGTTTTTCGAAATAACAACTAAACTAAGTTGCCTATAAAAAAAAAAGGACATAATTTTTTTTATAGCAACGTTTGTCTTTAACTGATTTTAACAACTCATTTTATAACACAGCGCTGCATGTAAAATAAGAAAATTTTTAAAGCTGTTATTTGAAAAATTGATTACAAAACCCTCTTCTTTAAACTGTTCAATAAAACAAAACACAACTCAGAATAACCTCCCCCGTTTTTTTATCCCAGCTGTTGTCATAGTAACCGTATTAGTAACATTTGCATGTAAGCCTTTTGGGATGTGTGTGTTATATATAAACTTTATATATACATATATATATATATATATATATATATATATATATATATATATATATATATATATACGGAAGGAGTTGCTTAACAGTAGAGCGTTGATTAGCTACGCTAAAGATCCCGGGTTTAAATATTCTTATTAAGGCTATGACAGATAATTTATTTAATTTCTTAACTGCCCTAAATGCATCTTGTAGAATGCGCTTACCTTCTGGGGCTCACTCAGTTTCTACAAAGGGGATACCCTTAATTGGGAGGGGCGGGGGTGGTTGCGCGTGATCTAGGACAATACAACCATCACAGATAGCCGTTGCCCTAGAAACAGTACAGTCTTTATTTACCATGTACTGGAACCAACACCCTTCATGCGTCGTACTAGTATACGTTTTTTTTTAATATATATCAATATATTATTCCTCCCCCAAGAAGAGCGATACGGTTACTAAGCTACCACGAAGAAGCTGCTACGAAGGCTAACAGAAGAATGTGGATAATGGTGTCGCGTGACATTTGTTAAGTGGAAAAGGCCGTAGCGAATGCCACTGTAATCTCAGTTTGTTGTTGTTGTTGGAAGTGGAATGCCATTATTATAACGGTTTGACGCGCTCACCCATCCCATTCTATTATATACTGTTTTTATTTTTTTTGTGAACTGGATTGAATGCATATATCTAGTACTAGCTTTTGTCCGCGGCTTCGCTCGCTTAGAATTTGGAAGCTATGTCTAGAAGTTTCTTGACAGTGCTTTTTAACAATAATTTAAAATAATAAATAATTTAATTATTTAAATAATTTAATTTTTTTCACTATAGGTTACTCGTACAAAATTTCAGATGTCTAACTTCAAAACTGACGGACTCCATACAACCTTTGAACCCTTATTATAATAGGGATTATCCAAAGTTCTTTCTTAAATCATACAAAGGACCTATCTGCAAATTTCAAGATGCTAAATTCCTGATTTGCCTTTAATTATGTACTATAATGGATTCTCCACAGTATCCTCTAAAACTGTCGGGGGTGGGGAGGGGCACGTGCCCCCGTGCGCCCCCTAAATCCGCGCTTGCAATAGCCCATGTGTTATTCTGATGTATAACCTATATTACTGTAAAGTTTCATCCAAATCCGTTCAGTAGTTTTTGCGTGAAAGAGAGACAAACATACAAACTTTCACATTTATAATATTAGTAAGATTAGTAGTATATCAAAACAAATAGTTTCACTCTTGTTCTTTCTGATATTTTAACAACTATGATCATGTTATTTTCCTTTAATTATGTACTATAATGGATTCTCCACAGTTCCTATAAAACTGTCGGGGAGGGGCGCCTGCCCCCGTGCGCCCTCCTAAATCCGCGCTTGCTATAGCCCATGTGTTATTCTGATGTATAACCTATATTACTGTAAAGTTTCATCCAAATCCGTTCAGTAGTTTTTGCGTGAAAGAGAGACAAACATACAAACTTTCACATTTATAATATTAGTAAGATTAGTAGTATATCAAAACAAATAGTTTCACTCTTGTTCTTTCTGATATTTTAACAACTATGATCATGTTATTTTCCTTTAATTATGTACTATAATGGATTCTCCACAGTTCCTATAAAACTGACGGGGAGGGGCGCCTGCCCCCGTGCGCCCCCCTAAATCCGCGCTTGCTATAGCCCATGTGTTATTCTGATGTATAACCTATATTACTGTAAAGTTTCATCCAAATCCGTTCAGTAGTTTTTGCGTGAAAGAGAGACAAACATACAAACTTTCACATTTATAATATTAGTAAGATTAGTAGTATATCAAAACAAATAGTTTCACTCTTGTTCTTTCTGATATTTTAACAACTATGATCATGTTATTTTCCTTTAATTATGTACTATAATGGATTCTCCACAGTTCCTATAAAACTGTCGGGGAGGGGCGCCTGCCCCCGTGCGCCCTCCTAAATCCGCGCTTGCTATAGCCCATGTGTTATTCTGATGTATAACCTATATTACTGTAAAGTTTCATCCAAATCCGTTCAGTAGTTTTTGCGTGAAAGAGAGACAAACATACAAACTTTCACATTTATAATATTAGTAAGATTAGTAGTATATCAAAACAAATAGTTTCACTCTTGTTCTTTCTGATATTTTAACAACTATGATCATGTTATTTTCCTTTAATTATGTACTATAATGGATTCTCCACAGTTCCTATAAAACTGTCGGGGAGGGGCGCCTGCCCCCGTGCGCCCTCCTAAATCCGCGCTTGCTATAGCCCATGTGTTATTCTGATGTATAACCTATATTACTGTAAAGTTTTATCCAAATCCGTTCAGTAGTTTTTGCGTGAAAGAGAGACAAACATACAAACTTTCACATTTATAATATTAGTAAGATTAGTAGTATATCAAAACAAATAGTTTCACTCTTGTTCTTTCTGATATTTTAACAACTATGATCATGTTATTTTCCTTTAATTATGTACTATAATGGATTCTCCACAGTTCCTATAAAACTGTCGGGGAGGGGCGCCTGCCCCCGTGCGCCCTCCTAAATCCGCGCTTGCTATAGCCCATGTGTTATTCTGATGTATAACCTATATTACTGTAAAGTTTCATCCAAATCCGTTCAGTAGTTTTTGCGTGAAAGAGAGACAAACATACAAACTTTCACATTTATAATATTAGTAAGATTAGTAGTATATCAAAACAAATAGTTTCACTCTTGTTCTTTCTGATATTTTAACAACTATGATCATGTTATTTTCCTTTAATTATGTACTATAATGGATTCTCCACAGTTCCTATAAAACTGACGGGGAGGGGCGCCTGCCCCCGTGCGCCCCCCTAAATCCGCGCTTGCTATAGCCCATGTGTTATTCTGATGTATAACCTATATTACTGTAAAGTTTCATCCAAATCCGTTCAGTAGTTTTTGCGTGAAAGAGAGACAAACATACAAACTTTCACATTTATAATATTAGTAAGATTAGTAGTATATCAAAACAAATAGTTTCACTCTTGTTCTTTCTGATATTTTAACAACTATGATCATGTTATTTTCCTTTAATTATGTACTATAATGGATTCTCCACAGTTCCTATAAAACTGTCGGGGAGGGGCGCCTGCCCCCGTGCGCCCTCCTAAATCCGCGCTTGCTATAGCCCATGTGTTATTCTGATGTATAACCTATATTACTGTAAAGTTTCATCCAAATCCGTTCAGTAGTTTTTGCGTGAAAGAGAGACAAACATACAAACTTTCACATTTATAATATTAGTAAGATTAGTAGTATATCAAAACAAATAGTTTCACTCTTGTTCTTTCTGATATTTTAACAACTATGATCATGTTATTTTCCTTTAATTATGTACTATAATGGATTCTCCACAGTTCCTATAAAACTGTCGGGGAGGGGCGCCTGCCCCCGTGCGCCCTCCTAAATCCGCGCTTGCTATAGCCCATGTGTTATTCTGATGTATAACCTATATTACTGTAAAGTTTCATCCAAATCCGTTAAGTAGTTTTTGCGTGAAAGAGAGACAAACATACAAACTTTCACATTTATAATATTAGTAAGATTAGTAGTATATCAAAACAAATAGTTTCACTCTTGTTCTTTCTGATATTTTAACAACTATGATCATGTTATTTTCCTTTAATTATGTACTATAATGGATTCTCCACAGTTCCTATAAAACTGTCGGGGAGGGGCGCCTGCCCCCGTGCGCCCTCCTAAATCCGCGCTTGCTATAGCCCATGTGTTATTCTGATGTATAACCTATATTACTGTAAAGTTTCATCCAAATCCGTTCAGTAGTTTTTGCGTGAAAGAGAGACAAACATACAAACTTTCACATTTATAATATTAGTAAGATTAGTAGTATATCAAAACAAATAGTTTCACTCTTGTTCTTTCTGATATTTTAACAACTATGATCATGTTATTTTCCTTTAATTATGTACTATAATGGATTCTCCACAGTTCCTATAAAACTGTCGGGGAGGGGCGCCTGCCCCCGTGCGCCCTCCTAAATCCGCGCTTGCTATAGCCCATGTGTTATTCTGATGTATAACCTATATTACTGTAAAGTTTCATCCAAATCCGTTCAGTAGTTTTTGCGTGAAAGAGAGACAAACATACAAACTTTCACATTTATAATATTAGTAAGATTAGTAGTATATCAAAACAAATAGTTTCACTCTTGTTCTTTCTGATATTTTAACAACTATGATCATGTTATTTTCCTTTAATTATGTACTATAATGGATTCTCCACAGTTCCTATAAAACTGTCGGGGAGGGGCGCCTGCCCCCGTGCGCCCTCCTAAATCCGCGCTTGCTATAGCCCATGTGTTATTCTGATGTATAACCTATATTACTGTAAAGTTTCATCCAAATCCGTTCAGTAGTTTTTGCGTGAAAGAGAGACAAACATACAAACTTTCACATTTATAATATTAGTAAGATTAGTAGTATATCAAAACAAATAGTTTCACTCTTGTTCTTTCTGATATTTTAACAACTATGATCATGTTATTTTCCTTTAATTATGTACTATAATGGATTCTCCACAGTTCCTATAAAACTGTCGGGGAGGGGCGCCTGCCCCCGTGCGCCCTCCTTAATCCGCGCTTGCTATAGCCCATGTGTTATTCTGATGTATAACCTATATTACTGTAAAGTTTCATCCAAATCCGTTCAGTAGTTTTTGCGTGAAAGAGAGACAAACATACAAACTTTCACATTTATAATATTAGTAAGATTAGTAGTATATCAAAACAAATAGTTTCACTCTTGTTCTTTCTGATATTTTAACAACTATGATCATGTTATTTTCCTTTAATTATGTACTATAATGGATTCTCCACAGTTCCTATAAAACTGTCGGGGAGGGGCGCCTGCCCCCGTGCGCCCTCCTAAATCCGCGCTTGCTATAGCCCATGTGTTATTCTGATGTATAACCTATATTACTGTAAAGTTTCATCCAAATCCGTTCAGTAGTTTTTGCGTGAAAGAGAGACAAACATACAAACTTTCACATTTATAATATTAGTAAGATTAGTAGTATATCAAAACAAATAGTTTCACTCTTGTTCTTTCTGATATTTTAACAACTATGATCATGTTATTTTCCTTTAATTATGTACTATAATGGATTCTCCACAGTTCCTATAAAACTGTCGGGGAGGGGCGCCTGCCCCCGTGCGCCCTCCTTAATCCGCGCTTGCTATAGCCCATGTGTTATTCTGATGTATAACCTATATTACTGTAAAGTTTCATCCAAATCCGTTCAGTAGTTTTTGCGTGAAAGAGAGACAAACATACAAACTTTCACATTTATAATATTAGTAAGATTAGTAGTATATCAAAACAAATAGTTTCACTCTTGTTCTTTCTGATATTTTAACAACTATGATCATGTTATTTTCCTTTAATTATGTACTATAATGGATTCTCCACAGTTCCTATAAAACTGTCGGGGAGGGGCGCCTGCCCCCGTGCGCCCCCCTCAATCCGCGCTTACTATAGCCCATGTGTTATTCTGATGTATAACCTATATTACTGTAAAGTTTCATCCAAATCCGTTCAGTAGTTTTTGCGTGAAAGAGAGACAAACATACAAACTTTCACATTTATAATATTAGTAAGATAAATACTGAGAGTGACACAAGTGCCCTCTGGCAGACAAGCTCTGAAGCTAGTTTGATACAGTGTTGATGAGTGATGAAGAGATATTTATCCACTTCTGTAATGGCCATTAGAGGTAACTAGTGAGATATATAAAACAGCTAACTTAATTTCTTGTATTAGAAACTGCTCGCCGTTTCAGGCTACTGCAATAATTATTAAACAAACACTCTAAACTCACAGTTAATTACAAAAGACTCATATACATGACTATTATTAGACCTATTTGGACTTACGGAGTAGAGCTTTGGGGCTCCACTAAGCCATTGAATTTCTCTCACAATCCAACCAAAATCCTTAATGCTCCCTTACTTTATTACGAATAAAGTCATCCATAGTATGATGAGACAGATGATCTGAAATGCCCAATTTTTTGTTGCTTTGATAAGAACCCGAAATCAATCCTTTCATGACAAACTTTATTCCAACTCAAACCTAGCTATTTTTTCAATTCCTGATAATCCTCCGAGGCATCTGAAAAGAAGTTGGCCTCGTGACATTTTAAGTTGAACTTGTTATGTGAATACTATCACTGGCTAGTTTCTCTACTTGTCTTTATTCCTGCCATTTACTTGTTGTATTGTTATAATAAAGTTGTAAATTTCAATGAATAAATTAATAAAAAATAAATGTTTTGTATTAATAAGCTTGACATTTTCCTCCAACTGTACCAGTGGAATCCAGTTATTAGCTCATTTAGCCGAGGCAATAAAATGTAAGAGAAGTGGGACAATGGCGACGACAAGCATCCATTGACTGGAGCTGGCATTTTCCAAAGTCGATTTACATAATGAGGAAGAGCGGTCGGAGTGGTCGGAGAACTGGCAACGCTGCAGCTCGGTACAAGGCCGTACTACCTGGTACCCTGGTACCGCGTCTCCCGTCGTAGAAGGAGTAGGGGAGGCATCTCGACGTAGGGGACCCTGCAGGATACGTGGAGCTGGCGGGACTTGAAAAAGAATATGGAAGAAATAGAGGATTCTTGAGGATGTTACAATGGTTAACACTATTTTTCTTTCATTTACCGTCACGTTATGCCGCTAAAGCTAATCGGACGATGCTACAGTGGGAGCTCTAAATTTTGCATATACAGGTATAATTTCGAAAGGAGTCTTTATCGGGTACCTGACATCTTATAAGCTCGGATTTTAACGAAAGGATTTTGTACTCCTTAAAAAAATCCTAATGTCACCTGCCGTGCTGCGAATCCAGGATCATGGGTCATCATCACTATACCACATATGACTCTTCAATGATTATATAAATTACAATTATTCACCAATGAGTAAAATACATTAACGAACGCCAAATATTTAAGCTGTTAATAATTTCAAAACACTAAAAATAAAATAAATATATAGTTTTAACTTATATATAATTATAATTTAATATATATAATTAGTAGGGGTATCAGTATTGATGATTTTATTTACAGCGCCACACTCAATATGTTAAAAAAATAATAATAAGAGGAACAAAATGGTACGGAGGAGGCCAGAAAAATATATCTTAAATATGAAGACCCTCATTGCAGGTCTTCTTCAGACCTTTTAATGGGCCAATAGTTGACAGTTCAACTGTTCAACCCGTCGACTGTCAACCATTGACCCATTATAAGGTCAGAAGAATACCTGCACTTTGGGTCGAAACGTTGCCTTTAAAACAAACAGTTCTTCTTATTTAAGAGAATTTTTTCTGACCCCCAACTGGACCATTTTCTTCTTCATACAAACAAAGTCAACAAATATTACTCAAAATAGGCTGAGCGAACCCGAAGGTTCGATGCTTATACCATAATATACTGCCAATCGTTGCTTGCTTACTTCCGTACGAGGATCATTACCACCCACACCCCATCCCATAAGTCAACGTTAATGAAAACATCTATAAAAGCGAATGTTAATGAAGAGTTAATGTGACTCAGGTACCAAACTCAAGAATGTTGGTCAGAGAAAAGTCGCTGATGAACAAAATATTTATTTTTATATTCGTATTCTATCAATTTAGAAAGGTCAAATTTTGATGGGACTGGAGTAGAGAGCATGCAGAAGTGGATCTGCTTACAAACCCAAAAGATTTAGGTTCGAATAGCGGTCCCGAGATTCTTCTAGCCGAAGCAACCCAGAAGGGGGGAAGCAACTCAAAAATTGGGCATATAATTGGTGACTCTATCATATATTTCAATCAGCAATTAGCGTTGCAGTTTTCCAGGACGCCAATAGCCGCTTGAAGACTTGATATAAAGAGGGTCTGTTTCAGAGAAAGATATATAGGTTCTCGTGCTCCTGCTGACCGTGAACAGCCATAATCCATGGATCTACGAGGTCTACTCGCAGACCGATTTTGCACTGTACGTGAACCCGAGTGAGAAAGGGACGGCTTATAGAGCAAACAATATATGTCTGCAAGGTGACCACATCGTTCGGCCCAAGATTTGTATGGTCTATAGTGTCAACCGGAAAAATATATATACATATTCTTACATACATGTACAAGTCGTTTTTTCAATAACAATTTTTTTCCTCAAAAATATTTTACACCGTTACTTCCATGACGTTCTATTTCTCACATACCGACTTCCATACATCCACAGGAAAGTATATTCTTGTGCATTGTGAGACCCCAAAAGATATGGGAAGTAGGATGGGATAAAATGCAGGGTGCCTGTTTGTTTTTTTTTTCTTATCAGGTAAAATATTTCTTATCATCATGATTCAGGAATATGCGCGCAACGGGAATATAGGTCTGTTCATGGCAATGGCGCATGATTTCTTTTTTCATTTTATGTTGGATGTTTTTTACTCCCATTTGAACGGTTTCTGTTACCTCTATTTATTGATTTTCATACCTAAGTCTTAAAGATATTGGTTGACCGTTTTTCTTCCGCATTGAATTCAACTATCTCAGTAGCTAATATTTTGAAGACTATAATGTGCATGGATTGATGCAAGTGCTCCAATGTGGGCGTATACTGCGTGGAAAAAAAAAATTCAGAAGAGTGTAAAATGGTCTGGGGGAAATGTCGTAAAATAAGATAAATGAAAAAGATGAAATGATTATCGAACTCGTAACGGCAACCTGCGGAATAATTGCCTTTTTCTATTGTAGAGTTCTATGTAAATCCCTTTAATGTTTAAGAATTTATTAAATTTTTATCTAAGCATGATATGGCTATAGAAATATTTCTGAATTATCCCTCGACATGATAAAGACTTATTCAGTCTATGTTGATGTAATAATTCTATGTTGAACATAGATCATGACGGAAACATATAATATTGTACGTCGATCAGGGACCCACCGCAGCAACTTAGAGTAAAAAAATCACCTTTTGTTTGCAGCAGGTATAGGAGAGTCTTCCCTTGGCTGTGCCAACAAGTCTGGCTGGAGAAATATATTTGTCCCTCATGGCAACAGTATAATATTTACATTAACACTGTATATAATAATATAATATTATTTTTATTAATATTAAAATTGTATATATCTCTAATATTTAAAAAAAAAATCAGTAATGTAATATGCCTAGCAAAATTATTTTTTTTTTTAGTCTTCTGTCATGCTCGGTCAGTTAAATTATTAACTTTTTTTTGGCAAATTGCAAAGCCACTGTTCCTGACTCCTTTAAGCCATTACATAAAATGTAGCACTGTTTTTTTGTTTAAACAGAAAAATAGGAATGCATCCATTAAAAAAAAAATAAAACATGCTACATCTTATTACAAACATATCAGCGTTCCCTTATGCAATGTAATTTTCTTTATAACCTATAAATTATTTTTTCCTGCAACCATTGAGTAATGCTATCCATTACTCAATTCAAAGTAACAGCCACCTAGATCGAATTTGACAATCAGCACTCTGTTATTTTAAATGTTGAATGGAGCTATTATAATATTATTCATTTTATATTCCAAAAATGTTAAAATAAATAATTTTTATTTTATTTTCGTATGTGTTATCAAAATATTATTTTCTAAATAATAATAAATAAATGTTTCAATGAGTAAACCGTCCTAGAGTTATAATTGGCATGGTTAGTAATAGAAAATTGTAAGAGATAGCGCTAGTGTAGTTTTAACAAATCTAAAGTTTCACCTTTAATTTCTTAATTTTTAAATGGTTGCAGGAAAAATGTAATATTTAACAAGTGAGAAAAGTGCTTATATCACCCTCCTTCCCTCGCCTTCGGCTCGTGTGGTAAACTTCACTCAGTTATAATAAAGTGGCGTTTTCCTCATTTGTCAAATAAATAACTATTTTAATCTTTTAAACAAACTTAAAATAAGAAAGAAAACATTTTATAATTTTATTAAATGCAAAATACTCAATATCTCTAAGCAATTTTAGGTAGGCACTCATATCTCAATAGGCTCATTACAGAGGTACAAAATAATAGTAGACTGAACTGAACTTGAATTTCTAGAATAATAAACCAAGAGGTTAATTATCTCCAGTAGTTACAGTAGTACAATTAAATAAACAAGTCTCAACCCCGGAGATAAAGGGAAACATGTCACATTTTCGTATTTGTTCAGGAGAAACAATTTTACACAATATTGAACTATTGAAATTTCTTTCTTCGATACTTATAGAAGCAGCTTAAAGAAAATTGTTACTCGCATTAATAAATAACACAGGACAACAAAAAAATTATTTTTTTGAAAACTTTTTTAACTTTATTAGTTGATCTTTATAAATCCTCATACAAGACTGAAAAGACAAGAAACTGCTCGACGTTTTCGCCTACTTTAACATTTACTGGATAAACGTTCTAAGCTCCCAATTAATTACAAAAGACTCATTTACATGACAGTTATCAGACCTATTTGGACATAAGGAATTGAGCTTTGGGACTCTAATAAACCATCCAATTCATCTCCTACCAATCCTTACAATCCAAATCCTTCGTAAAATGCTCCTCCAAACAAAAGTCATCCATCACGATCTTAATATCCCATATGTTGCTGATTTGGCCAAAACTAGATACCTATCCTTTCACGACAAGTTCCACAAGAATCCGCTAGTTTCTCAACTTGCTTCCCATACTATTCCTGATAAACCTCCGAGGCGTCTGAAAAGAAGATGGCCTCGAGACCTTCAACTATAGAACTTTATTAGAGTGCTACCGATGGGTAGTTTCTCCACAAGTCTTTTTTTTTTCATGTCATTTGTTCATATTAGCAGATTTACTTGTTGTAATATTATTACAGTTGTAAATATCAATAAATTAATATAAAAAAAAGCTTTATAAATTTTCATGTGCTGAATCTAAATCTGGCCTTACTTTTTTTGTATCACCTATAGTTTTCCAGCAATATACTTTGTATTAGTATAAACGCCGGTTCCAACCGCCAACAATTTCTTTTCTTTTAGTCTAGAGCCAAGCAATTCAGCTTTTTCTTTCGTTAAGCCAAGATCCCTAACTAAGTCGTTAAGCTCGATTTGAGTAAACAGTTTAGGCTCTACATTTTCTGTAAAACATTGGAAATCTTCATCATCTTGTTCATCTAACTCCGATTGTACATCAGAAAATAATTCCGTTGGAATAGACATCAAAACCTAATTTTTCAGTCATTTATTTTAAATATTAATGCTGTTCAATTCTTTAAAAATCAATTAATTTAATAAATTTTAATATAAAATGTGAAAAATTGTGGGTGATACAGCTTTCTTAATATCATGTCTGGATTTAGCACTCTAAAAACTATAGGAATAAGGTATTTTCAGTAAAACGATTTTTCATCGTTGGCCTGTGTAATTAATTGTAAGTGTTCATTTATGAAAATTTACCTAAAATGTTTCCTATTTTGGAGACGTGGCGTCCTTTACCGCCGGGGCAAACAATTGTATAATTTGTTAAATGGAAATTGGTTAACTAACAACTAATACTTAACCCGACGTAAGACACGATAAAATGATGTTACTCTATGATTATCAAAATCAAAAAAGATACTTTTATGCCATATTTTGTTACACAACATTTTTGGCCGAACAAGAAATTAGGTTAGCCCCATTAAAAAAATTATCCCTGTCTTAAAATGTCTGGGAAAATAATGAAGAGATATTTTATTATTTTCTAGTAATTTCAGTTAAATTACTGCTAATATAATTTTTCCAAGAAACATCTCAACCTCGGAGTACAATTGAGAGGATGTCATTACTCTTCTGTTCTGAATCCTGAGAAAGAAGGATCAGACTAAAGGACCTTTTTAAGAAAATTCCCGTGATCTCTTGTCCTTTATTAAATCTCTAATATTGTAAGAAGTTAATAAAGATAAGTTGATAGAATTTTCTCTCAGACGAGGGATCATAAAGATATATATTTTTTTAATAAAAAGATTTAAGTGTTTTATTAAAAAATAAATTTAAAAAACAAAAGTCGATTGCACAAACATTTATCTTTGTTTAAAATCTGGTTAAAATTCGGGTTCCTTTTATGTTAGCAATTTTAATTTCTAGCATGTGTCGCATTATTTCATTTGTAACTGAATTTCAACGCGGCAATGGATTCAATTACGAAAAGTAAACATTTAACCTAATAGAAATATGATGATGTACTCCAATTTAATGAATATTAATTGCATCTATTGTTGACAATTAATTCCGTTATACCTGGAACAATCCTAAACACAGGTGCTTTGTCTAGATTAATATTCTCTACTAGAACCTGCTGGTAAACCCTAGATGCATAGTATCAAATTTATAACCATTTGGCAGAATGGACACCAATAGGCAAATTAATTTTATTAACTACCAAAGGTCCAGAATAAATTTTTTTTTATTAAAATGAGAACTAATTGGGGCCGAAACATTGGCTCTCCGATAAGCAGTTCTCCCTTTATAAGAGAATTTTCTTGATCTTCACCCGCACCATTTTCTTCCTCGTATATACAAGGTCAACTAATGTTATTCAACATAATTCTTTAATATTAAACAATTTATGTTGTTTATTTCTTTACCGTCACTTTTTGCTGCTATGGCTAATCGGACGATGCTACAGTGGGAGCTCTAAATTTCACCTGTCCAGGTTCAATCAGAACAAGGTTATTTAACGAGTACCAGACATCTAACAGGCTCGGGAACTACATTTTACGTCCCATACGAAGATCTGCATAACAATAGGATTTTTTACTCCGTTTTAAAAATAATAAAGCCACCCACAGGGTTGGAACCCGTGACAATACGTATTTTTATGACTAACCACTACACCATAGGTGAATCCATGAACAATTTTGAAAGACTATACAGATTATTTGGAGGAGAAAATGGTCCGAGTAGAGTTCAAAATTAACTATCGGTGTATTTGTCGGATTGATGTGAACTAACGTTTCGACCCTCATTGCAGTTCTTCAGGGCTTTATAGTCGTCACTGTAGAAGAGACTAAAAGACCTAACAAAGGTTTAACTTTTTATATATATATATTATATATTTCTTAATAAGTATTAATATTCTAAGATTTATATATCATCATTATGTATCATAGAGAGGTGAAATGACGTGGTCCTTAGTCAGCCAATACGAAATAAAAAAAATAAACCTTAATGTTATTTCTATTGAGATTCATATACAGTAAATAAGTATTCATGTATGTAAATAATTATATATGTACTTTTTATTTAGTAAGCAAATAGGTATTAAAAAGTCTCCACTTTCTATAAGCATGATGAACTGTAAATACAACCTTTTTTGCAAAGCAAAATAAAAGTAAAGCATTGCAAAACAAAAACCTTTTCTGTATGGCGTACATTTTAACTTGAAGAGCTTTCATTTTTTATAAAGTAGCAGAAGATTCTCTATCTATTTTAAAAGTCTATTCAAAAAAGAAATATAAATAAAACTAAAGACAATATATCGCCCCTTAATTCATATATAATTTATGTTTTTTATGTTAAGTTTTTATTAAGTTGTAAAGACCTAAAGAAAAAGGAAGAGCACTCATGTAATGAAACATCAAGCTCCGAGATTTAATTAGTTAAGAATAAAAAATATCATAAATGAGTTTTTAAACCTAATTTATTTCAAATGCATATAAAAATAAAATATATTATAAATATTTTTATTTTGAAGAGAAAAGATTTGTCCTGGCCGGGATTCGAACGCGGGTCGTCTGCATCTCCGGTGCAGTTCTCTAAACCACTGAGCTACCAGGAGTCGTATCCAAGCCAGACAAATCCATTCTCCCACTACCGGGTAGATCGAGCCATAGGTGGGAAGATTGAGCTGAAGGATTTGGGTTTGGGTAGTGCTCCGTGAACAGGTTTTTGTAAGCAGAGATTGGTGGTATCTGATCGAGCCTTTGGGTTCGCTATATATATATTGTATTGAAAAATAAAAATAAACCTTACAGAAATGTTAAGACCGTGGAAAAATTCCAACGAAAAGCCCTTAGTCTCCAAACTAAAACAGAATTAGAAATTATCTGTCCAATATTTCGCCCATTCAGGCATCCTCAGGTTAGATAGAGAAAAGAAAAAAAACAGAACAAAAATAAAACAAAACATGAATAATGCACCCAATAAGCATCCCACCACCTCCAACTGAGTTGCATTGGAGCCTTGGAGGTGGTGGGATGCTTCTTGGGTGCATTATTCATGTTTTGTTTTATTTTTGTTCTTTTGTTTTGTTTTTTTTTCTTTTCTCTATCTACCCTGAGGATGCCTGAATGGGCGAAATATTGGACAGATAATTTCTATTTCTGTTTTAGTTTGGAGACTAAGGGCTTTTCGTTGGAATTTTTCCACGGTCTTAATATATATATTGTAGTTTAATTTCAATTTGTACTCCAGTTAAGGTAAATATTACGTGTTATTACACCATAGCCAAACTGAGAATGTGGAGATTCATTCTGTAAGCCTGCTACGCAAACCATTTTAACTAGCTCCGCAGTAGTCACAAGGTTGCTAAGACAAACACTCATCATCAGAGTTGCTAATAAGATTAGGAAGAGAATGGATAAGTCCAACAATATAGGCGGAACTTTTGTCTTCCTAATCCAGTATCATCCGGGACATCTCGAAGAACGCCTAAGGAAGGATAACGCAATAAAAATTACACACTTTGGCAGCCAAAGGGCGGCTGGAGAATCGAATTATTTCCCTCTGGAAGACGAGAAATCTCTGGAACAAACAAGAGCATCCCTCCCTTGTTCAAACATTTCGACTAAGTCAACTAATTGAAGCAGCGGACTCTACTTTCGGTGTGTTGGTTTAATCAAAAGTTTTCAATATCACTTAAGCAGTTTCTAAATAGTTGAGTGGGACAATATGAATATGGAGCAATGAAATGTTTGTTCCTATTCTCTGTGGAACAGTTCGCAGCTTAGTGGCTGCCTTCAGAGCAACTTTAGCAATTTAATATGAAATGAGGAGAATCTTCAGCTTCAAGGCATATCAGCTAACTCACAATTAGAATAATAGTCTAAAGGTTTCTATACCTTTAAATATCAAATCCAGCTTTCAGTACAAATAAGTAGAAAAAAGTTTGTTTGTTAACAATGTTAACAATAATAATTAGAAAAATGTATTCTACGTAAAAAATAACCTAAATAAATAACTTTCATTTTTTATTAGTTATTATTTTTAAATATTTTTGTTTTGAAGAGAAAAGATTTGCCCTGGCCGGGATTTGAACACGAGTCGTCTGTTTCTCCGTAGCAGTGCCTATCCTAAAACCCCATGTTCTCGCAATTTTGCGATGTATAGGATCGGTGAAGAGAACGGATTTGTCTGACTGGGATATGACCCCTGATAGCTCAGTGGTTTAGAGCACTGCTACGGGAGAAGCAGACGACTCCGGTTCGAATCCCGGCCAGGGCAAATCTTTTCTCTTCAAAACAAAAATATTTAAATAAATAACTATTAGAATACTATACTTTGGAACATTTTATGAGAAATCTAATATCGAAATTGCAAGGAGTAATTATTCTATAATTGTTATTGATCATCAAATTATTATTTTTGTACCTCAAAATAAGTTTATTAAACTTTTATTATTATTTCAATAATAAGTAGGGAGCGGGACATCTCAAAGGGTAGAGCTCTGAGTTGCTATACAGATAAATTATTTAATCTGTTAACAGAGTATGGACCCTCTGCGATCTACAGACCCTAAGTGACTTCGGACAAATGATTTTCCGGCAAAGCCATTAGCCTAGAAATAGTACAGTCTCTACCATGTACTGAACTCAAGCCCCTTTAAGGGTTATAGCTAGTATTTTTTAAATCTGATTATTTATTTGGTAGAGTGGTTCATTCTGGAGTCTTAAAAATATAATCCCAGGAGATAACAATCCAGGGACTAAATAAAGCTATAAGGAAAAGCGTGCAAATAGGCACACGAGACATCTGTCCGTCGGAGGATACGTACAATGGGGCCCCAAACATGTATTTTGTCAGATACTCGTTAAAGGTTTCTAAAATAATTTGATAATTATACCTGGATAGGAAATATTTAGTGGAATACCACTGTAGCGTTGTCCGATTTAGCCATAATAGTATAAAGTTAATATAAAGTTAAATGAATAAACAAAGACCAGATATTTATAAATTATAATTTTTTGGAGTTGGAAGATCACTAAATAACTGTTTTCAGCATTTTTATTGTACATATCGCTCCTTCAAAATAACAACCACTTAACTCAAAAACGCCAATTAAGCCTCCAGTAGCAATTGGTTGTAGTTTATTAATTCAGGAACAACATGTTTAATATTCTATTTCCAACTTTTTTTAATTTTGAGCTACTATACGTAGGTAATAAGGTTCACCGGTCGCCCATTGGAAGCTGTCACTTGTGAAACAATCCAACTTGTGGAATCTGAATTGCTGTCTGACCGGCGACTGAAAACCAAGGAAATAGCAGCGAGGTTGGGGGCTTTCAAAAACAAGAGTTTTGAAGATCATCAAAGAACATTTGTATATGAACAAGGTTAGTGCAAGATGGGTTCCAAAAATTCTTCCAGCTGCTCAAAAACAGGAACGAGTTCACTGCTGCAATGAATTTTTCCTACCCAAAGAGCTCCTAGCAGCAGTGGAAGAACATTTTTTTAACAAAGAAGAAAATTATTTTTTTTCATGGTATAGAAATGTTGCCAAAGCGTTGTATTAAGTGTGTTGAACTTAATATATTGAATATATTGGATTAATTTATTCATCCAACCAACAGTAAGACCAGTTTTTTTCTTTCACCTTTCCTTCTATCCCAGGCCGGAAACTTTTGGACCTTTACTAAGTACCACTATCTAAACTTGAAGTTTTATCGGAATAACGACCTAAGTTAAAAAAAAAAGTTTCAAGCTTTTAAAAATTCCCCAACGGTTAACAAAATATTTTAATTGCCATTATTACAATAGGGATGCTTTGCTTTACCAATACCAACATTTTTACATTTTTAACTCACATGGAACTTACAAATACCTCTATTCAAAAATTAGATTTTTTTTTATTATATTGTTATATTGAAGGAGCCATATGTAATGCAGTATTACATAATTAAAAAAATATCTATTGCTACTGATATTCTAAATAACTTAGCATTTGATTGACGTTGATTTCGAAATATAACTGTTCTTACAGCATTTCAGGAATTGATATTAAATACAAAGTGCATGGAGGTTAGGCAATTCAGTGAAATGTACTTAGGGAGTGCAGCTCTGACCTCTTTGTAGTGTTACGAAATACACCCGCTTTGTCACTTAAAACTTTTCTAACATGCCTTAAATCTTGTGTAATTATAATTCATATTCATTCTCTCGTTCATTTAAAAGAGATTAATTTAATCCTAATTAAAAAAAAAAATATTCCTATGAGTACATATTTAATTCATTGGAGTACTGAGGCTGTATGCTTTCAATAGTCATAAATCTATAAAACCAACATCGCCGCAACCTATAAAGGCTTTCTGAACCGATTAACATTGCAGAGATGATATTGTTTCGAAGACAACGGTTGTGCAAGGTAATTTAGCCGAGATCACACTCAAATGCCAGACCCCAAATAAAGATGGCCCACTTTACTGGATGAGTGGGCACCAAGAGGGTGACCGGATCCCACGCCTATTGACAGAATAAACAATTTGTCTGTCACAGCCGGCCTCGAACGCGGTAATTATAGATTAGAAACCTTATACCCTAGGCGCTGATCTATCCTATTGTCTTTCAAACAATAATCTTTCTTTTGATGAAAAAAATGTATAGTTGAAGTGACGCTGTATAACGCAACATTTGTTCTCCTTTTATTCATAAATCAAAAAATAAAAAAAATTGAAGGTAAATTTCACTGTCAATATAGATGTATATCTTGTTGAACTAATTTTTTTTTCATAAATAAGGTGTATATTTACAACACTGTGTTGTTTTATAATTGAACAATTAATAGTGTTATTAATACAATTCTTATAAATATGGAACAAATATTTCTGGTACTTACCTCTCAGAAGAAATCAGATTAGACATGAAATGGAGAAATGGACTTTCTTATAAATAGTAGTAGAATGAATGAACTACAAACCTGAAAAACGAAATAGTTGATGAAACACAATAATAAATAATATTTTCGAACATAATAATTGTGTGGAATGTAAATTAATTTAAATATTTCGAACATAGAAAAACTTGTTCAATTAAAAAGAAAATTATAAGGTATATGTAATATAAGAAAAAAAAAAACCTGAACCACTACAACCCATGGAGTCTTAGGTTGAGTACATGGTAGAGAATGTACTGTTTTTTGGACAACATTTGAGCAGGAAAAAGATTTGTTCCCCCTTATTTTGGGTACCCACTTTATAGAGGCTGGTTGAGCCCCAGGAAGGTCCTAGATCCCATATGATCTATATCCGGCCGCTAACAGACTAAATAAAAGTCTTGTTGGCAAGGGAATTTGAACCCAGGACTCCGCTCCCCAATATTATACTATATGCAGTATAATATTAGTTAACTTTATATATATATATATATATATATATATATATATATATATATATATATATATATGAGGAACAAAATGGTCTTCTTCAGGGCTTACAATGGCATCATAGGTTGACAGCGAACTGTGTTTAATAACGCACACACAAATAACTCAAATGAGACGAGTAATTAGAAGAGGTTACTCGAGATAAGGAGGAAGTTTTCATGGGTACCGACTAATACACTAGCACCAAATAAATACATCTTCAAAGTTATTTTATATGAATGACCGTGTCGACCACGTTTTTTTCCGCGTAGCCAGTTCAGGTAAACGTCGCACTACTGTATAATAATAATTTTATCTTGAATGTTTATAGTTGACCTGGTATATATACATATGTGGAAGAAAATGTTCCGGGTGGAGGTCAATAAGTAGGGAGAAATGTTTTCAGGTCGTCTTCAGGGCTAAATATGCTAAATACAGACAATTAAAAATAAATAAATAAATTTCTTGTCACTTTGTTATTCATACTCTCGATGCATATAAATTTTAACTTTAATATTCACCATAATTTAGTCATTTTTAATTGTCTGTGTTTTGCACATTTAGCCCTAAAGAAGACCTGCAATATGGGTCGAAACGTTCGCTCTTTAATGAACACTTATGTACCTACTTAAGAGGAATTTATTGACCTCCACCCAGACCATTTTCTTCCAAAAACAATAATTTTATATTGTTAATTAAAGTACAACTTCGTATAGTAAGCTGGGGCAGAAACAAGATGGCGGTGGCCACGTAGCACAGCGAACGGTCCTAAGCCGAGCAATTGAACCGGTTGTGAATGGAGCTGGCTTGATTTAAGTCCTTCCTAAGTAGGCCCTGTGTCCCAACTTACTCCTAATGCTTCTTCTCTCCTCTCCCGTAGGATCTGCGGGATTATGATTTCAACTTAAACAGTTAACAAAGGAGTGACTGGCTAACCCCGTGCTTAGTGTTGCGGGTCGATCGACCTCGGATCTCGGTCCTTAATCAGGCTAGGACTTAGTGTGCTTGGGTCGACTATGTACCGTCCTGAGTGGGGCTGGGCGAAAGGTAAAATATCATCAAACAGGTGTGCAAGCTTGTAGAATGATCAGTAGAGCAGTATCGTCATCGCTGGTTCGCGACCCGGAACGTACCTTTTTTCAAAGGTCTCGGCATTACTAAGCCCGCGTCTTCTGTCCCGAAATCTAAAAATCAGAATTTATAGAACCATCATCTTTCCAATTCTCCTTTATGGATGTGAATGAACAGCTTCGTTTGCGTTGAATATTCGGTCCAAAAATGGAATAAGTCCACTGGAGAATTTAGTAGATTACACAACGATAAATTGTGAAGTATGCACTCGGTTAAAATTATTGAAATTATAGCGGCAAGAAGATTAAGATGGACCAGTAAAGTTGATGGGCTTGGTAACGTACGGATTCCTAAAAAGTTAATAAGCGCTGTGCCGAATGGGAAGCGTCTGAGGTGTATACCGAGGCATAGGTACGTTAAGAGTGGCTCCGCCACCGCCTGGCGGATTTGGGTTTATGTAGGGGTTCTTAGACGGATGTTTGTAAGCAGAGAGTGGTGGTATCCTTCGGGTTCGATAAGATTTATTATTGTTAAAAGATTCTTATTTATCCCGTCCTTTGGAAGGGGCGGAAAATAGAAGGCCCGGAACCCTTGCGGTGTCAAATACTCGTTAAAAATCCCTATCCTATTTATACCTGATAGCAAAATTTAGGACACCCACTGCACCATCACCCAATCATTCATAGCAGTATAAAGTGACGTTAAATGGGCAAACAAGCACCTTATTGACTTCATATTTAAATTCAGTTTTTTTTTTGTGAATTCACTTTCACTGATATAGAAGCCATTCTACAAAAATACAAACATTGTAAGTAATGACAAGTTTATTTGAAATTACATTTTGCCCAATTCTTGTCTGAAGTTTACAAGAGCCAATTTATTTATTACATTACATTATATATAGATAAGAAAATGTTGCATTCGGAAGTAATTCCTTAAATGGAGGTTAACCACTTCCTCCATACTTGTGACCTACAATACAAGCCCTGAAGAAGAACTGTAATGTTATTCGAAACGTAGGTTTATAGTAAATAGTTTATCACTATTTAAGGAATAATAGACCCTTACTATCTTATTCTCAATATAAAATTTTAAATGTAATGGTAACTAGGTGCAGTACCTAACGGCGGACCAGCTCCCATTTTACAAATTCCACAACTATTCATTTAATTGTACTACAGTAAGTACTTAACGTTTTATTTGAGTTATCTCGATTATTACTATAGGAATTGAAGTTAACATAAGTAAATATTTTGTATCTCTCTAATAATGAGCCTAAAACCTAAAGGCATGAATACCTGCTTATTACTATTTGAGATATTGAGTATTTTGTATTAAATAAAATAATAAAGTTTTATTACATAGATAAAACTAAGTTATAGTTTAAAAAGGAAAATGTCTTAATCTTATGCCACTGCAGTCTATGTAATAAATAAGAAATAGCAGTCCTCAAATCAAAACATCGGTTTACAGCGTATCTTTTTTATTTTATGATTCAATCCATTCCATTTTGTCCATTTAAATTCAAAACTTCTCTCATTCCATGTAGACAGATTTTTCCCAGTCCGACAGGGATCAATACGTGTACCGCTATTGTACAAAACATATGCACACGACATTCCACCAAGTCCTAACACACTGATCGCAACCTACGCTGACGACACTCTCATGATCACCACACATCAAGACGCGCAAAGGCCTCATAAAACTTACAACAAAACTTACAAAAGGTGAATGAGTGGTGCCAATTGTGGAAAATCAGACTGAACCACGATAAGTCACACACACATCACTTTTACTCTCAGACGTGAAACATGCCCTCCCATTTCCTTAATAACTCACACATCCCACAGAAAGACAAAGTACAATACCTTGGACTAACATTTGATAGGAGAATGACATGGGGTCTAAATCTTAAATCGAACTTATTGTATTCTCTATTCAGAAAAAACTCCAAATTAGAAACACGACACAAAGTAAACAAGTACACTTACTTACTAAAATCAGTTTGGACATCTGCATTACAAATTTACGGCATCACAAAACAGACTCACAGAAAACGACTGCAAATTTTTAAGTCAAAAATATTTAGACTTAACCTCCAAGCACCATGGTACTTCAATTATTAATAATTTAATAACTTAAATTACAACAACTTAATAATATAAAATACAAACGGTTGACGAACACATACGAACATACTACAAAGACTTTAAAAAAAAAATACACGGACACCCAAACCCATTGATATAACAAAGGACCACGACTCTCATGCCTGTGAACACTAGGAGGAGACTAAAAAGGACGTGGATGATGGATCTATTACAGTAGGAAATTAAGCCAATGGAGAGGTAGCTATTGGCTATTGTTCTTCGTCATGCCTTTCATGTCATTTTGTATTATTTTCCAGTCAGCCCATCCGCTGATTGTCAATTACTTGTATTTGACAGGTGTGGATGGAAAAATAAAGAGAAAAATAAATTCAAACCTGCAATATTTTGTGTGACAGCTTAAGGAAGTGAGGAACAGTGCCTTTGCGATATTTAAGTATATTTGTAATTTAACTAATCAGACAAAAGACAAAAGACGAAACAAAAATAGTTCCTGGATCCGTTGCTAGGCAACACCACTAAAATATTACACTTGTAAAAACTTCTGAATACAATAGAGGCATGAATTTGAAACTTAAAGACGAAGCAGTCAGTTATCATTAACGCCACTAGGCAGCACTATTGCATATCAAATCACTAAAAACATTTTTTTATGATATATATATTTATAAAATAATTTTACAATATAATTATGTTAATGTATCTATTACTCAGAGAAATATTATTACCACGCAGCTATCACGATCCCTTCACGATATGTAAAGTATTTATTGAAGGTAAAGGTCACCTATCGACTTAATGAACAATTGACAGTCACAATTGTCAACGTTTTAATTCAGATTAATGATCAGTATACAGTCAGCATGGTGTAGAGTCAATCATTTGTCCAAAATAAAATGTGAAATTTTAAAAACTGTAGATATAAAGGGTACTTTTCCGTTAGCAGGGGGCAAGCGAAAAATCACCAAATTTAATTAGAATAACGCCAAATTTCTTACAATCATAAGTGGAATGTTCGTTTGGATCCATTTGTTCTTTTCTCTAAATTAATTCAAAACAAAGCACGTTTTCTTTTTTTTTTCTCCAGTCTTAATTTTTGTTTAAAAAAAAAATAAGGTATATTGGCATAGAATGCAACAAGCGATCAGAATCATGAAATGAAACTGTGTTTTTGTGACGGAGTACATTGGCGGTGCGATCTTTGAACATGCCGCGTGAAGAAGTGCATTCGCAATGGTACACGCGAATCGTCTAGATTGAGTTTTCTTACATCTTTGAGATTGTTTTGCGGCTGGAGCGAAGAGATGACAATTGTAAAAAACAACTGGATATGAACCATAATATATGAGAGGAAGAAATAGTTGGGGGTGCAGTCAATCAAAACACCTAAATAAGTGTAACTTATTTATTATGTGCCGACGTTTCACACTTATTTACACAGGTCACCTATCGACTTAATGAACAATTGACAGTCACAATTGTCAACGTTTTAATTCAGATTAATGATCAGTATACAGTCAGCATTGTTATAAGACACTTATTTAGGTGTTTTGATTGACTGCACCCCCGACTATTACTTCCTCACATTAGAAGATACAGTCGACCAATTCTTCTCTAACATGAATCATAATATAGTTGTAGATTAGAGCAACTACTTAAGAAAAGTTTGTGGAGAAGTATTAGCGAACGTTTGCAAAGAAAAAAAAAATCGTGGTCCTGAAAAAATTGTTGAGATAGACGAGAGCTTACATTTTATGATTCTGATCGCATGTTGCATTCTTTGCGAATATAGCTTTTTCATTTTAACGTGGATGATACTGGACGGAATATTTTCAAATATTTTATTATTGTAAGAAAAAAGCTTTTTCTTGAAAATAAGAGACTGCATATTTTTCAGTTCTAGCTAAATCCCAAATTTTCGTTTATTTTTTTCAAAAATTAAGACTGAAAAAAAAAAAAGGAAAACGTGGTTTGTGTTGAATTAATTCAGAGAATAGAACATATGACCCCAAACATTTGCGCACGGCTAACGGAAAAGTACCATAAAAAGTTATGAAGGGCTAAAAAATCTCTAGAAATTTTATATGAAAATGTTATAAGAGATAGGTTATATTTCTAAATAACTTTACACATATAAATAAAAATTGTATGTATTGCATTATACTACAAACATTAAATAGTTGTACCAAGACGTCTTGTGTTGTCCACATGAAAACTACAATATAGGTTTTGATAATTTTATAGATGCAATTTATTTACCCATCATAAAACCTGGTATGTACTATGAAATACAGTAGTGTAATTTTTTTTTTACCTGTACCACTACAACCCATGAACGATCTTGGGTCCCAGTACAAGGAAGAAAGTGTACCACAAGGACCATTTACTTCCTGATAATTTTTATTGATTATATATTAAGATTTAACTTTTTTTTTACCTTAATGTACTAGGCCAGTATATACATATATACCCTGAACCCGGATACCAAACAGCGAACCCGTGGACAGATGTGGATTCCTTGGGACCCGCCCCATGGAGGTCAAGGTGCTAAGGGGACCGTTACCTCAACGGTACAACCTCCCCCACTTCTTCCCTTGAGTGGCTACACCAGTTCGGGTTCAGGATTAGGATGGATTTCATCCATTAGTGATGGATAGTTTGAGTATCCATCTGATTGCTGGAATCTATTATTAGTAAAGGAGTTGTTAAAGCAAAGGTTCGACAAAATAAAACCTTTCTTCAATCGCTTCTTTCTCCTAGCTACTTAAATGTATCCGTTCTGTATGTGGCACTTTATTTCGTATACATTTTCTAGGGAGCTGTCTTAATGTTTGACATGAAAGAGGTTTAAAGAACATTTTTTTTCTTTTTCTATTCCTTCTGAAATTAGTATAAAGGTTCTCTGATTTATTCGTAATTAAAAACTTCATAGAAACACATGGCTGTTCTACTCTTAAATTTTATATAAAATGACTACCAGAATATATTTTTTTAAACATTCGTCAATTCAGGTAACATTATGAAAGCACATAAAAAAAAAAATGTGTTGAGTTTTCGCTTCTGTCGGCAGTCCTCATGTCTATTTTTTTTTTCATCACATTAATAAATAGATAGTTGTATATAAGTCGTTTATAATAGTATATTTTTTTTCTCTTATTTAAGGTTTAATTAGTTTCAATAAACGCACAGTTTTATGTTGTGCTGGCCAGGTTAGTAGCCTGTTATATTTGAGATCCTAAAAAGCTAAAAGACACGAGAGACTTTTTTTTTTTGAAAGAAAGAGTTAAGTGAGACTTAGGATAGACCGGATGTCAAGAAGGGACATAGAAGGGCAAAATCCCTGGGGGGCAAAATCCTAAGGGGAAGAGATAAGGGTTGAATAAAACAATATATTGAGCCAAAAAGTTTAGTGAACAAATATATTGCTGCTGTACTATACGTACCACTATACTTATCTAGTCATTCAGTATAATAATATAATTATCAGCCATATGATAATTACACTATTAGTTATAATATAACAATTGTGTTTATACGAAGGCATGAGCGTGAAGGTGTGCATATTGAAAATTTAACTTTGTACCATTTATGGAGCGAAATTCCTCAAGAAACTTGTGGCAACATTGTAATTTTGCTCATCGAAAACTCTAAAAATTAATTAGTGTACATAGAAGTAATAGCATCGCCAAAAATGAGGTGTTTGAAAAGTAGAAACGAAAGAATTGTTAAAAAGTTAAAATGCGCTAGAACCCACTGGTAAAAGGTCCGAGAGGTAGGCCGAGGCGTAGGTGGGAGGATTGCATTAAGGGTAATCTTACGGATTGGGGTCTGGGCTGTAGCCCTATTGTACACTCTAATATTTTATACTGCCATTACACAAATATACATAAAACATACATGAATATTATACATAGTCCTTTATTTATTACTTATTAGATAATAGCCTCTAATTTTCCCTCTGTTTTTATGTTTATCTATTTGTTTTCCCATCATTATTATTACTCATATCCCTTTGTTTCATATAATTCAAATTATATCTTCATTTTATCATATAAATTAAATCATCTCCACTTTTGTATATGTTTTGCTTTTTTATTTTTTCAACAATATCGTGATTTCATTTTTATTTTTATTCTTTATTTTATTTTTATTTTTTTATTACTTATAAATTTTTATTTACCATTTTAATTGCTTTGTATCTTGTATATCTAGCCTTGAAGCAGACGCTAAAACGGTGAATTAATTAAGCTTCGCCACCAGTGATTTTTACAACAAGAAGAACTTATTTATATATTAAAGCTAGGATACGACATTATAAGAAAATCATCAAGCCAGTGATGCTTTATGGACCGGAAACCTCTTGTCTTTTAAACATAAACATAAACAATTGTAGCCAAAATGAGACAAACTTAGATAAACATTATAATGGTTTTACAATTTAAACTTTAAATCATAATATTATTTCAAACTCAATCTGACTGTGAGCCGAGGGACGGTATAATTCTCAATTTACATATGCAATATATTCTAACACTTGCTAAACTGATATCAGCTCATAGTCAATTTTATATGATTCCAAGTCATCTCTTAGAAATTGATTGAAGTCGACTAGGAACAGTTTATAAGAAACTATGCTAAGTTCTATGACTACGAAATCATTCGAGCATTCCCGGCCAATTGAATAAAAATTCAAATACAAATGGTTTGCTTCAATTTTTCAAGATAAACTCCTTTTAAAAAATTAGGTACGTTATTACATCAAACGTAATAAAAAAGAAATAATTAATTAATATAATATTTCATGAAATTATAGCCTAGCGTGTTTAAATCATGCTCGCGTGAAAAAGAAAAACAGATTAACATCTCGGGTCATTATATTTGAATGTATAATGATGTGATTATATATAATGATATAATGTATATAAGAATCACAGTGAAGGTAAATATTTCGAAATATTCACACATAATGGTTATATAAAACAATTAACTGGCTATATAACATTTTTGAAATTTCAAAAATATGTACAAGATCACAAGGATATAAATCAGATGTATGTATTTTCAGTTGGTTCAAGATTATCAAATCATTGAGATTTGTTTTGTTTTTTGGTTGAAAAATTTTATTATAATTTAAAAAGAGATAGATTCATATAACTATAAACATCTGATAAAGTTTTTTGTTTTCTACAGATCAGCTCTTTTAAAATATATGATTTAAAATCATTAAAATATCTCATTTTTCCTTGAGTTTCCGTAAAATCCTAAAGTAAATTGATTAGTAGAAATTGTGTAAACTAGATAGTAGAAAATTTGTTCTACCAAAGTTCTAGGTTGATTTCATAATATTGCTGGAAGAATTCGTCTAAAAGTTGAATGAAGACTAGAGGTTATTTGTTTATTAATCTTCAGAATAAAATAGAGAAACTTTATTCTAATTTCATATTTATAAGAATACAAAACTACTTGAAAAAATAAATGGAAATCTTAATAGAAAAAATGCAAACGACTAAAACCATACGATAGTATTATTTTTTTTGTATTGTTTTTGGTTTTATAGATCAGCTATTTTAAAAAGTCATGTCATTTTTGTTTTAGTTAGTATCTATTAATATGTATATCTATTCTTATTCCCTCTGTCGATGTGAGATGTCTCATTTCGGTCAAAACTCAGGAAAAAATGTAATATTTTTTTAATTTCTAAATCTATTATAGTTTGAATTATTTAAATTTCAAATTCGTAAGTTTTTTTAAAAGTTATTTAATGAAATTTACAACTATATAACAGAATGCATCAAGTAAATATAATGAATGTACACATTGACATGAAAAGACAAAACTACCCAGTGGTAGTACTCAAATAGCAAGTTCAACTCAGAAGATCACGAGGTCATCTTCTTATTCGTAAATTTGAATCTAAAATATTAACATTAGTCTGCTTTTAACATATACTAGTACTCCAAACAATAATTATATACATTGTCAAGAAATGTATTTGATAATCAAAATATAATGGGCTGCACAATCCAAAAAGGAAATATCGAACATGTTTATATGAAATAATAATCAGTGTATAACGTGGTATTCGTATTATACTTACAAATAAGTGAACTTTATTTTAATTACTAGCATCGTTATGTTCAACAATACTTAAATCATTTTTAATTTTAATCATTTCATAAAACAAGACATTTAACTTTTTCAAACAAAAAATATTTTAGAGAAAACGAAGTTCAAGCAGTTATTAATGTTTTAAGTGATTACTAGCATCAATTGCACAATTATTAAACGGCTTTTTAGTTTAATATAATTATTTTTATATCAGTAAAGTTTTAACCTTTAAACTAAAGTTGTTTAAAACAAATCGTATAACTCATACACAGGTGTCGCCAGTCTCGAGCAATGAGTCACGAGCATGTCGCTCATGTTGCTGATGCGAACTTGTTAGTTAACCACCAAAAGTAGCTAAACGCGGCTAAAGAAATGTTCACCCTGTGGTTGAATGTTAACGCTATGGATATCAATAAACGTTACAATGTAAAAAGGTAAGCCATTAAAAGAAACAACTTCCCTTATCGATGATTACTAATCAACTAGCTTATCAATGATTAATCATAAAAACTAATCAAAAATTGATAATTTATGGAGAAAATAACAGTCCCTTATCTCTTTCGATATCATTTTTAATGCAGTCATGATTGAGTTCTAATCTTCTTGATAAAGTTGACTAACTTTCTAATTTGTTTTTAATCTGTTTTTAAATTTTAAACGAATTTATAATTTAAAAGTTTTATCTGAATCATTGTTTAATTCCAGAAAGACGATATTAGAATGACATTCGACCACCTATGATTTTTCTCAAACTGATTTATTAGAATTCCAAGTAATATATTCGCGAATTAGTGATAAAAATGCTAATGTTCATATACATTTTTATGTATGAAAATATTTAACAGAGTTAAAATTTCGTATTCAATACACGATCATCGGAAGTGATACCTCTTCTAGAAAAATTAATTATTGTTAAAATTTTAAGTTGTGGTTCGCCGTTTCTAGGCTACTTGAAAATTTACAAGACAAACGCTCTAAGCTTCGAATTAATTACAAAAGACTCATATATAGTACATGACTATAATAAGACCTATTTGGACTTCCGGCGTAGAGCTTTGGGGGCTCTACTTTTTATATACATACATCCTTTATTTGCAGATCGGCTATTCCTAGCCTTACATGGATTTGTTTTACATAATGAATTTTACATTTTAACAAAAAGTAAAAGTGTGGGTTTCGTCTCATGCAAGAGACTCCCCTAACTGTATATTATTTTCAAGGGAAGTTATAAATATATAATAGTTTTTTTTTCATATAAAATAATTATAATGTAATAACAACAGAACTATAGTACTGTGGAAAAACTATAACGAAACAGGAATATATTACAATTTATTAAAATGATTGGTGAGAAAGGTAATAGAGTTCACATCAGAATATCTTTCAAGAGTATTGGTTTTAGTCTTGGGGATGAAATAGGATCGCCTATGTTGAATGCTACAGCTCCTTTGACTGATGGTAATCCGGTCTTAAATCAGGTGTAAAGCTTTTTAATGAATTCTTCAATCGTCTCTAGTTTTAGCTCTCGGTGGAGTTGACTGTTTCGTGCAAACCAAGGCGTGTTTAATGCGATTCGTAGGATTTTATTTTGGAAAGTTTGTAATTTGATTCGCTTAGTTGTTGACACCGCACCCCACACTTAATTAATAGAGGTCTAAGAATGGTTTTATAAATTAATAAGGCTGTTTCTGGTTTTAATCTAGATTTTCTATTTATTATCGGATAAAGTAGAGCTAATCGTGCGTAGGCCTGGGTTAATTTGGAGCTCTACTAAGACATCAAATTCCTCTCGTATCCAATCCTTACAATCCAAAATCTTCAATGCTCCTACTTAGTAAGAACAAAGCCATCCATAAGACATCAATGTCCCATTAGTTACTCATTTGGCCCGAATCTGATATCAATCGTTTCATGACAAACTTTATTCACACTCAAACCCACTGGTTTTAAACCTAGGCACCTCTTGAACTTTTAAGTTCAATTTGTGATATATTAAATCAAGCGTTTAGAGATCTATTAAATTTATAGTTAAGTATTAACAGAGAACCAATTATAAAGACATTTTTTTTATATTCTCACAACCAGCTCATCCTGTGACGACCTCAAAGTAAGACTAATGATGGATATGTATATCAGCGATAGCAAGTTTAAAATGGAAACGCACCACAGTGAGAAGTCGCCTCTCATTTTTAATTGGTCCACTCAGGCTAATGTAAATCTAATGTCATTAAAACTTATCCTATTTTAGAAAATATATTACACTTTGAGTCGAGGAATATCTGCGAAATTCAAAACCAGAATTAATGAGTTTTAAAACTAAAGAACGGAAACTTTTAATGAAGCCTGTGTTTAAGAGTAGGTCGTTAATTACTAAGCTTTTTTATTTTATTTTTAATTATTTTAGAGATTAAATATTCTATATAGTATATAATATTATTCTGAAATAAAGAATAGGAGTAGCAATAGTTAAATATTAAACATACATAATGATAAAAAAGGATTAACATTACTTACTTTTAAAAAGTACGGGATTTAAAATTGTGAATTTCGTCTAGTAAACTTCCGAGGCGTAGATGGGAGGATTGCGTTAAGCATAATGCGTTACCTTTATATAAAATGTGAGACTTATGACTGAGGGGTGCCCATGAAACCTACCTCCTTATCTATTGTAGCCTTTTACCACTTATCTCATTCGAGTTATTTTTGTATGCGTTATTAATTTTTTTTCTGTATTGTTTTTGTCTTGTTAATTTTGTTTTTGCCTTATTCCTTTGTTATTGCCTCGTGACCTTTTAAGTTGACTTTGTTGAGTATTACCAGGGGATGGTTTCTCAAATTGCCTTTATCTAATCCCATTGCATATCTTTCATTATATTTACGTGATGTATTATTATTATAAAGTTGTAAATTTCAATCAATAAATTTTAAAAAATGAACAGATAAACACATAGGCAATAGTCGTCTACTAAAATAAGGTGCTGTCAAACAATTCCAAAGATGATAGATAACATGTGAAATGAAATGGATTTTTACAAGGATATAAATGGGGCCTTTTTTTGAAAGTGTAGGGAAAATCCTTTTTATAAGAAGAGGAATGTGGCTAAATGGGTCCAGAATTAGCATTTTTTTTTATTACGTTTTGTATATTTCAATTTCCGTTAATATGAATAAGAATGTGGATGTTATAATTATCAGAATTATCAGTGTTAAGGTTATAAACAATAGCGGATAACAGTTCCTGGGTACCGGCAAATACATAAGTACCAGAACAGGTTTAGAATCCTCTCCCACTATTTCAGCTCGACTATGATCCTTTGCCTTTTGAATCGATAAATAGCGATGAGAATCGATACAGACGAATCGACAAAACCACAAAATGACAATACAAAGAGTTGATGAAGAGAAGAGCTACGGTGGAAGGCAGCTACAGCGGACATCCGATCGGAAGTTGTCCCCAGCGCGCTCTAGGACTCTCCGCAATACATTCTCTCGTTCGGGTGCCATTTTTTTTATTCAGCGATACAATTCTGTCTTTTATTGGGATACATTTATTTTCGTTCACTACTTTTTTTTTTATTTTGGTCCTTTCCGCAAGTTATAATATATTTATAATCAATAATATATTTTTATCTTAACATTTTTTGTGAAAGTGTATTTTCCTAATCTCTCTCTCTCTCTCTCTCTCTCTCTCTCTATATATATATATATATATATATATATATATATATATATATATATACATACATTGAGAGCTCTAAATTTTGCCTATCCAGGTTTAATTAGGATAGGGATTTTTAACCAGTACCTAACATCGTACAGGCTCGGGACCCCCGTTTAACGTCCCTTCCGATGGACGGAGTAACTAAGGATTTTTTACTCCCTTTCTTCTCCTTTGTTATTGTTAATATATCCTTGGGATTCTCAAGCTTCAGTCAGTTCTTTTTGGCGACGTTTCGAGTCTATGTTGGTCTCATACTCATGACCTAACAGTTGAAAAACGAACCTTTAAGTGAATGCATTGAATAACACACTAGTTTAAAAATAAATCAACACGTGTAAGATGTTAATACAGAAGTGGTGGGCCTTCATGATCAACGTGTTATTTAATATATTCACTAAAAGCTCATTTTTTCACTGTTAGGAGATTAATACGAGACGAATCTAGCCTTCAAACGCCGCCAAAAAGGAAGTTCAAAGAAGTGGCTGAAGCTCGAGAACCACAAGTATATACCTATACATTTTATGGGTATCTTGTTTCCTTTTTTATTTTATTTCTAGTATAATATAAAATACTTTTTTTTTTTTTTCCATAACCCCTAAATATGTTTTTTTTTTTTATTGTGCAACTGGGTTTTGTGCTCTCTTATGGGCACATTTATTTTTCTGAGTTCTTCTCCTTCTACTGCAGTATGACTACATTTTAAGGAGTTGAGGTGGTTGGAATTTTTGTTGTTTTAGTTGTATTTCTTATTTGTTTAAGTGCCGGGGCACACTTAATTTTTGTGTTTATTTTTATAATTACAATCTTACATACTACTTTCATCAATCTTACGAGTTTCTTCCATTACTTGTTGCCACCTTATTGGAGCTGAAGCAGATGTCAGAGTTTTAAATATTTCGTTAGTTGTGCATTTGAGGGAGTCGAAGATTCCGTTATAATTATAGATAATTCAGTTATAGATATCAAAGATAATTCAGTTGTTGTGGGTATGTTGAAGAGATCGTGTAATTGTTCCGGTTTTAGCTTTCTTAGAGATGTAGACCGAACAATTTTTCGGAGTATAGTGCCCTGAAACAGTTGTAATTGGCGCTGCGTTCCGACTCTGAGGTGGGTGAATAGCGGGGCTCCGTATAGAAGTGCAGGCCTTAGGATGCTCTTGTAAATTTTGATTTTTAAACGCAGTGATAAGGCTGAAGATAGTAGTAGGTGATGAAGTCTATAGGTTCTTCTTCTTACCATGCGGATTTTTGAATAGCAGTGGGTTGACAGTGTCATGTGGCAATCTACTTTGATTCCGAGGTAAACTATGGAGTTAGATGGGCTGATAGTGGTATTAGCCACTTGTAGAGTTTTTGGTAAACGGCCTTTTTTCCCTTTTTGGAGGGCAAACACTACACAGTCCGTCTTCGCCGGGTTTACCTGGATGTTGAGGTGTCTCAATTTTTCTACTATTTCTTGGCACGTACTTTCGGCTTGTTTTAATGCCCATTTTGCGCTCATACTGCTGCTATAGATGGCTACATCGTCCGCGTATGCGGCGACAGTTGCTCGTTTGTAGTTTTTACCCACTATATCAGCAGTATAGATGGAGAAAAGGGTCGGGAATAGTACCGCTCCTTGTGGAACTCCGCAGGTGAGTGGTATGTTTCTCGATAGTTTGTCCCGTACGCGTACGGCCAGACTCCGGTGGTTTAGAAATGAGGCTATGATGCTATAGAGCTGTTCCGGGCACTCGAGATCCAGAAGCTTCTGGCAAAGAACTCCATGAGACACGGAGTCGAATGCCTTTGTACAGTCTATTGAGATCACAGCTGTTGCTGCATTTCTGTTGAGGTCTCTGCATACTTCCGTCTGGATTTTCATTAGGTGGTGTTCAGTGCAGAGGTGTGCTTGAAAGCCGGTCTGTTCTCAGGGGATAACAGAGTTTTCCTCACAGAAATCTTTAATCTTTAATGGGGAGGTACGGTGTATCCTTGCGTCAGGAACTCAGTACTAAAATATAAAATACAATACTATTATCGCGTTATAAACACAAAAAACATATTAAATGTTAATTTCAAACATGTTAATTGTTTATAATCTAAAATTTTAATAGTAAATTAAACAATAGGAAATTGAGACAACTTATAGGTGTTGAGATTGAGATATTCAGGAAATAAAGCTTCAATATTTGTTTAATTTCATTGCATTCCGATGTTCCGATGATGTTTACAAATAGGGAAAAATGAACAATACAGCTTTTATATATTATATTATTTATATATTTTATATATTTATCGTTCGTTTCGTTATATGAGCTTATGTTTATCATTAGTAAATAAATTTACTTTGCCTTAGTTTACAATAATAATATAAACAATTAAAAGTTCAACTTTTGAATACATTAAAAATTTACGTTTTCGTTCAACATTCCTATACTTCTTAAAAAGGGGAGCGGAGTGGCTCAGTGGTAGAGCACTCACCTCCCAGCATAACCGTAGTCCAAGAAACAGTACAGTTTCTACCATGTGCTGAATCCCTTACCCTTCACGGGGGGTAGTTTCAAATTTTATTTTAAATACAATATTGTACGATAATTTTCTATCAGTATTCATTTACATATTAAAAAGGTTCTGGTACTTTTTTGGTTTTGAATTAAGGAATAAATCGCCAACAAATTTATTTTGAATAATTAGTATTATTATTGATGATATAATTGAAAGCAGTTATTTTTCAACCAGTCATTTTGTAACCAGTTAATGTAACTACCTAGTGAGTAGTTCATCCCTCACCTTTTTGCTTCGTTCATTATCTGTTATTTATTGTTAAGGTTATACATTATACACTTCTACGATGTTCAGTGTTTTTAAGATAACTTGTTGAAATGTTTTTTTGTACACTTCGTATGGGCTGTCCCAAATATCTAATCCTTAGAGCTGAGATAGGAATGTAGACAGTTTGTTTTCTCGCGATAAGAATTTAGATCGTCGTTCACGAAGTCAAGTATGGGCCAGAAAGATGAATATTTGTGAGTTAAATAGACCAGGCAGATTTAAGGACCAAGAAGTATTTTAAATCTTCTGTAAGTCTCAAATAAAATAGGGTTCAGTAAATGGTAGAGACTTTACAGCAAGACAAATGTTGTGCAAGGAGAGTACTTGTTTGAGATCTACAGGTTTCGTTCTTGGCGTAGAATAGTTATCTGTCACAGGCGGATTAAAACACGAACCTTCAGTACAGTAACTCAGCATTCTATACACAATAAGCTACTCCGATCCTTTTTATTTTTAAAATTGACATATTTTAAAAAAATAAAATTTCAATGTTATACATATTAATATATTTTTTCGTTATGAACATCTGAAAATCACGTTTGTATAGTTTGCATTTTTTTTTCCTCAACTTATTCTTAATTAGATAGATGATAGATAGATATAAATGCTCTTTTATTAATAAATTATTTACAGTGTTTTTCTTTTTAATTTTATTTACAACTTTAGCAACCATAGCATGGTACTTTATACCGTCTGGCGGGATTTCGATTGAACTAAATTCTGAAATTAAAAATTTCATAAAATATTTTTGTTTTAAAGAGAAAAGATATGCCCCCGGCCGGGATTCGAACCCGGAACCTCTGTCTCTCCGTGACAGACAGACAGAGGTCCCGGGTTCGAATCCCGGCAGGGGGCATATCTTTTCTCTTCAAAACAAAAATATTCAATAATCAAAACAGCTGACCAATAATTATAAAAAATTACAAACATTTCATATATCGTCATATATTTTATATTTAATATAAATTAAATTCTCCCCATTCAGAATATCTATTAGTTTTGGTTTTGAGATCAGCTCATGTTTTATGTATTTTTTTCTATATGATTTTAAGACGTTATAGACTGCCAGGAAGTGAAAACTATTTTCAATTTCGTTCAAATTACACAGTGAGCATAGCTGTATAGTTTGCGAATCAAATGGTTTGTAATTTATATCCAGAAGTTCCCCTCAACATTTCATAACTAAACTAATCTTCTTTGCTACTTTCAAATGGCTAAGGTAATCTATTGCTTTATCTAAAGAGCTATAGAGGCCGTGGTGTGTGCCCTCTGATGCTTTTGCATGGCGAACTTGAATAAAATAATCATTGTACAGTTCTAACATTTTGGACATTTCTCCCTCCCAAGTTCCCACGGAGTTTAAAGTTAAATTATTATAAAAATAATTAAAATAGTAGTATAATTATAAAATAATTAAATAATGAATAGAAAAGCACTTGATATTGAACAAGCTTGCGAACCACTTGAGTCTCATCTCGCTGATTTGTTTGAAGAGCACTTGATACTTCAATATCTAGATAAATAAAGCACTCGAGGTATCCTTCCAGGCAAACCATAATAAATAATGATAATAACCATTATTGTTCTTTTTAATTATATTTTCATCAATAAATGACCTGTTGAATAATAAATAAGAACTGTAAGCCATTTTCTTTTTATTATCCAAACAGATAGACGAGGTAATATAGAAAAGAAAAGTGAAGGATTGTAGTGATTTTGTAATGACGGCATTTCTAATAGATGTAAGATTCTACGGTTCGAGTGTTCATGTTATGTGTAGTGTGATTCGAAATAGAACAAGGAGTATTACAATTTTTTTTTTAAGAATTTGGATAGTTCCGTTTGTATCTTCATGTCCCTCATTCCAAACCGGCAAATAAACAATTCTTTGTTTATTTATTTAAAGGCACTGCACGCTGCTTTCGGACGATGCTACACTGGGAGTCCTAAATGTTGTTTATACAGGAATAAATAGGACTTAGATCTTATCGTACCAGGTACCACACATACTTGGGGCTACCATTTTACGCCCCATCTGAAGTATTTACATCCATATTCTAAGAACATCTCCGAACTTGGACATAGAATGAAGATTCTTATTATGCTAATACCACAGGAAAACCCTGGGATGAACTATTTATACTGTGGGATCGGTGGACTCTTCCGTGGCTCACTCAGCCTGTGCTAAGAGGATTATTGAAGCCTTAATTCAAAGATAAAACTATAGCGGTTGAGTGTATTCTCGGCCAAATCATATCTTTGCACAACCGTTGCCTTGGTAACACTGAAGTACCTTTCATGTTCAGAGCTCTATAACAGCAGGGTTTTTTTTTTTTAGTTCATGTTTTCCTGAACCCCAAAGTTCTACTCAGTTCATCCATACATATCTTTGTAAATTAGTTTATAATAAATTCTTTGTTATGTGTGATCGGTGAAGCTTTGCAATCATGAAGATGTGATAGTGTTTTTGTGATTTCTTGTCTTTTTAATTTAATATTAGTTACCCTATCGCCCAATATACCATACATAGTTTAAGATGGTTCATGAAGCTTTCCATGACTCACTTTTGTGGCATAAATTTTAATTTTCCATTTGAGGAACCATATTTCTTTAGCTTTCAGAGGTATAGAGACCATGGTAGGATACATGTGGGAAGAAAGAATTGCCCTGTGCCTATTTATGGCGGTGAAAGGCTGCTCAGAGTTCAGTGCTTTTAACAGTACCTTGTGGTACATCTCCGTGCTAAAGAAATGGAACAATTTCACTAAAAGGAAGTGTACTATTAGTTGCCAAAAAAGTCAAAATTGTAAGTAGAAGATAAGTGTGGATATATTATCCCGAATAGAATCATAAGCCAGACAATATTAGCAAATAATAAAAAATAAGTTATACTGATTTTTAACTTTTCAAGATTAATAAAATAAAAAATACATATCTTTTAAAATGAAAAGGAAATTTTTTCCTATTCCCTATGTGAATTCTCTACAGAATCAGCATAAAGTTGTAATGGTATTTTGCAATAAACTATCATTAACAAGAGTTTTTTTGAAATTTCTTTTTTATCTATACAGCAAAAAACCTGTACCATTACAACCCATGAAGAATATTGGATTCAGTACACAAGTCTTGGGTTCAGTACGTGGTAGAGACTGTACTGCTACCTAACATTTGGCGAAGAGCTTATTAACAGTTGAGGATTTGGTTCATTGTTAGGGCCATCTTAACCTGCCACGATGCTGCCAAATCAGCTATTTTTAGATAGTGTATGCTCAGCAATCTTAAATTGTCTAGTCATCCGGATCAAATATTTGAAAAAATACCTTTTAGAATATTTTTCATCAGAAGAAGTTTTTGGTCAAGTTTTAGAATTATGAGTATTTGTAAATAAGAAACCATTGTCTAACAGTTTAAAGCGTTTTAAATAAATTTTTGGACCGGTGTAGCTGAGTGGTAGAGCTCAGAAATTCCGTGTTTAAGGCCCCGGGTTCAAATCGGGCTGTGGCAGATAGTTTATTTAATGCTGTGGCATCAATGGTTTTTACACGAATGCATTTGCAGGAATCTAAATTTTCCTGTCATTCACTTATAGTCAGACCAAAATTTCGAAAAAAATATATCTTGTGTTCGAAGGTTTCAGCTCAACAAAGCTTTAAGTAAAGTCACAACTTGTCATTCGTTCAAGATATCACTGACTATACACAGTAACTATTACTGACTTAATATAGATTAAAGAACCGACATACGTATACTGCTCATGTTATACTATCATCCATACTTTGAAATGTTTGTCGAAATGATTTTAAATGATACGCATTTCCCATAATTTCACTTGTTTTTTCAAGATAAAACCTACGATTATTTTTATTTTTGAGAATATCAAAAAGGAAACGAATCAAAAGTTAAAACCTGTTGTGACTCTACTCGAAACCACAACTTGCAGAAATGATAGCTAATAAACAAATTAAGAATGTTTATAAGTACTTTTTTTACATATTAATTGTTTATTCTTTTCTGTTATTTTATGCGGTCAGTTAAGTTAAAAATAACACGGACGTAAGATCCCCCACGGTTGGGGAAACCTTCAAGGATGTAGGCATTGTCAACTCCTGAGCTGAAGTTATTCTTGGTGAGGAAACAAGGAGAAAGTAGGGAAGAAAGTTTAGAGCAATTTCCATCTCCTTGTTCTTGTTCCTAACTCCAGCTCTTCGCCGTTCATCGTCCCCGAATATTGAGGAAGCCTCATCTTGTCTCAAAAGGATCCTTTATCTGTTCATAAATTCCATAAAAATTCTGTTTAATCACTAACTTTCCACAACAACAAAGGAGACGACACAAAGGAGGAATGTCCTAATTGGAAATAGAAAACAGAGAGGTTTACTCCTAACTTGTTTCGTACACTTGTTACCTGTTCAGGTAGAGTTAGTATTTATGGTGTTTACACAGGTAACTCTTTTGGCGACAGCTCACATTCCTACATCATAATCATTACAGACATAAACATTTCAAAGTTTTCTGATTAGTGTTTAGTCCTAAGTGCGTAAGTCATAAAATAAAATCTTTAAAAGAATAATAATTTCTCAGGTGAAATCCTGAATTACGTTGGATCAGAAAAGTCCTTGTAAATAGACATAATCAGATTCTTCGGTCTCCGGTGGAATTTTAGAAATTGGAGTTCAGACTACGACTTACATTTTTTACGTTCATACCATTTTTACATTATAATTTAAATTGAATCCTCTTACAAGTCTGAAAAGACAAGAAACTGCTAGACGTTTTCGCCTACTTCAACATTTACTGGACTAACCCTCTAAGCTCCCAAAACAATTACAAAAGATTCATTCACATGACAGTTATCAGACCTATTTGGACATTCGGAGTTGAGCTTTGGGGCTCTACTAAACCATCCAATTCATCTCGTATCCAATCCAAAATCCTTCGTAAAATCCTCAATGTTCTTTATTATGTCACAAACAAACTCATACAACATGATCTTAATATCCCATATGTTACTGATTTGGCCCAAACTAGATACCTATCCTTCCATGAAAAGCTCCATACATACTTGAATCCGCTAGTCTCTCAACTTGCTTCCCATACTATTCCTGATAACCTTCCGAGGCGTCTGAAAAGAAGATGGCCTGTTTTTTTTTTCATGTCATTTGTTCATATTAGCAGATTTACTTGTTGTAATATTATTACAGTTTTAAATATCAATAGATTAATCTAAAAAAAAAGATAATTTAAATATTAAAAACAGTTCTATATTTTGTGTAAAGGCTTAAGGAAGTATGGAATGGCTTTATGATTTTACATTTTTTAAAAACATTTATAACTTAACTGATCGAGCACTGCAATAGACTAACAAAACATTAATTCATCTATTCGTTATGTATATGTATATACACATTATATGTGTATGTAACGTATCGTAAGTATGCAACGTTGAATAAAATATTACTTCATTAAAAACTTTCTGATATAATCGAGAGAAAAGCTCACCAAATTTTTTTATGAAATTATTGCGCTAATAATTTATAGGAGTATTGATTCACCCCACAGTCTCTTTTACATTTCATACATATATATATATATATATATATATCTGTGTGTGTGTGTGTGTGCAATAGAAAAGTAAATCCCGTGAGGAGACCATACGAGTCAGAAAAGCTAGACAGGAGCCCAAAACTATAGAGACGTCTACCTGCCTGGTTCTGTTTACAGAGCTCTTAGGACCACTTTCTTTTCAAAAAGTCAGAAATAACAACAGCTATTGGATTTCAAAACCTTTGGGATGTACTAAACTTTAATTAAGCAAATTTTTTAATACAAGAATAATTTTATAAAAATATTATTAATCTCACTTTTTAAAAGTGATTTGGGTATAGGCTTGGGAGGAAGTAGGGAAATTATTGGCTAAATTTTTTTTTGTTTTATTGGGACGTACATCTTTTTTATTTTTATTGGTTATTGGTCAGATTTATATAGTCCCCAGAATCGTCTGAGTTTAAGAGACGAATTTCAAGAACACCAGTCCAGTATTCTTTGAGAAAAGTTGCGAAAGGCGAACGTGAATTTATTATTATTATATATATATAATAATAATATAATAATATATATATATATATATATATATATATATATATATATATATATGTTTGAATATTCATTCGAATAATCTATAAAAGGATAAAATCAACACTTGATTACTCGTAGCTGAGTGAACAAAAGATCTCCAGAAACAATCAAGTCATCTTTCACTTATTTTGCATTTGTTATTCGAATGCATGACGGATGACAATGCAAATCTAATGAATGCCAATGCAATTCTACATAGGCAATTCTCTTCCATATCAGTGAACATTTTCGATTTTTAGAGTCAAAGAAATCAATATTCCAATAGTCAATACCAAAGTCAAATTATTGCCTCGATTCTAGCAAGATATCTTATAAAGTTCTGGATGTTATTTATTTTTCTATAACTTTCCTATTCTTCTGTTGTCCTATAGAATCAAGGTTCTATACCTGAGTTAGCGAAATATCGACGGGTATATTTGTTTTATTGTGGAGATTCAATGCTTCTTGTTTGGAATTTTTCAACTTATGCCTTAAGGAATTATTGATAATTTGTATATATATATATATATATATATATATATATATATATATATATATATATATATATATATACATATATATATATATGTAAAATAGTTTATGGATGCATGGGGTATGTAGGAGTAATAATGAACTTTTTGTGTAAGCTACAGCTAATAGTGAAGTAGAAGCTTTCTATAACATATATTTATTTATATTTAGTCTTTTGTTTTATCTTTTCAATTGTCTCTTCATTGCATTCCAATATTCTAAGGAAACATCATTAATTCAGTTTATAAAAACCCGCTTATAAAAAATATTGGGAACTATACAAACAATAGTACAAAGCGGTATGTACATAAAAGAACAAAACATTTATTATTGTAGGATACCAATTTCTTTTATTTCATTGTTATTGTTTAAATATATGTATATAAGTTACTAAGAATGTATAGTTACAATTTTTGTTTATTTTATTTTATTTTTTTTCTCAATTGGAAAATTTTTTTATACATTTATTCTTTCATTGTAAATTATGATTCTGCACAGATACATTTAAATTTTGTATAATTGTTATTAATATGAGACTGGTATATTTGGTACAGCATGTAATTTTGTGAATTGTAGCAAATTATACAAGAAATAAATTTTAAAAAAATAATTCAGTTTATTCAGTTTTTTTTCTAATTGTATTAATTTTTGTAATTTGTTACTGACTATTTGTTTCATTTAACAAATTTTCAGACATTGGGATGTTTAAACTGGGATTATTCCTTTTAAAATAGAATAAAATATTGATACATCTAATTGTTGCGTGCGTGCGTGCGTGCGTGCGTGCGCGCGTGTGTGTGTGTGTGTGTGTGTGTGTGTGTGTGCGTAATTTTCTAAAGTAAATCGATAAAACTAAATCTATGTATAAGTTTAAATAAAGGTTCAAGAAAAGTACAGTTTTATAGAACCTTTTTGTTGATTCTAGAGCAAAAAGGTGGTAGGTACTCAGCCCTTCCACATTGGGCACTATATTAGGATCTACAGCCCACTTAAAGAGCTCAAGTTCTTTTCTACTTTCTCCTAATTCTTTTAAGGATTTAGTTTAAAAAATAAAAGGCCTTACACAATAAAATAAATTATCTTTATTTATTCAAGCTCAATTGCACAATTGTAGGGAAAGCATGAAGTTATATATAGGTTTTTTGCCATTAAACAGACCAAAATTATAAAAAAAAAATTATTATTCACTGTATTTTTGCATAATTTTATTGAATAATCTTCAATGACTGGAACCAATAAAAAAAACCCATTATTTTCAAAATTACTAAGAAAGTTGCTTGACATAATGAACATAAACTTCGTTATCAAGTCTATCGTAACTGCTCTATAAAAAGTCAAAATAATCTATTCGGAATTAAAGTAAAATTGCAATTTCAAATAATAATCTCATATGAATTTTTTTAAGAAACCAAAAAGTGACGTCAGAGGGGTAGTGTGAGGCGTAAGTGGGAGTATTGCGTTAAGAGTGATCTGATTGACTTAATTTTGGTTGGTAGTCCATGGACGGAAGTTTGTAAGGAGAGATTGGTTGTATCGGCATCGTGCCTTCGGTACCCCTTGCGTACCGCTAAGCCTTATTATTTTTATCATTGTTATTAATAAAAAAAAAACCTGTACCACTACTACCCGCGAACGGGCCTGGTGTTCAGTACATGATAGAGACTGTACTGTTTTATGGACAACGGTTCTGCAAAGAGGTGAATTGTCCTAGGTCATGCTCAACCGCCACATTCCCCTCCCCTTATTTTAGGTACCCTATTTTTATAATATTTGATAGAGGCTGGGTGCGCACCAGGAGGGTCATAGATCCTATATGATCAGTTTCCGGCTGCAAACAGTAAATAAAAGTCTTGTCCGCAGCGGGATTTGAACCAGGATTTCCGGCATGGCAACTCAGTGCTCTACCACTCAGCCCCCTTTTATTATTGATAACCAAAACGTAAAGAAATGTGAGATTCAACGGATGAACTTATTGCAATAATGAATTTCAAGTAAAAAATAAAATAAATAAATAAACTACTTATTTAAGTTATGATTAAATTGGCCATCAAATTTTTACCTCATTTAAAGATTGCGTGGAGTTGCGATGCTCAAGGTCTCGGATTAAAATCCGGCTGAGGCTGACAAATTATTTAATCTTTTAACAGCTAAATTCACACCTTGTGGGATCTATAAGCTCGCCTGGGGTTCACCCAGGCTCTATAAAATGGATAGTCTTAATTAGGGGAAAAACCTGGTGATTGAGCGTGAGCTCGGACCAATTACCTCCCTACACAACTGTTGTCCTAGAAACAGTCTCAACCATGTACTCAACCCAAGACCCTTCATGGGTGGTAGTGGTTGTTGTTTTTACTTTAGAAGTAATTATTTAATTGAAAAATATAATTAATTGTATTATATATTAGTATATGGATTGACCTATATAATGAGTAGAAATACTTAAAAACAAAAATATTACATTTTCCCTCTCAGAGTTTTATTATTTTTAAAACACTTCTCTAACTAACTGTCAACATAGCAGGCAGCAGGTTGACATGTGCCTGCTACAGGTAAACTCAAATCTCTCGTTTTACAGATTTAAAATTAAAAATACTTTTAATGGAAAATATTATAAACTGATCTCGATATTTTGAAATGAAACTATGATTGTGTAGTATTGACGTTTTCTTGGCTAATAACAGAATATAACGGAAATATCGGGTACATTTCATGTTTAATTAGAACAGAAACATCATGTAACTGAAACATGATTATTATAATCTGAATGTACATACAATTTTACGTCCGTAATTAATTGCTGACCGAATAATTAATTTTACCTTATTTATTTGTATGTTCGATGTTAGAATTACAAGCCTCATGCTATTAAATATAACATATTTAATTAATTTATTACTGAAACTGAACTGGTATTTCAGTTTTGACTTTGCTTTAAAACGTGTCCGATTTTTTCCCATATCCTTATTTATATATAATTGTAATATGTATAAATAATCATAGTGTATACATGTGAATTTATAAATACAAACTCTGAATCCATTTTAAGATTTAGATTTATTCAAACCATTTTCAACTATGGTGACGAACTATGGTATTATAATTTTTATTATTTATTCCGTTGTATCCATATAAATCATCTTCGGTGAAGTATACCTAGATGGGAACTGGCGAAGGAGAACGAACAACGAAGTTTACTCAATGCTCAACGAGGCAGATGTTCCTTACTCCTTAAAAATTAGAAGACTGCGAAGGGCTGGTCATGGGGCTATAAAGGAGGACGAGGCCATTCCTAAAAAGATTATAACAGAACTTCTCTACGGCACGAGAAGAAAGGGGAGACCGAAGCTGAGGTGGTCTCATGATGTAGAGAGAGACGCGAGGGATATCCTCGGAATCAGAGGCTGGATGACGGCTGCACAAAACAGATAAGACTGGATGAGGCCAGGACCGGTCACCGAGTTGTAAAGCCATAAATAATAATAATTCATATACGTCTCTATGCTATTATAATGTATTTAACGGTTCTTTAAATATATTTTTAAGGAAAAATATATTTTTTTTATATAATTTCACGACAGATACAATAGATATATGTATATATATATATATATATGTATATATATATATATATATATATATATATATATATATATATATACATTTATTCCTTCTATTTACTACTTCTATGCTACTCTATTATTAAAAAAAAAAAAAACTATATCACTCCAACCCGTGAAGGGTCTCAGGTCTGGGATTCAGTACATGGTAGAGACAGTACTTTTTTATATAAAACGGTTGTGCAGGGAGGTGAGTTGTCTTAGGTCACGCTCAACCGTAACATTTCCCCCCTTTATTTTGGGTACCCTATTTTTATAATATTTTATAGAGATTAAATAAAAGTCTTGCCAGTAGCGGGATTTGAACCAGGAACTTCAGCATGGCAACTGAGTGCTCTACCACTGAGCCACTCCGCTCCCATACTCAATTATAATGTTCCTTTTTATCGTTTTTATATTATTTATGATTTTATTTTAATGTGTATTTTTCTGACTAGAAACGTGGTTTCCATTGTTTGTTATACAACTTTGTTATTTTCAAGAAACATTGTTTGAAAATATTTCTTTTTTCTATTCTATATAAACAAATAAATAACTGTTAATAATATTTTTTAAATTTACCATCACCTTACAATCCAAAATCTTCCGTAAAATCCTCAATGCTCCTTATTATGTCACAAACAAACTCATCCATCATGATCTTAATATCCCATATGTTGCTGATTTGGCCCAAACTAGAAACCTATCCTTCCATGTAAAGCTCCATGCACACTTGTATCCTTTAGTCTCTCAACTTGCTTCCCATAATTATGGGAAGCTTATTATATTATAATATTCCAATATTATAATGGGAATATTATAATATTCCAGATAACCCTCCGAGGCGTCTGAAAAGATGAGCTCGTGACCTTCTACTATAGCACTTTATTGGAGTGCTATCAATGGGTAGTTTCCCCACTACTGTTTTTTTTTCATGTCCTTTGTTCATATTAGCAGATTTACTTGTTATAATATTATTACAGTTGTGAATATCAATAAATTAATCTAAAAGAAAATATAAAAAAATTACCATCTAAGCTTCCTTTTATTAATAATAAGAACAGAGCAGAGAAGAAGAGGTATAGGAGAGTGCTACAAGAAGTGGACGTACTACTTCAAAGTTCAACAACCTCAACTTCTAAAATAAGGTCTGCTTTCTAGCCACTCCTAAGTCGGCGAACCGCTCCGGCGAAATTATAAAACGACTCCTGTTTGGAATTATAAAGTACTATACTTATAGTTCTATTAATATATTCAATGGGATTTATAACCGCAAAGGAGTATATAAGTTAATGTAATAATCTCATTCTGGGCCGATTTAATTTAAAAATTTTAAATGTTCTTAGTATCAAATAGTTCTAATTTTGTTGATTACATAACATAGGAACAGGGGGATTGAGTAGGTCGGATGGGCTACTGGCCTCGAGGTATCGAGTTTGAAACCGGTTGTGACATAGAAATTATTTATTCAGTTAACAACTCTGTGAGATCTGTAGATCCTCCTGGGGCTCATCCAGCCTCACAGGACATCACCTCCTAAAGTGGATTCTGCTAATTGGGAGAATAACTTTCCAGATAACTTTCTACTACAACAGTTATTTAGGCAAATCCTAGGGCCACCTATCGGGCTATGAACCCGCGATCTTGGGCTTAATAGTTTGTTACGCTAACCATGTCCTTAGCAGTGAACTGTAATTTATGAATTGATAAGGCGGCAGTATATTTTGTCATGCCCGTAAAAACTACTGACTATTGTGCAATCTCATTAAAATATATAATTTATTTTTAAAATTATTACAGCGCAAACAATCGGATTCTAGCGTAACTATGAATCATATGTTCGATACATAGATATATATATATATATATATATATATATATATATATATATATATATATATATATATATATATATATATATATATATCGCCGTTTCAGGCTACTTCAACATTTACTAGACTAACGCTCCAAGCTCCCAATTAATTACAAAAGACTCATTTGGACTTACGGAGCAGAGCTTTGGGGCTTCACCTAGTCATCGAATTCATCTCTTATCCAATCCTTTACAATCCAAAATCCTTAATGCTCCTTACTTTGTTAGAATAAAATCATCCACAATGACCTCGATGTCCCATTTGCTGCTGATTCGGCACGAACCCAATACCAATCTTGTTGAGAAACTTTATTCCTACTAGTTATTAGCACCTAGTAACCTCTTCGATTCCCGATAATCATCTGAGGCGTGTGAAAATAGGATAGCCTCATGACCTAAGTTGAATTTTCTATTTGAGTACTACCACTGGGTAGTTTCTCTATTTGCCTTTTTAGATGCATTTATTGTATTTACCTTATCCCGTATAGAGGCGACGATATAGAGAAGCGGAGTGGCTCAATGGTAAAGCACCGAAATGCCGTGCCGAAGGTCCTGAGTTCATTTAATCTGTTAGCTTGAGATGGATCCTATGGGATCTAGGACCCTCCTGGTGTTCACCCAGACTCTTAAAAGTGGGTACCCAAAATTATGGATGAAATCTGGTGGTTGAGCGTGATGTAAAACAAATCAACTCCCTCCACATCCGTTGTACAAGAAACATTACAGTCTCTACCCTGTACTGAACCTCGATCCCTTTCATGGGTTGTAGTGCTGCAGGTTCAGATTCCCATAAAGGCTACTCTGAATCTTCTTTACTACAATTTTCAGTAACATTATGGGAGAGATATTACGTAGGTTGTTCAAGTATTGTGATTTTTTAAAAATAATAATGGTTTAGTTATTATAAAAATTGCATTCTCGATAAATTATTTATAGGTCTCGTTAAAATATTATTCGTCTGAACACAACAATGAAGAGATGCCGTTTCGGTTGAGCTGCCAAGCGTGCGCTATGATGTGTGCAGACCGTATCCGCTCTCATCCAATCGCTTTTTACTAAAACAGTTTAAACAAACCATACCATAAAAAAATCTGATGCGGCTACTATTTCCTTTTATGCGGTTGTTAAACTGAGTATATTTGGCTCAAAAAGTTATATTCATTCTATTTAAAAGTTATATATCTAATATTATTAAATTTTATCTTAATGCTAGAACATAATAAAATACATAAAAGTAAAATATATGATTACTAAAAAAAAAAGTAGAAAGTGTGGTAGCTTGGCAAGTAAATTATTAAATATATTAACAGCTACGGATGAATCCCTCAAATTAAGTTAAGATAAGATAGAGCTTAAGTACATGGTAGAGACTATAGATTCCCAGTACATCTCGGTGATTTGTTCGAGAACACGTTCAATCTCCAAGTTTTTCTCCCATTAAGAGTAATCACTTTTGACTACACAGGCTTTAGCTAATTAGGGTCTGCAGATCTCACAGGGGCTGTCAAAAGATTAAATAATTCAGTATCTGCTCCCCAGGTTGCCGTTTCAAGTTGAGTTACAAGTTTTAACTGTTGATTCCATTTTAAATCTTAGCTAAAAATATAAGATACTGTGAGCTTTAGTATGGAAAACAAAATGTAATTATGGATAGTGAATAGATTTCGGTAATGAAATATAAGTTCCAACTAACACTTCGAAGAACAGTGATATATTTCTAAGGGATATGATTACCGAACCATACACATTTCTCATTGTTACACTATCTTTTCCATACTAAAGCTGGTATGGAAAATATAGTAGAAATAGTAGAAAATAGTAGCTGGAAAATATTATATAAAATATTAACTAGGAAAATATTAAAAGGGAAACGAATGAACAGTTAAAACTTGTAGTGACTAACTCGAAGCTACAACCTGCGGAATAATTACCAATGATTTATCTGCCACAGCAAGATTTGAACCCACGACTCTCAGTACAGCAAAACAGCGTTAGCCTTGATCCCAATAATTTTTCTTACCATAAATTTCATATATAGGCTTATTAGAAGATTTATATTTAGTATTTGTAGGTTGATAAATAACAATAGCCCACGCGCGAAATTACATCGCTCCGACAAAATAAAAAAAACATTAGGGAAAGAAAGCAGGGAACATCGTTCTTGTTGAATAACCAAGTTACGTAATGCAATTCGCTTTGCATAAGCACGATGGAACAACAGTGTAATGGAAGAAATGTAAAGCATTACAGTCTGTTACGCTTAAATATTCTAAGCCTTTCGAAAAGTTTCTGGCTTGGGAAAGTTGTTTAAGGTGAAAGCATAACAAAAAATATAAATCAAATGAAATAGAAAACAATCCTAGTGCTTGTTAAAATGCAGAAAATATGAAAAACAATAAAAAAAATTCACGAGTTTTATGTATACATCAAAAGTACTAACAACTCTTATAGTTAATGAGAGAACGAGGTAGCAATGAGTGTAGGGTGCTGAAGTCATAGTGAAGGTTCCAGCTTCAAATCCGGCTGTGAAAGATAAATTATTACTATGAACGTATGGACCATGTGGAATCAGCAGATCCTGAGCACACCTTGCCTCTTGTGTTGAAATCCTTAATTGGGAGAAAAACATGCCGGTTGAGTGTAATCTCAGACAAATGAACTTGGCTAGCCGTGAACAACTGTACAGTCCCTACGATGTACTGAAACCCAAGACCCTCCAGGGATTGAAGTGGTGATGGTTATTATAAATTAGTATTAACTACTTATCAGAGATATTAACATATAAGATCTTATAAATTTAAGTTAGATAGACCCAAATTTGTAATTACTCAGTAGGTTGTCGCTTCGAATTCAAAGTTTTAACAGAAGTTATTGTGACCTTTATTCCATTATATATATCTTTCCAGAAAAAAAGTAATTATAGATGTAAAATGTGCATACTTCCGTGATAATTTTATCTAGAAGTGAACGTTTCAACAAGCATCTATAATCTATGCTTCGAAACGTTAGTTGCAACTTTTATTTCTTGATCAAATGATAACCGAATCTACTCATTATCCATAATTACATTATTTTTCCATACTAAAGCTCACGATAACTTGTATCTTTGGAAAGTATTTAAAATGAACTGAACAAACAGTTAAAACTTGTAGTAACTCAACATGATGCGACAACTTGCGGAAAAGATACCTCCAAATGGATATCAGAAATTAAATCTTAGTGTTCAAATTAATTGTATTCATTAACTTTTTACGACTGGAGTACGATGCATTACGGTTGTTTCATCTCTTCTTTCCTTATTTTCTTATCTTTTATTCCTTCCTTGTGTTTTTGCTTTATTTTTTCTGTTAAAATTATGCTTGTTTTTCTTTTTGGTCTTTCATGAAAGCCTTGAGTATTCTGATTTTTTTCCTAAGAGAAGAACGTCCTTCAATCCCATCCGATGTGACTTTTTTTTTATTATTTATTATAAATTAAGTCATAAAATTTAAATTATTCATTTAAATAACTTCTTAAACTTAAATTACTTCATGTCTGTAGTAAGAGTATATTTAATATCACTTAAACGATCTTTTAATGCCATTTTTATGTGGTTTAATAATGAATTGAATTGGTGAGGGGGTGCAGTCAAAGATACACAAATTACACAAAATAAGCACTAATTTTTTATGTGCCAACGGTTCGGCCTAAGATATGTAGTTTAATATGAAGGAAGTCAACAGTTTTCCACACCAGACATTTTTTCTCAAAGTTTAAATTTTTTTCCCAGCTAATAAATATGTTAAAGATTTAACGTCAGGTTAATATATCGAAAACTGTCTAGCAAATTTTAATGTTTAAAGTAAAAAAATATTCAAGTTCAATCCTCGAATCTTATTGGCTGTTGATAGTTTTATAGTCCGTAAACTGGATTGTGATTGGCCTAGAATACATCGATGGTACTCCCTTAGCACCAATCACCTTTAGAGAAAGTAGCTACTTCCGGTGGAGAGTTTGAGCCCACATCCTCAGAGATATATCTTCTCTTCCCATAGTCATTTATAAATTTTCTACATCCGCCACCATCCACTGGAGTTACTCTTTAAGTCTAATGGGTTCATTCAAAATTGGACTATGTGATAACTCTTAAGTGCGTAGTAATTCAATTCAAAGTCCAAAAAAAACTAAGGCATATATAATTTTATAATTAAATATATTTCCTACAACATTATTAAATGTATTTTTATTATTCTATTAATCAATAAACACTGTTCATCGTTCAAAATACATTCCTGAGTTCTATTAATGTCATTAAATATACTCTCATAATGTGGCATTGTGTTATTTAAAATAAACAATTGCCTCATGGGAATACCAGTAATATTGTTTTTTAAATACATACGTTTATCAGTTGTTATTGTTGTTATACAATTATCCTCGGACACGTGTTTAAAAAAAACGAAGGCAAAAAAAAATTTACAAAACAGAATTATTTTCAATTAACTAGAATTGTTTTTCCTTTATTATTTTTGGTTTCGTTTTTAATGAGATACCGTGTTTAAATCCGATTGTGGTATATAAATTGTTTTAATATATAAACAGACACGGATGAACCCTGTGAGATCTACAGACCTTCCTGGGGATAACAAAGCCTCTATAAGGGGTACCCTTAATTGGGAAAAAGCTTGGCGGTTGACTGTGATTTCGGACTAATCACCTCCCTGCACAACTGTTTTACTAGTAACTTAGTCTCTACCATGTACTGAAACCAAGACACTTCAAGGGTTGTAGCGACATTAAAGGTCGATAGTAAGAATTATTAAGGATGTTGTAGTTCAATCAATATTAAGATAATTATTCCGCAGGTTGTCGCTTCGTGTTGAGTCACTACAAGTTTTAACTTTTCATTCATTTCCCTTTTAATATTTTCAAAAAATACAAGTTATCATGAGCTGTAGTATGGAAAAGGGAATGTAATTATGGGAACTTTAGTAATTATTTCATCTAGAAATGAACGTTTCAGCAAGCATAATATCGTCTAGTCTTCGAAATGTTGATTGATACTTTTATTTCTTGATGAAATGATAATCAAAAATCTGTTCATTACCCATAATTACATTATATTTTCCACACTGAAGCTCATGATTACTTTTATTCTTGAAAAATATTGAAATAAAGCGAATAAACAGTTAAAATTTGTAACTCAACTCGAAGCGGCAACTTGTGGAACACATATAAAATGGTATAAACATATTAAATTTCTTCGAATTCAAATAAGCTTCTCAAAATATCTTCAGAAGAAAAAATATGATATCTTCAGATATAGCTGGGAATTCAAAACCGCAATATCGTGTCTTTAAATCAGGTATTAAATCCAGCCACATGAGAGGTACCGTGGCTACTGTTCTTCATGCCTTTCACGTCATTCTGTATTATTTTCCTGTCAGCCAATCTCCTGATTGCCAATGGCTTGTAATTGACAGGTATGGATAAAAATATAAAGAGAGAAAAGTCAGGTATACTCCAAGGATGTTACATAAACATTTTCGCCAGAATCGATAAATAGCAATCGGGTTGTTTAATATTTTTTAACTTTTTTTTTTAATTGACGATTTTGATTAAACTCATTATAGACAAGTCCAATAAAATAATCATTAATTTCTAAGGTAAAGTTTTTCCTTTCAAATAATTGTAATATTGTAGATTGCATAACATTGGAAGGGGATCCTAAATCCCTATTATGTAATAGAACCAATATATATATATATATATATATATATATATATATATATATATATATATATATATATATATATTTATATATATATATATATATATATATATATATATATATATATATATATTTATATATATACAACCCTTTGCAGTGGTACATATTTTAATTATTTTTAATTTTTGTTTTTAGATATTCTAAAACAAGTAATAGGTGAAGATTCAATAATATTTCAATGTTGTTATATGCCAATAGTTGATAGTTTTAAGTGCAAGGAAGTCATGTGTTTTCCAAATTAATTTTTTTTTAAGCTAAATTTAAATTTGTTCAATATATATACATACATATATATATATGTATGTATGTGTATTATATAATAATATATTTTCACCATAATAATTAAGTTTAAGACTTCACATAAACTTAAATTCAAGTTTAATAGAAGTTGGGCTAACGGTACTTGAACCAGTGCAGCACTTTCTATAAGCCACGTAGACAACTGGTTGACCTCTATTCCAACACCACTCATTTACCATTCCAGTTATATATTATTATATATTTTCTCGAGTTAAATATATAATATAAGCCAAAAATATATATATCCCGCACCAAAATTACACCTAAAATCAGAAAAAAGAGAAATTGTCCTAAATAAAAATAAAAACTGACTTAGAAATCGAAAAAGTGATGTGAGTAGTTTTATTTATTTAACAAATGTAAAAATATGTACTATTATTTATTTTAAATCATTACAACGTCTGTAAACTTTTAATCATTCAAAAAAATTCCTAAGGTATTATTAATATTTGAGGATGAAACAGATATTGGCAAATAAACACGTGTAAAAACATTCACCAGTTAATGGATAATAGCACCATTATTATCATTGTTAATTTAAAGTAAACACTTAGTACAACAATTCTATGATTAAATAAATTAAATACTTAAGTTCTTATATACCTAAATACAAATAATACTGAGATTTATTATGGAGAACGGAATAAGTAATTATGGGAAATGTATATAATTTGGTAATCACTTCGTTAATAAATGAATGTTTCAACATACATTTTATTAAACTACGAAATCTTAGTTGAAACGTTTAATTGTTAATGAAATGATTACAGAAATATACATATTTCCCATAATTACACTCTTTTTTTTCATACTAGAACTCACGATTTTTTCCATTTTGGAGAATATTGAAAAGGAAAAAAGGAAAAGTTAAAACTTGTAACTCAGCTCTAAGCAAAACGGAACTTGTACCAAAAAACGAAAGAAGGATATATTAATGACTAATGTAGTTAGATGCCTACAAATAGGATTTATTACAGGAGACAAGTCACATAAGGGAAATTAATTCGAGAATGAAATCGACCTTTGGTCTCCTTGTAAAGGATCAATCCAATGTAACACTATTGGAGGTGACAGAGAATACTATCAGTATGTTTTCAATCAATCTCAGCTATTTTAGTCTTAATAATTATATACATGTATAGAAAATAGTATCTGAAAGTAAGGAAAATTTTCAATGGTGTTACCTAAATTCATTCTTTTTTTTTTTTTTTTTTGGTGACAAAGTTATAATTTTATATGAATTTTTCGTTTATGAAAAGTATTTCGGACATAGTAATCATCGGAAATCGATGAGACTATTTTCATTATTAAAATCTTGAGTGATTAAGTCATTCTCGTAGTTTTTGGCTCAAAATGAAGCAAATTTAAGCAATAACTGCATTTCAAGCCAATACTTTGAAAATGACAGCGTTAAGCTTCCCTAAATACAAAAAACTAATTTTGGAAAAAAAAAATCTTACGAATTGAGGAATAGAGAAGTGTAGTTGAAAACATTTCATATGTCAAAATTATTTATTTTTTAGAGTGGAAACATTTTTGGGAGCGGAATAGTGAGCATGCCACATATATTACTCCATTTTTTTAGTATATATATATATATATATATATATATATATATATATATATATATATATATATATATATATATATATATATATGACAACTATACTATTTCTTTATATGATAAATCTGCAAGTTATTGATGACTAGAATTATTGTTCAGAGACAGAACTTCTATTAGCACATAAGTTCACATTTTTGTTTTTAATAATGATCAATAATCCCTGTAGATCAGAGTATTATGGATATTGTAATTACAAATATCAACAATGAAATATTGATATTACTATAATCCTAAGGTTTTTTTTACTTAGGACTTGAATGCTGGGGATTAAAAATTAGGGATTTGGACTACTTTTCTACAGATTGAAGAACTGATTATTTTATGAAATTGTCTATTATTTAGCACGTTAAATACTCCCAAAGCAATTTTTTAGATTTTAATTTCTAATTACGTTTATTAAACATCAGTTTGTTCATTGACAATAAAATAAATTTACTTCGGATTGCTTTTAATTTAGCACAAATAACAGTACACGAAATTCTTTATAAGTATGTAAACCTTTTGATGCTTATTTTTCGGCTGCACCTTTGCGATACAGTTTTTAATTAATATAATAATGAAATATATATAATAAATATTATATTTACCGGTTAAAAAATAAACTATTTTTATTTATATTTAATAAAAACCTAAAAAAGCCGGGCAATATTGTTTGGTTAAGCCGGTGTTCTGAACTGCTGGGCGAACAGGTGGTTGCTAGGAAACACCTGCCTCTACAACCTTTTACTATTTTGATTTATTAATTATTATTTATTTATTGTTATAGGTTTTATTGATTTATGTTTAATGTTGTAGTGTATATATTTTTTGTTTAATTTTTATGGAAGGGTTGGTTGTAAGGAATACAAGTATAGCAGGCATGGCTGATGTAATAATAGTCATATTGGGATTTTCTTTCATATGCTAATATCAACTGTTTGTTTTCACTTCGGGTATGATGCATCTGTGATATAATAATGAATATAAATAATTACCTGCATTCCTGGACGCTGCTAAAGCGCAGATAGCGACTAGCCATAGAATCCTCATGGCGATCACTGGACACTCACAACTGTCATGCACACAAGACCAGCTGTCATACACACACTCAGAGGTACATGGCACGATCGTGACAGTTACTAATACCGTGAGGACTGTGGGACCTACTTGCTTCGAGGTCCGGCAGCGACTGGCTTCCTAAGCCTTCGCAGTTCCCCACCACCAAGCTCTAAGGGAGTGGGGGAGGATTCTCGGTGCCAGGTAGGGAAATCATAGGGGAATTGTAATTGTTTCCACTATATATGTGATTTTTCTCTCTCTTCAGCAGTAAACCTGAATGATTGTAATTGTAAATTTTTTTTAGAATAATTTATTGATATTTAGAACTGTAATTATATTACATCAAGTAAATTTGCTGTATGAACAAAGGACATGAAAAAAAAAATCTTGTGGAGAAACTACCCATTGATAGCACTCCAATAAAGTTCTAGAGTAGAAGGTCTCGAGGCCATCTTCTTTTCAGAGGCCTCGGAGGTTTATCAGGAATAGTATGGGAAGCAAGTTGAGAAACTAGCGGATTCTTGTGGAGCTTTTCGTGAAAGGATAGGTATCTAGTTTGGGCCAAATCAGCAACATATGGGATATTAAGATCATGATGGATGAGTTTGTTTGTGACATAATAAGGAGCATTGAGGATTTTACGAAGGATTTTGGATTGTAAGGATTGGATACGAGATGAATTGGATGGTTTAGTAGACCCCCAACGCTCAATTCCGTATGTCCAAATAGGTCTGATAACTGTTATGTAAATGAGTCTTTTGTAATTAATTGGGAGCTTTGAACGTTTGTCCAGTAAATGTTGAAGTAGGCGAAAACGTTGAGCAGTTTCTTGTCTTTTCAGTCTTGTATGAGGATTGGTAAAATTTAAATAAAATTGTTCATCCCACATACAAGTACTTCTTATGTTCGGTCTTTAAGTATAAAATGACCGTTTACATAGGAAAGGTCATTCAGTAAAAAAGCTTTATGATATCAAAACATTATTATTCAAAATATTTACCCTCATTTTTTAAACATTTATCAATCCAAGAATTCAAAATTTCTGAGTTTGCGATGTAATAAAGTCTGAATATGATTATTTGACATAAGACTCATTTTTACAAAATTTACCTTAATCCTCTAAGGAAGTAGTCCAAACTTTTGAACAGATGGAAATCTGCTGGAGGTAAGACTGAAGAACAAGGTGTCTGTAGGAGGGCTTCACAAACTAGATCATTTAGTTTCTCCAGTAGGTTCCGATTGATCCCTTCCGATAAACCAATGCTGCTTTTTTTCAATAAGTTTTTGTTACATTACGTCAATATCCCTACATTGTAATGTAGTTAAACTTCTGTGTAAAATAGAAACGAATTATTCCTATCATTGATCACCGCACAGAAACCATTAATTTTTGAGATGGAGAATTTCTCAAACCAACGGCAATTGGTCCGTTTGTTATAACAATCTTCCCCGAACGCGGTGGTAATACTTCCAAGTTTAGCCTTATAAAAAATCCTCATATAAGACTGAAAAGACAAGAAACTGCTCGACGTTTTCGCCTACTTCAAAATTTACTGGACAAACGTTCAAAGCTCCCAATTAATTACAAAAGACTCATTTACATGACAGTTATCATCAGACCTATTAGGACACACGAAGTAGAGCTTTGGGGCTCTACTAAACCATCCAATTCATCTCGTATCCAATCCTTATTATTCGGTTAGTACACTTTTATCTTATCTCCATCCTTTTCACATTCACCTTTCTTCGCACCTGTTCTCACACCTACTTTTGGCATCCATCATATGTTAATAGTATAGAGTTCATTCTTACTTAGCCTCATATTTTTCATCTACTGTAATTCTTCACCTACTTTCTATATGTTTATATTAAATTCTCATCTTATTTTGCATTTATGCCACTTCTTTCTAATTGTATACAGTTACATATTAACTTTCCTCACTTTTTTTCCTTTTCTTTTCGTTCTTCATAGTTCATAGATATATACCCCTTTTTTTCAATGTTTAATTTTTGAAATTTATCAAGCCTTTCTTTCTATTTATGCTTGTATTATTACACTTTATTCCCCCCTTTTTCTATATTTTATCTTCTTATTTTGTATATTTCCGTTTACCTCCTCATTTTTCTTTCCCTTTATATTATTGTTTACATTTTATCCCTTTTTGACATGTATTTTTCCTATTTTATATTCTTATTCTTGTATTATTTTATCTGTCACTATTAGAATTTCTGTTCATCATCTATCTACATTTTATTTTTATCCATCACTATTTTAAGTTTATTATTCTGTAACCTGTCTTATATGCATTCTTATTTATCTTATATCTTCTATTCACTATTTCATCATATCTAATTTTATTTCAATAATCTAATTTATTTCCACTCCTGTACCACTTTATATATTCTTGTTGCTGCTACGTTTTTATATATTTCTGTTTTGTTTCTCTTAGCCCTGAAGATGGCCTACATTGTAGGCCGAAACGTCGGCACATAATAAATAAGTTATCCTTATTTTGATGTTTTCATTGACTGCACCCCCAACTATTTCTTCCTTGAATTAGAAGATACAGTCGACCAACTCTTCTCTAACGTTCCTTATTATGATATAAACAAACTCATTCATCATGATCATAATATCCTATATCCCAATGTTGCTGATTTGGCCCAAACTAGATACCTATCCTTCCATGAAAAGCTCCATACACACTTGAATCCGCTAGTCTCTCAACTTGCTTCCCGTACTATTCCTGATAACCCTCCGAGGCGTCTGAAAATAAGATTGCCTCGAGACCTTCTGCTATAGAACTTTATTGCAGTGCTATCAATGGGTAGTTTCTCCACAAGTGTTTTTTTTTTTCATGTCCTTTGTTCATACAGCAGATTTACTTGATGTAATATAATTACAGTTGTAAATATCAATAAATTAATCTAAAAAAAAGCCCTATAAAAAAAAAATGAAAATTGCTAGTTTCAATGGTCATATTTTATGAAATACTAAACAACATTCGTTCTATTGCAGTGGCAATAAATAGTGTAAAAAAGAGTAATATATGACAACTCATTAAGCGCACTCAAGAAATACACGATTATATGATATACGGGACGATATATGTAGATACATTTGAAGTTCGGAACCATTCTGTATCCTTTAAATTATTCCTGTCTCAATTGTCCATATCATCGGAAGTTGACAGTAACTATGCATTATAAGCAATATTAAATTAAATTATTACTAATTTTCATAATTTCGATGAATAGGGATTTAAAATTGAAAACAATGCAGTTAGCCATCACGAATTCCTCTGGATATCAGTAGTATGGCGCCGTGAATGGATAAGGCACAGTACTGTGGAGTTATGTCATATTCCGTATATAACAGTTATTAAGTTAACTGTATTTTTGTAAAATATTTACGCCTAAATATAAATGCCAAAATGTTATGACATATATTATCCTGGCCATAAACCACAGGAGACCAGAATTAAACCAGTTTTGACAGGACAAGGAAGTTCTGACAGTTATATACAGTGAGAATAATAACTGGAAGGTTTAACATTTCAGGACAGCTGTTGGTTGCTATCGACATTTAGCGATGTATCGATTCCAGGATCGAAGCAGTTTAAAGGCAATTACAAAGTTAACTGTATAAATATCTACTGATTCGTAGGCATTCAACTTGGAAAATAAATCGATTCTGTTTCTAGGAATGATTGGTCCATTTATCTTAATCTTGAAACAAAAATTTACTATTTGCTATAACTCTTGTTGATGGAATGAATTCCATCTAATTCCAAAACTCTAACCTGACTGTTAATATTTATTCTATACACCAGCATTTCGGGCTAAACATAAGAAACCTCATTAGGACTGAAATTAATTTAGGAGTTCAATAGAAATATAATTCAGAATCTTATTAGAAAAACTACTAATGAGATAAATACATAGATAATAAGTAGATAGTAAAATATAATGAACTAAGTCTTCAGGTATCGGTACAGTCTACAGGTATTGGTTAAGTCGTCCTTCAAATGGGCCGTAAAATGCCAATCCCGACTATCCTAATTATACTTGGATATGCAATATTTAAGACTCCCACTGCAGCGTCGTCAGCAGCATAAAGTGACGTTAAATGAAGCAAATAAACTTATCCATGAAAATAGAACATAATAAAATTTTGTTAAAAGTTTGTTAATAGTTAATAGATTCGACTAACCGACTTATTTATCTGGAATGCAAATATATTAAAATCCCAACGATTATCTTATCCATATAAAACATTAAACCGTGAAATGTTTTTGTCCAATAACTTAGACCTGCACTCCAACAACCCGTGAACAAGCCTGTTGTTCAATACATGGTGAATAGTATAGTGTTTCAAGGACAGCGGTTGTGCTGGGAGGTGATTTGTCCTAGGTTACGCTCAACCGCCATATTCCCCCCTTATTTTGGGTACCCACTTTATAGAGGCTGGGTGAGCCCCAGGAGGTTCCTAGATCCCATATCATCTATCTCCGGCCGCTAACAGAATAAATAAAAGTGTTGCCTGCAGCGGGATATGAAACTCAGGACCCAGGAGCTCAGTGCAACAACTGATCCACTCCGCTCCCTTTTGCCAATAAGACCGGTTTAAAATTCCTGATCCCTGTTTAATTGCATGAACCCTTACACTAAAAGCTTGCACCAACAAACCCAATTAAAGTTATCTCTTGCAATTAACTAACTGCATTTAAAACTTAAACATAGTTTAAGTTCGGGTCCATTTGTTTCGAGTAAACTTTAAACCTATTTAGTTAAATAGTATTAGGGTAGATGTCGTCTTATCTTAGGACTATTTGTGGAAGTATCCACTGGATATTTAGAAATATGGAGTCAGATAAGCAGAAAAATAATATATTTAAAATAACTGCTGTAATTATTTTTGGTAATTTTTCCGCAAATAATAACAGGAAAATTGTATAGTTTATTAATCATTTCATCTAGAAATGAGCATTGCGACAAACAGATATCATCTATACTTCCAAATGTTAGGCCAGTGTCACTGTATCTTATCAAATCCCTGTCAAGCACTTACGTATATTTTCCTTCATAATGGTTTCCAACGACGACATAATGAAATGAAAATATCCCTCGAAACTAATAACTCTCTCATAAGTGAGTTATTAAAAGAATGTGATCGGTTAAAAAATACCTGCCAGGACCTAGTATTAAAGAATGCGAAACTCGAAAAAGAAATCAATTTTTTAAAGAGGCAGATAAAAAAGAATAATTTTCTAATCCATAATATCCCCTTCAGTGAAAATGAAAATGCACTCGATAAAGTTAGAAACAGATTCACGGAGTGTAATATAGCTATACCAGATTATGCGGTTAACACCTGTTATAGACTTCGAAAAGGACCAGTTTTGGTATCACTCAACAATAATAATGTAAAAAAAAAGATTTTTAAGTGTAGGGATGTTTTAAAAAATAAAAACATATTTTTAAGTCATAATAAGACTTCTGAAGAAAGAGAAGAGGGGAGAAAAGTTCACGCATGCTTAATTGAATTAAAAACTATTGATAGCAATGATTCTTATAGGAAAGGTTTTTTCAAAATAAGAGGGTCATTCTATAGAAGGAATTAAGTAGAGGACCTAATCAAAGAATCTGAAGGTGATAGGCGGACCTGCTGCAAACATCTGATGAACAAGCAAAAAACAAAAGAAAAGCTGAAAATAGACTGGATAAGTTTAAATTTCGACTACGAAGTTCATCTTTCTCAGCAATGGATAAGTCATCCTGAAGGACCGAACCCGTCTCCTAAGGTCTATACCTGTTCATGATTCACGTAAAGGACTCGGTAAACCTATCTACCCCAAAAATGTAAAACAATATGGACATCATATCTTGTTTTGCAATATAAATGGTTTAAAAAACTTATTCAAATTTACAGTAAAAGAATGTGATACTATAAGGCAATATCACATATTATGTGTCGTAGAGATATTGCTTCGTGGTTGATTGACGATAATTTCTCTTTACTTCCATGGTTACATGATTACACACCTTTTAGCGGTAAAGCTGTAAAAGCAAACACAACAGGGCGCGGCAGCGGTGGTTTGCTAACCCTAGTTCGTAGTTCCATTATTTCAGGAACAAGTATTGTATATACCGACAGCTACGGGCTTTTTATCAATATTAAGATTAATAACATACTATTAACGGTTGGAACCATTTACTTGCCCCCGGTATGTGATATGGATACAATACTGGAAGAACTATGTAACAATATTATAGAAATATTACCCAATTATTCGAACACTTACTTGTTTATCAGTGGTGGCTTATCTTAGAATCTTCTGATAATAAAAGTATCCAAGCTATACTCAATATCGGCTGTGTAGATAAGTTACATAAAGTGTATTATTACATGATGGGTGTTCAAAAAGTGCTAAATTGTTTATCATAGACCATTTTCTATTATGTGTTTGTTTTTAGTTATTTTTAAAGTGATATTTTATTTATTTATTTTTATTGTTTCTATCATAGCACCAGTAATTGTTTATTCTTTAATTTATTTATGTTTTTAAAACCAGAATGTGTTAGTAAATTTTATTTTATTTTTATTTTTGAAATGATGTGTACGTAAATTGTTAAAATCATAATATTTTAATTTATAGCCAAGCTGGGCTCTTTTTGTATGGGGAAGCCCCCAAAGAAAAAGAAAATTTCTATCTACTTCGAAACATTAGTTGAAACTTTTATTTTTGATGAAATGATTACCGAAATCTACTCATTATCCAAAATGACATTCTGTTTTCCATACTAAAGCTGGCGATAACTTGTATTTTTGGGAAATATTAAAAATGAAAGAAACAGGTAAAACTTGTTCTCATCAGGTAAAATTTGTTGCTGTAGGTAAAACTCAACAGAAAGCGAAGATCTGCGGAGCAGAGACCCAAAATAATATTATTGATTTATGTCGTAATATTCAATCAATAAATGCTGTCGAAATTAGCAACTAAAATACATGTTTACTTATCTATTTTTATCTATTATATATTATTTCTAAATTATTTCATCTGAAGTACATTATCTAAAATGCATTTTCCTTATTTTCGTAGCAATAACATTCCAAGAAACCAGTAGTAAAATAGTATTTAAATTATCCAGATATTGATTGGAATAACTAACCTAGAAATCGTAAATAAAGGAATACTTTAACTTTGTTTAATGATTCGTTCGAGGTCTCAAGATTAATTACTTACCATGGTTAGTAAACCATTGTTAAGGTTAATCAAGGTTGGTGCGACCAATAGTCAATTAAACGGCTGTTAACTGATAAAAGCTAGTATAATTAAGTTAACAGTAGTTCAGGCCAGTATTGCTAGGCAGGATATACCCACCTTGGGCTCATCCAGTCTCTAAAAAATGGACAACCGTAATTGGGGATAAATCTGACGGTCGAGTCTCCCCTCAACACAACCCTTCTCCTAGAAACAATACAGTCTCTACCATGTACTGAACCCAAGACCATTTAAGGGTTGTATTAGTATAGGTTCTGGTACAATTGTAAACTTCTTGTGGTTATTATTAATTTTAAATGAAAAAAAAAAAATTAAACAACTGTTGTTTCCGTAAATTTAATTTGTGGGATTGCAAACGAATGAAATCTTCTGAGGGATTTTTTCTAATCACTTACCCAGTTATTATTATTATTATTATTATTTTTTAAGTCATATGTATATATATATATATATATATATATATATATATATATATATATATATATATATATATACCACACTTAGCAATTTTTTAAATTCTCAATTGTCTGTATTTTGCATATAGCCCTGAAGAAGACCTGCAATGTGGGTCGAAACGTTGGCTGTCTAATAAACATTTCTCCATACTTTTTTGACCTCCACCCGGACCATTTTCTTCCACATATTATCTATTATGTATGTAAAAAAAGTCCGCCTTGCTAAACATTTATAGGGCTGCAGCGTTATGCCTGAGGTTATGCAGCATATTTCCCACATATGAAAAATAATATTTAAAAAAATATATACAAAATTATATTAAACCATATTAAAATATTTAAAAAAGAATTTTAAAAAGTATTCTGAAAAAGAATACTCAGATAAGGATATAAGTGTAGATCAAATTATTGGGCGAGAATTAGCCAATGAGCATATCAATAAATAACAAATTAAAGCCCTTGCACGAATTGTGCCACTCACAATAAACTAAGTTTTGCTTATTTTTTTTTATCTTTGACTCCATCCCCTGACCAATTTGATCTATAAAAAATATTCAATTTAAAACTGTTTACAAAAAAAAAAGAACAATATTGTGTACTAAAAACTTTAAAATTGAATTTGGCTAAAAAAAGAACGCCAAGAATGAGTTTCGAAAAAGCAAGAAAACATACAATATAACAATTGTATTAACAATTAAAGTTCAATTGATTTGAATATTTATACAATTGTAACTATCAGGGTTTGTTCGCCGATTTGGTATCTTTAAAAATATTTTTCAAAAAATGTGTTTCAAAGGATATAAATACTCATGATGTATTGAATTGTTCAGGGGGTGCAGTCAATGATAATACAAAATAAGCCGAACTTAGTTTTTAATTGTGCAGTTCAGTTGAAAAGTCACCACAGCCGAGGCAACCGAATTTGCCTTGAAGATTATGATTATAACAGGATAATTATCCAGTCAATTATATCACTTTCCACTGAAATTCAGGTATAAATACTCATTTGTGGTGCTTAGATGAATTTGTTTTCAGATTGTTTGAACTGTTTTTAATAATGCAATACAGAATCGCAGTTTACTCTAATATAATAGACCAGAAATATTGTTTCCAAAACTGTATCCTATACAAGAGACAAGAGAGCTAGTGCATATATAAGCAGGTAGAACTTTGGCAATATTCTATTTGCTCGAATCAAGCCGAATACAAATTGATTCAGTTTCAATTCCCGCTCAAACAAAAACAGTTTTGTCCGCCAAGTTGTAGCAGATTGTTCTGCGGTCGACAGCACAGTCCCAAAGCAGGCATATTTTACCAGGCGGTTGGTCGCGATTGTCTGTACCTTTCGCCCTATACACACCATCCGATCAAATATTACAAAATGTCTATATCTTCAACAATACCTATGAGATACATCCGTGGGCAGTATTGGATACGTTGATACATGCGGAGAAGGATTTGTCTCATAAAAAATTACCAATACAACCCATTAATGGTCTTCGATTCAGTGGTAGAGACTGAAGTGTTCTTGGAGAAAGGTAGTGCAGGAGGTTACTTGTCCAAGACCAGGCTCAAGCGCAAGACACCAGCTTTTCGCCCTATTTTGTATACCACTGATGAGGCTGGGTGAGCCATAGGAGGGTCCTAGATCCATACGATCCATATCCGGCCTCTATCAGATTAAATAAAACTCTGTCAACAGCGGGATTTGAACCCAGGACCTTCGACAAAGCGTTCTATCACTGAGCCACTCCGCTCCCACTGAATAAATAATCGATTACTGACATAAAATATACTTTGACTAACTATTAATATTATTACTATAAACAATAGCTATATATCGTTTTTTAGTTGATAGATAGAATATAATTTATGAGTTCGGTATTTACTGAAATTAATAAACCCGGTGAAAGGTTATTTAGCCACGATCCCGTCACTATATTTTTCCTACAGATAAGGATATCTACTTTATAGAGACTGAGTGAACCCAGAGAGGATTTTCAAATTCCAAATGACTGTAAATGAGAACGTGGGAATTTCAGCACAGTAACTCAGGGATCTACCCGTTCAAATATAAATCGCATTGTGGTTTTTCTAGGATGTGAAATAGTCCAGGGATCCTGGACCAGTCTGCAGGGGGATGAAGTATAGGTCTTTGTGAGCCTGCTGACCCCGAACAGCCGTAATCCGTAGATCTTGACCGAATTGACACTATTCTTGATTTAACGTGTGCACTGGCGAATCGACCCCTAAGGAACTGGATACGGTCTGCACCTATAAACATGAGGTTGGGTGACTCCGTCCACCTTGTGTTAACAAAACTTTTCAAGGAAGAAAAACTAAATGGAAAATTTGAAACCAATTTTCCAGCCAACAGTTAATATATAGATAGCAAATACGAACAAATAAAATCATAAATTAGTTTTTATTATACGAACCCATCGATATCTTTTTCTGTGAAATTTTATTAAATAAAATGGAAAGAGTTCTCTGAGCTGGGCCCAGCTATTTATATCTAAGTTATTTTGATCAAATCGATAACATTTGGCCCCAAAACAGTTTATTTTCCGATAAAGTAAAACTGTCTAAATTTCTACGATAATAGACATCGATATTCAAATGATCGATTATATTTGTATTAAATTGGGGAAGAAAATGTCAATATATTTCTCTCAAATAGGGAACGTTTCGTTAAATAGCCAACGTTTCGACCCACTTCGCAGGTCTTCTTCATGGCTAAATATGTAAAATACAGGCAAATGAAAATTACTAAATTATTAAAAATGACTGAATTAAGGTAAATATAAAACTTGAATACTCTTGATGCTTATACATTTCAAATTTTATATTTACCATAATTCAGTAATTTTTAACAATTTATTAATTTTTATTTGTTCGTATTTTACATATTTGGCCCTGAAGAGTACCTGCAATGTGTCTGTAAGTAGAGATTATATATACTGTAATATTTCTTGGACAACTGTTGTGCAGAGAGGTGATTTGTCCTAGATCACGCTCAACTGCAAGGTTTGTCATCCTTATTTTAGGAGCCCACTGGAGGCTGGAGCCCCAGGAGGGTCCTAGATCCCAAAGGATCCATCTCCGGCTGCTAACAGGTTAAATAATAGTCTTACCAGCAGCGCGATTTGAGGAATCCTAAGACAATTACATCCGATCGTGAAGCACACGGCACAAGCAGGAACTAGTCACGTGATTTCAATTTGCATAATGAAGTGTCACGGTTAATCAATCTTATGATTGTTTTGTTTTATTAATATTTTTGTTGTTTTGTTGTATTTTTGGTTTGGAGACTAAGGGCTTTTCGATGGAATTTTTCCACGGTCTTAACATTTATGTAAGGTCTCATTTAATTTTCAATATTTATATATTTTGTGGAGTAGCCATAAATCTACTGGAGTCTTGATAATGTTGTTTTTCTTTTCATTGCTATCTTACTTTCATTTTTTCATATGGTTTTTCGTATTATGTTTTGGTGTTGTTTTCAATTATTTATTTTTTCCTGTTGTACTTTTTGTAGTTTGGTGAGTGTATGTTGAATTTTCAAATTCTCCAGTATTTATCAGCTGTTTTTACCTAACCTTACCCAGCCGGGGTCGGGTAACCTTCCTTATGATTCATTAGTTGCATTTTAGCCTTGGAGGTGGTGGGATGTTTTTTGGGTGCATTATTCACCTTTTGTTTTGTTTTTGTTCTTTTGTTTTTTCTCTATCTACCCTGAGGATGCCTGAATGGGCGAAATATTGGGCAGATAATTTCAATTTCTGTTATGGTTTGGAGACTAAGGGCTTTTCGTTGGAATTTTTCCACGGTCTTAACATTTATGTAAGGTCTCATTTAATTTTCAATATTTATATAATTTGTGGAGTAGCCATAATTCCACTGGAGTCTTGATAATGTTGTTTTTCTTTTCATTGCTATCTTACTTTCATTTATTTTTGTTGTTTTTTATTAAATTTACTCTGGCTTAAAAGCACTTCATTAAATCATAATGCACCAACAATACCGAACTTTTCTACACTCAACACAGTACACAAGACAAATTGAATTTTAGTTTTTATAATCCTCAAGGTAGTATCCTTGGCCCAATCATTTATACAGTTTATACAGCTGACATCCCAACTCATCCTAATATGCTGATGATACATGTGTATTATCAGTCAGCACCAATCCAGCTATTGCATCCCAAAGCCTCCAATCCCATATCACTGATCTTGAAGATTGGTGTCAAAACTGGAGAATTAAAATAAATTCTCAAAAATCGCATCAAATCACTTTTACCTTACGTCGTAAACCAATGACTTCCTGCCCTTCAGTACCCTTTAATAATATCCCACTGGTGCCTGTAGAACAGATCCGATACTTAGGGTTGCATCTCGACAAACGATTAACCTGGAATCCTCATACAAGACTGAAAAGACAAGAAACGGCTCGACGTTTCAGGCTACTTCAACACTTACTAAACAAACGCTCTAAGCTCTCAATTAACTACAAAAGGCTCATCTGCATGACCATCATACGACCTATTTGGACTTACGGAGTAGAGCTTTGGGGCTCCTCTAAACCATCGAATTCCTCTCGTATCCAATCCAAAATCCTTCGTAAAATCCTCGATGCTCCTTATTTTGTTAAGAATAAAGTCATCCATAATGACCTTGATGTCCTATTTTATTCTTTATGTATTTTACTACCTTCCTGTCACTTGGTTATTAATACTATGCACTCATGCATTTTAACCTTTATATTTACCATGCTTAGCAATTTCTTAAATTTTTTTTAATTTTCAATGGTATGCATTTCACGGAAACGTTGGCTACTTAATAAACATGTCTTCATATTTAGATAAATTTATTGAGCTCTACCCGAACCATTTTCTTCCACATGTACTGTTCCTATGTTTGTGTTGGAAGGTTATTTGGTCGAGATCATGCTTAATGGATAGGCTTTTCCCCAAATTAAGGGAACCCTGTTTATAGAGACTGTTAAAAATCACGAATGGACCCTTTAAGATCTACAGACCCTCCTGAGATTAAACCAGCTTGTATAAAATGAGTACTCTTAATTAGAGGAAACACCAGGCAGTTGATTACGGCGAAATCACCTGCACAACCGTTAGTTTGAAAATAGTAGTCTCTACTCTGTACTGAGCTTTAGTTACTTTCAGGAATTGCCTTGGTACAGTTTTTTTTTTAATAAGTAAATATTATTTAAAATGAGATAATTGATAAACTGTATTAATAACCATGACCAATATCGCTATCATTATTTCTATCATATTCAAAAGGCGCCATTTCTGTTGACTCACTGAATTCCTTATTACTACACCCGATATCGTTATGAATAATTCCAATGATATTAGAAAACCTTATCAATTCTAGTTGGGAGCGGAGTGGCTCAGTGACTTTGACTCAGTGACCCTTCTTGGGTTGTAGTGATACAGACTTTTTTTTTATCCATTCTAGTATTATCTTATTCATCAACGCTAAATAATATACGAATAGAATACATTTTATTTCATAACATATTATATTATGCAAGGACTCGCATATATCTTGCCATATTTATTTTAATAATAGGAAGATAAAAATTATCCTGTACCATTAAAACCCATAAAGGGTCTTGGGTTCAGTAAATGATGGATACTATTCTATTAAAAGGACAATGGCTGTACAGGGAGGTATTGGCGTAACTAGAGTTGACTCATGGGGGGTTAACCCCCATCAGTCAACCACTCCAACATATTACTCCCTTAAAAAAAAATGCCTCGTAATATAGGTATAATATATATTATACAGTAATCACGTAGCTTCAAATTAAATAAATAGATCATAATTTTTTATAAATGTTATTTTGGAAGTTATAAATTAAGTTATAAAATATAAATTAAATTTTATAAATAAAGTTATACATGTTATTTCCATAATAAATGTTATTTTTGGAAGGGCAATCTAGAAATATATTTTAAATACAAGTAACCCTATTTATTGTTTACAATAACTTACTATACTTAATTGCATAGGGAACTTTCTAGACCCATTCAGACTTTACTTCTAGATTCTATGAAACTTCTAAACTGTTCTTCTCACATTTGCGATCTTATTGTTGCCGCTAGATGCCACTACTGCCGCTATAGTAATATAATTAATTGAAAATAAATATAATATAATTATTTTACTTCCTCGTTCGTAGTAATGGAAGAACATAAGCAAATAAGAAAACCAGATCCAATTTATTGGTGCATCCATGACAACCACTGAAAACTCCTGGCCAGAAGTTTCCAGCAATTGATAGTTTTTTGCTCAGTCACTTAATTTATTGTAACTTTGTTATTGTTTTTGTTCAAATATTATAATCATTAATTAATTTTATTAAATAATTATTTTAAATACTAACTTTTATTCTTTTTATTTAATAATAGGATCGTATCAATACGAACAAGGTTATTAATCCATGTATAGAAAAATTAAACAGCAGCGATTTATATATTATGTATTTATTATATTGTGTAATATATAAATATAATATAATATGGCTGAAGGTGAGACTTGAACCCGGTGGCGAGAAGGCTCGCCGAAGACAGTTAGGTTAATGTTCCCACTAACGGATCTTCCCACTACCTCCGCCCGCGCCGTGCTCACAGCATCCAAACACTGCCTCTAAATATATGTAACCTTCATTATATATTATATAATATATGTATTAATTGATACATATTATAACTACCAGCAACTCCATATTCCTAAAAATTCTAAGAGAAAAAACAAACACCGAGATCAAATTTGCTTCATGCGAAACTGTGTTGTTGCAAATGTAAAATAATAAAGAATGATAAATAAATTAGATACATATCTATCCGTCAATAAATGTCATATTACACGATGGCATATCATGCGCTAGTAGTATTTTCAAGAGGTTTGCTCAAGATTGGCAATGTATGTTTACACGAAGAAGGTAAACTTTTGTGGTGAAAGTTGGGAAATGGGGAAGTAGAACAGTTCAATGAACATTAGCACTTACGTTAGCAGTATATTTTTATATGATAATTTTTAAGATGAAGAAAACGGTCCGGATGGAGGTGTAGTGTCAAGTGTGATGCTATTATAATAGTCCTAAGGAAGACAAGAAATGTGGGTCGCACAGTGGAGTATTAGCCCTTAAAACCTGGCCAAAACTAGAAAATCTGAAATTCAATAAATGCTATCAAAATTGGTATTCCCTGATTATTACCTGGCCTATCTGCTCGGCACAATATCGGGACGATAAGCCGCTCTCACTTATCTTAATCGACAGTTGAACACAAGTTTTCGACGATGCGACGGATCACTCAGTGAGGCTTTTTCAATATAATTAGTTATATATAGTTTTTATGATTTGATTGACCAGTGATATGTTTTCCTCAGTTGTTTGCGAGGTAAGTAATAATGTTTTCATGGTTTATTGGAAATTAATATCAGCACTTAACTGCATCCGCATATTTTACTGTTTTTGGTATATTCAAGAAGTAAAATATTTATTTAAGGTAAGGTTTTAATCGTGTTCCGAGTCTGTCCGGGATAACTTTTTTATACCATATTATTCTCCTTTTAAACTTCGATAATCCATGCAATAAAATCTTCCGCATGTAGTTGCCATTTTTGTATAAATGAGTTTAAAAAATCTTATTTTTAATGGGGTTTGAAGGAAAAAAGTACAAAAGCTCAAATAGCTTTGTTTTTGAACATTTTCGTTACAAATTCGAAAGTGCGTTACAAATTTTTAATTCGAAACCACCTTGTTTTTAAATCTAAATTAGTTTTTTATTTTCAGGCTTGAAAATAGAGCGAGAATTAACTCGCTTACAATGTTTGAACTTAAAATTCAATGAGTGAATTACCATTAATAAAAATACAAGAAACTTCATTGTGATGAGTTGGTATTTTTACGAGTTCTAACCCTATATTCAGGTAAATTAGTGGTGTTTTTTTTTACGTACACGTACATAAAAAAGTATGCTATAAACATTAACAACCTACTATTATTATTAATCATAACTTTTTAGTCTCTTTAGCTGTAAAACTCTGTTGAGGCATAAAAATACCCTTAAATATATAAACAAGCAAAAATAAACTTATTTTACCTCTTAAATAACAGGTATCAAAAGATTAATATTTTTGGCCAGGTTTTAAGGGCTAATATTCCACTGTGCGCCGGCTTCCAAATAAATAGTTCTCCTTACTAAAGAGAATAAGTCTTTGTTGAATCATATACATAAGGGCAAATAATATGATTCAACAATCATTTATAACATTATTGCAGTATTTCTCTCTTTCTGTTGGACGCCAAGTAAAGATACTCTACCATTGTTAACAGTTTTTCTGTATATCTTTTACATACATCTACGTTTTTTTCTATATACGTTATAAAGCAATTTCATAGTCGAAAGCTATCTATGATCATTATCGTTTATAATATTTTTTTTTAATAATGCAACCACAACCCCGGTTTTAGAATTCATTTAAATACTCCAGTCAAACTTTCTTCAGTGTGAAATTTGAGAAAGGACAATTATCTTCAGGAATCGAGGCCACTAATTTCACTAATTATCAGGTTTCAACCGATACTTATATTAAATAACCAATATCGAAATCAATTTTATTTATTTTTTTATATTTTATGTTATTTTTATATATTTTGTTTAGTTGATCGGACTAGAATTATGTAAACAAGAGAACCTTATTCAAGAGATTTTTAATGATTGAGCGTCATAAGGTGTTGTTAATTTTAAAGGCATCTTTGAAAAGAATCTCATCAATTTTTAAGATCATTATGCTGGGATTTCCCAAAGAGAGGGATTTCCACTGATAAAGTCACTACATTATTATTTTTTTAAGTTTTAATTACCAAGATTTTTCATAACAACTCAAGTTCCATTAGACGAGCAGCTGTATAATTTGTAAAATGGGATTTAGTCCGCCGTAAGACGGTATTATTATAAAACTAAATTTTTAGCAGAGAAATATCATATTTTTAAAAATGTTTTTATTGAAATTTACAACTGTATTACAATAATGCAACGAGTAAATAAAATCAAGGATACATAAACAACATGGCATTAAGGCAAGTAGAGAACTAAGGACTCAATCAATAGATTTTAGCTATAAGGTAACGAATTTTTTCTTGTGGTGATTTTTTCTTAAAATTTATTTACTGAAATTTATAACAATACAACAAGTATACATAATGAATGATATCTGATCACATGAGATAATGATAAGTAGAGAAACTACTCAGTTGTAATATTCAAATAACAAATTTGAGTTAAAATGTCAAGATGCAATCTTCTTTTCAGATGCCTCGAAGGATTATCGGGGATCGAAGAGAAAGCTAGGTTTGAAACTAGTAGGAATAAAGTTTATCATAAAAGGATTGATATCGGGTTCCGGCCAAATCAGTAACAATTTGGACATTAAGGTCATTAAGGATGAGTTCATAAGTAACATAATAAGGAGCATTGAGGACTTTACGAAGGATTTTGGATTATAAGGATTTGATGCGAGAGGAATTCGATGGCTTAGTGGAGCCGCAAAGCTTAACTTCGTAAGTGCAGAAGTATCTAATGAATTTCATGTATATGAGCCTTTTGTAATTAATTGGGAGCTTAGAGCGTTTGTCTATTAAGCTTTTCGATGTTCGAGGACCACAAACATCCTGTTAATTGTGAGACTGACAGAACCATGTATATTGCTACATGGACTATAACAAAAATAATGATGATATAGATACTGATAGATTTAGTTATAAATTTTTCTTTCATAAACATTTAGGAAAGCAGGGTAGCTCATTGTATATTGAACTGTATAACTTGTTCATATCCAGCTGTGGCAGATAAATTATTCAATCTGTTAACAGCCACGGATGGACCCTGTGGATCTGAAGACCCTCTTCGGGCTTATTCGGCGTGATCTCGAACAATTCACCTCCCTGCACAACCGTTGTAATAGAAACAGCACAAAATCTACTATGTACTGTACCCAAGACCTTTTAAGGGGTATATTGGTAATTTGTGAACAGTCTTATAAAAGTTTGCCTCATTTTCTTCAATATATTTCATTCTATCATTGTGTAGAGTGAAAGTGAAGATATTTTAAAGAGCACAATGCCTTACCTAATTTATACCTTCACTTCCCAATTTAGGAAATATAGAGAAAGGGAAACTTTCCCAAGCTGATGGAACAGTTTCCCTTGGAGATACACTTATTCAATTCTTCTGAGTTCTATGATATCCATATTATGAAGTTGTATGTTTATTGGTGAATGTGTATCTCTTAAACAAAAAATAGTAGGATGCTGTAATCATCTATTAAAGCTAAATAAATACAAAGAAATCGCAATGACTTTCTCTTGTTAATCGAATTACTTCTTTTTTTTAAAAAGAGGTAAAAAAAAGAATATTCGATTCGATTAAATTCATTTTATCAATGCGCGATGAGACATTCTTCAATATATATTATAAGTCTTATCATCATATATTGACCATATAATTATAATAATGACGAAATATTTATACGTATCGCTTGGTTTTGGAAAATAAATATGTTTTATTAATTATATTGATTTATATAAAACAGTTTTTACTAACTTTTTTTTTAAACTGTATAATAATAATACATCAATATGTATCAAGAATGAAAAATATAAAATTTATATATAATAAAAATTACTTATTACATTAATTATATATTACATTAATATATATATATATATATATATATATATATATATATATATATATATATATATTAGATCGACATCTTCTTTTTTTTTTAAAGTTATTGAAATTTACAACTGTATAATAGAACGCATCCAGTAAATATAATGAAAGATGAATAATAACACGAGATATAGGCAAGTAGAGAAACTACCCCCTGGTTGACTCAAATAACAAATTCTTCTTTAAAGGTCTTTTTACAAGGCCTTCGTCTTTTCAGGCATCTCGGATGATTATCAGGAATTGATGAGAAAACTAGTGGGTTTGAGTACGAATAAAGTTTGTCATGAAAGGATTGATAGTTTAGGCCAAATCAGCTGCAAATGGTACATCATGGATGATTTTATTCTAACAAAGTAAGGTGTATTAAGGATTTTGGATTGTAAAAAATTGGATACAAGAGGAATTCGATGGCTTAGTGCAGCCCCAAGGCTCTACTCCGTAAGTCCAAACAGGTCTTATAATAGTCATGTATATGAGTCTTTTGTTATTAATTGGGAGCTTGGAGCGTTTGTATATTATTTTACAAACTCAAATTTTAATATGGTTTTAAAAAATATCCAAAGAAAAGTATCGTTTCATATCGGTAAGAAAAACATGATTAAACCACAACAGGAAAATTGAAAAACTAGGTACAGTAGAGTTACCATTTTTAGATTACTTTCATATTTATTGAACTATAAAGGTAATCTAAAAATGAATAAAAAAATAAAATATAATATCTCCATTTTCATTGCTGCAAGCATGATGCCAATGAGTCCGTCTGCCACTGTTTCTTGTGTTATCTCGTGAACACACTACAACGTCCTATCAAATATATATTAACTATCGATATTTCCATAAACATCGACGTTTTTGTTCGATATTTTCGTACCAACTTTATTATGGTTCCTCACTATGGCGAGCTATTCTCTTGCGAGTTGAACTTGGCTTATTAAACTCAATTTTATTAAAGCTTCTCCTTTTTCCTTTTTTTTTTCCGGACGGGAGTTAGATTGGCTCGTAGGGTTGTGTAATGGTAATTTGTTTTCCAGCAGCCCGAGGGGGATTCCCGCCACCAACTTCTTTTTTCCAGACTTCAATTAAGCACTGTATCAAGTTACTACCAGCTTCTTCTCTCTTCTTCCTTAGTGGATCCTGCATTAATAATTTCTTCAAGGAAAATTTGAAAAAGAAGAAGGAAAAAAGCAAGTATTAAAATAATATTAAAAAATTTTACACTGCTATATTAGTTGTTTTCAGGTATTCTAAAATAATGTGCTAGCTAGAATATTCGGTCAAAAAAAAAAATGAGACCTCTGGGGAATGTAGGAGATTACATAAGTGGAATTACGAAGCTTGTTTCCTGTAAATATTATTCAAGTGATAGCGTCACGAAGATTACGGTGGGCCTGTGAAGTAGCCGTGCTTTAAAACGAACGAGTTCCTAAGATATTGATCAACGCTTTATCCACTGGGAAGAGTCTGAGGGTAGACCGAGGTGTAGGTGGGAGGATTGGTGGATTTGGATTTGGGTAGTGGTCCGTAGGCATAAATTCGTAAGTAGAGATTGTTCTGCTTCGGGTTCGCTAAGCCTTGTTAATATTATTTTAGTTGCTTAATTATTTATTTTATATTCTATACTAGTAACTCTACTGTATCTAGTTTTTCAATTTTCCTGTAATGGTTGAATAATGTTTTAATTTTTTTAATATGAAACGATATTTTTCTTTGGATATTTTTTAAAACCATATCAAAATTTGTGTTTGTGTAACGATAAACTACATATTTTTGAATGAAAATAGTTGACTGGATAATTCTAATAATGGATTGAATTGGTCAGGGGGTGCGGTCAAATATTACACTAAATAAGTTTCACTTCCGTTGACCAATTCAATCCATTAATTATTTATTCCACTTAATTTTTTTAAATTTGATTGCAATGACTTTCTATATCTAGTTTTGATCAATGAAGAGCAGAAAGCATAACGAATTAGAACACAATTTGTAAAAAAATAAGTTATTATTTCTGAAGGAACCGGCCATAATTAATTCGGTGGTTGTATCTGTACAACCACAATACGAAAATCGAAAAGTTTTTGCGATTATGTTTTCGTTACGAAGAATTGTTAACTTTGATAAAGTAAGATAAGATAACGTTGGTAAGATAACACAAGGGCTTTTTTGGTCTGGTCTTCATTAGTATATTACTTTATTACTTCCATCATACCTTTTCGGGATAATATGGATTGAAAAACTTGCAGGTAATAATACACGAAAACTACTACTAAGTAATACTAAGAAAATATTCCTTTGCCTTTCCTCAACACAATGCACAAGACTTCATCGCGATTATTGGCGAGATAGTAGAGATGATAACAATACATTGCACCGCGGATCTAAACAAGGATGCAGTTTGTTAAGTGTTCCAATCTCGTTTCCGACCTGATATAGATCCATTGTCTTTCCTTTAGTAGGTTAAATTATAGAGAGTAGCTGATTCTTTACTTTGGCCTAACTAGTTACTATTAGTGTTATTCCTTATTTCACATTATTTAGCAATGGAGAAATCTCTCTATCTCTATAAACATACACACACACACACACACAGATATATACATATGTGTAAAAAACTTGCACCAAACGCCTTTCATTTTCATTTCTATTATATTGAACCTTATAATGCAAAATACTTGAAAAACTCGCTCTGAAACGTCTTCATCCTATCATGGAATCCAATCAAATAATCCCAGATCACCAATTAGGTTTCCGAACATCATACTCCACTATCCAGCAATGCCATCGTGTGGTGGACGTTGTCTCATCTTTTCTCGATGTAGAGCAAGCTTTTGATCGTGTCTGGCATCCGGGGCTGCTGTACAAACCCCGTAAATTCTTACCTTACTAATAGAGCCATTACAGTAAACCATAATTTTTCCAACTCTTCCCTCTTTATCCAGTCTGCCGGAGTTCCTCAAAGTAGTATCCTGGGTCCCATCCTACACACGATATATACAGCTGACATCTCAACCCATCCAAGAACTGTCATGACACATGTGCGTTATCAGTAAATAAGGACCCATTTGTTGCATCCCAACCTCTTCAATCCCATATCTCAAGCCTTCAAGAATGGTGCCAAAATCGGAGTATTAAAATAAATCCTAACAAATCCCATCAAATTACCTTCATCTTTCGTCGTAAACCTACGAATTTCTGCCCTACACTTCTTTAATAATACAATTCTACACTTCTTCTTTAATAATATTCCTCTGACCCATGTCGAACAGATACGTTACCTAGGACTCCATCTGGACAAACGTCTCACTTGGAATCCTCATACAAGACTGAAAAGACAAGAAACTGCTCGACGTTTTCGCCTACTTTAACATTTACTGGACAAACGTTCAAAGCTCCCAATTAATTACAAAAGACTCATTTACATGATAGTTATCAGACCTATTTGGACATACCGAGTTGAGCTTTGGGGCTCTACTTTAGTAGATGGTTTACCATCCAATTCATCTCGTATCCAATCCATTTTACAATCCAAAATCCTTTTTATTATGTCACAAATAAACTCATCCATCATGATCTAAATATGGGATATGAAAGAAGATGGCCTCGAGACCTTCTACTATAGAACTTTATTGGAGTGCTATCAATGGGTAGTTTCGCCACAAGTGTTTTTTTTTTTCATGCCCTTTGTTCATAGAGCAGATTTACTTGTAATATTATTACAGTTGTAAATATCAATAAATTAATCTAAAAAAAACAACCTATTACACGGTTTCCATCGTAACAGCTGTGAGATAAAAACCGGAGAGGTTATTCTGATTTGTGTTTTTTTATTGAACAGTTTGAAGAAAATAGTTTTGTTAATACTATGTGGCATGATAGGTGTAAATTTCGTTTCTCATTTTACTGGTAAGACTGCATTGTATATTGAGTTAGTAAACTCAAATAATAAATCTTCCTATTGGTGCTAAGAACCCTGGAGATCTTTGAGCGCGCAATGTCCTAATCTTACAGACATATAGGAGTATTGCTCAAGGGGGCGCAGGCAGCTTACTGTGAGTCACCAAAGCTAACGTTGCTACGAACCACTGCTTGTTTTTATGGTACAGCGTCAGGGTGCCCATAGCTCCAAATCCTGTCGAATTGGAAACGATTCACAAGTGTCCTTCCACCTAAGAAGTACTATCCGGTCGAAGAACAGTGATAAATCGGTTTAGATCCATGGATTATGGCTGTTCATGATCGCACGAGGACTTACATACCGAAGCAGACCAAACGTCTGTTCAGGTATTGGCAATCTGGAAAATGACAGTACGATTCCTAATAGTAGTATCCACAAGGCTTTATCCAATGTGTCTTATATATATGGCAACTAATATTATTGAAAAAAAAAAAAAAGAAAAATGGAAAACACCGAAACATATGGTCATTAAATTTTTGCTCTCCTTGTATGCAATTTTAAACTATTGTGATAATTTACACTAACGGAAAGTCTTGCATTTAGTGATAAGTTTCAGATAAAATTACAGTAGTTATAACCGGCGAAGAATGAATCATAACTACTCCCATGAAACCAAACTTCTGCAGTATACATGATAACAATGTCTACGGTAAACAATAAGTTAACACGCTTCAACGTGCTAACTTGCCTTTAGAAACGAAGGAAGTCTAATGTGTTAAAGTCTTAAGTGTAGGCCAAAACGTAGACAAGAGGATAACGTTGTCTGATGTGTTGGTATTTGTTTTCAGGACTTTTCCGTCATCTTTAGGCTACCTCCAAATCATGCTATCAGAAGTACCGTTGCGCCCTTTCAATCCAATAGGGATCCACTTCTACTGTTTAAGTTTACAAACTTCAAAAACGTTGTTTATCTTCCAGTTCCTAACACCATAGCGATCCTAATTTTGTTCGCGACTATTCTAAATACTTGTGCAGTTTTGAGACAATACCATTACCTCACATCTTACAGCCAGCAGTGCGTACTCCTTCCTGGTCCCCTCCTACTATCAATCTTTCCCTGCATTATCACCTGCAGTAGGCGATATTGTTTATTTCGCATAACATGGACAAGGTATTCTAATTTCCACTTTTTGATGATCTATAAGATTTCTTGATCTTTTCCGACCTGACTTCTCTATTAGTTAAGTTGTCGGTCCAATATATTCACATTTGAAATGATTTTCTTAATGCTGAATTGATGACCTTGCCCTATTTACTATTTTAAATGTTATCAAACTATTTTAACTTTTGAAAACTTTCAAATTCAGAACTAGAGCAAAAATAAATTTAGAAACGATGTTCATATCTGTTAGCTTCAATATTTAAAAAAATAAATAGGCATTTTAGCAGGACTTGAATTAATATACGAACTTGTTCCTGGAAGGAGTAAAATCTCACAATTTACTACCAGCGTCGGAAATGAAAAATACATCAAAGGGAAAATATTCCTTTGAAGGCATCGTATTGCGGTTGAGGAAATAATCACACGGCTTACCTAAAAAATAATAAAAGAAAGTAAAAAGTAATAATAAATGAGTAAAATGTAATAAAAGAGGGAGGGTTTCAAAACACGTCAATTTCAGTCTGTAAAATGAAAGTCGGATAAAAAAAGGTTGCGCAGTTTTGTGGGATAAGAAAGTCGTTTAGAGACTTCTTCATAAAGTTCTATTTAGAAATGAAAGAGGAAATATTTTTATTTAGAAGTAATATTCATTAATGTTAGAAAAGGATTTAAAAAAAAGAAGAGAGAAACATGTACAATTACAATCCACGAAGAGCTTTGGAGTTTTTATTCCCTGGTAGATACTGAACTGTTTCTAATTCAACGGTTGTGCAGGGACGTTATTTGGCCCAAAACACTTTCATCCCCTCAATTCATAGAGGATAACCACTCATCGAGGCTGGGTGAGCTCTGGGTAATTAATTATACAAATTTATGAACAAGTACAGTTTATGTATTCAAAAAATCAATTTTCATTTATGTTCAACATTAATATACAAACTATACAATATAGTGTTAACCATAAAATGAAGGTTTTATTTGAAATTTATATGAAGTAAGACGAAGGATATGAGGTACTGACAATAATAATGAGAAACCATGTAAATAAATTCATATGTTTTGTAGTAAATAAATAATGCTTTAAAGTGGCATTAAACCGCCCAATTGTAGTGACTGGGATTAGTGAACGGGAATATAATAAGCATTCCAACCAAAAAGATAACATTCACTATAAATTATCTTAACCCAACCTTAATAAAAAAAGGTGAGCAGGTAAAAACCAGATGCTATGGCGCCATAAAGGATTGTATTATATTTATCATCATACGATGTCAACTTTATGTCTATCATATGTACATATGTGTATATATACGGTGTGTGTGTATATTAATAGTATTTATTATACTCGTATGTACCTCGGATTACGCTTAAGAGTTTTTCCATGCGATGTTATCTAAGCCACTTTGCTAGAAACTGTAAAAAATCACACGAAGAATCAGTAATCATTCAGTACATCTTTGAGGCTTTACTGCTTCTAACACAACGGTTGTGCAAGGAAGTAATTTGGCTGAGATCACACTAATTGCCAAGTTTTGCCCCGAATTAGAGGTACCCAATAATAAAATAAAGAATAATCATTAACTGTCGAAGCAGAAGAATGATAGAATAGAATAGAACTAACATTTCGAAGTATAGATGATAAATATTTAAAAATATTAAAAAAATTATACCATATAACAATAAAATAAATTGTAGATGACAAATGTTTGTTGAAACGTTTATTTCTAGATGAAATGATTACCGAAGTATACACATTTCTCAAAATTCTCTTTCCCCATAATTCTCTTCCATTCTCTTTTCCAGACTAAATCTGATTTATTTTAGAAAAATATTAAAAGGGGATGGAATGAAAAGTGAAAATTTGTTGTAACACAACTCGAAGCGACTGCGGAATGATTACTCAAGTTTTATTTTCTTTACCTACAGGTATGGTGAACTTTTACACTTAATTTTTGTTTGTTTTAGTTTTTTATTAACCATCCACTAGGGTCCATTAAACCGCAAATTAATTTTTAAAAACGGAATTAAATTAAAATTAAACTCTGTATCAATATCAAATATTATTTAACTAATACCTATAAATTATTGCAGCTTACAGAAAAATGATTGGCACGACAATGGTGACCGAGCAAATATTTGACAATTTTTGTAAAAAGAAGACTATGACAATATAAGAAGTAAGTAAAAACTTTGAAAAGCCGAACATTAGAAGTAAAGTGAATTTAAGAGTAAAATGAAAAATCCGGAAGAAAGACCAGAGAAGGCCAGACGAAGCTGTACAGAGGATCAAAAGAAACATGTCATTGAACGCATGAAAGATTATTTGAGACATAAAAAACTCCAGTAGAAAGGATAATATATATATATATTTTTTTAAAATTTTTATCAGGATTCCTAAAGGAAAACATATTCTATGATAGAACAGAAGATTTCATTTTGAGAACAAGACGGTATAGGATCCCACGCTTTCGACATTTCACGAACTACTAATTGCAGCCTATCTCAACGTGGGTGTGAGTGGTATCATTCTGTTGTCCTACAAATCCTAGCGTCTCACTTGCACAACCTTCCACCCAAAGTAATAATTTAAATAACAGATTTTGATTCCTATGTAAATAAATTTCTTAACCGATAAGTTCAGAATAAATGTATCAACCCATGAAACTGCTACAATCTAAATACAAGGTAGAGACTAAATTGTTTCAGAAAAAACGGTTGCGCAGGGTATGTGATTTAGCCGAGATCACTAGCAACAACCGGGTTTTTCTTCAATTAAGAAATAATGAGTTATTTCTTGAAATGGTAACCGAAATCCATTCATTAGCCATAATTATATTCTCTCTCCATACTAAAGCTCGCGATAACTTGTATTTTTTGAAAATAATACATATGAAACAAATAAGTAGTTAAAACTTGTCACTCAACTCGAAGTGACAACCTTCCGAACAGGTAATAAAAAATTGTCACTTCTGTTGATTGAAAATAAACTAATGACATAATAAACTGTACTTCACTCACATCAAATAAAAATAATGGTAAAGTTAATGTTGCGTTATACAAATAAAAACACGTTACTTGAGAACACGCTATAGAGAGGTAACTCTCAGGTTGCCAGCAGTGTAGCCACGCACTAAACTAATTGTTTAATAATTAAATGTGGCAACACTGACTACCTCACCAGGTGGTAACAGAAACAAAAGATGGTTATACAACGATTAATACTAATAATATTAATAAATATTTTATTTATATATCCGCAAAGTGCGGAAGTTGCAGAGTGCAATTAACTGCATATCTCCCACATCTTGGAAGACTGCCCCCTGTATAAAACATATTTTCATGGCTTGGTGATTGATAGGAAAACCCCGACTATCCAGGATGATAACACCACAAATATAGGCAAAGTGATAACCTTTCTTAAACAAAATAATGTGTTCAGTAAAATATAGTTAAATAAAAATAAAAAAATAAATAATTATAGGTTAAATGGAAATAAAAGTTAAACCAAAAGAATAATAATGAAATAAATATTGAACCAAAAGAAGAAAGACACTGATGACCATAGATGTGCGTCTGTAATCAAAAAAACCTAAACCTTTATTGAGAGAAAAAAAACAAATGCCATTTGGTACATATTATATTTTATATCTTCTTTCGAAAACCTCCCCTACGGGATAGGATGATTACAGTAAGATCTCATCTTAGGAGATACAGTAAGATAATAATCAGTTTTATTATTGATGAAACGATGGGAAATCAATACGTAATTGCTGTTTTATTTATTTTTCTCTGTGATTAAAATCCCCCTTGAGTGTGTAACGGACCTCCCATTATGTATCTATAAATATCCTCCAATCAGGTGATCTTTTACATAATTTAGTACATCAAATTAACGTAATCGATAATGGTGTAATATTCAGTGATAAATATTCAGTGTGCAATCAATTTTCCGATAATTCACGCTGAAATGGAGACTTAAATATTAATAAGCCTAACACATCGCCAGCTTCGAAATCACTTCCATTTAATAATTTATTATTCAGAACCTTTCGACCAAGTTTTAAACGTTTCGCAGGGCACTTGAGCAATGATTTGTTTTATTTGGTTTTTGTTTAATGTCACTTCATGCTGCTATGGCAAATCCGAGAACAGTTTCCGAGGTAAGTGGCGGAGGATGAAGGGAGTGATGAGATCATAGCCAGGAGCTTTTTTGTTTGGCATTTTGTTCTGTACTTGATAGATTTCTTTTGGATGAAATGCCGGAGGTAGTGATAAAGGTAGTGCTGTTGTCAAGTCGTCATCTATTTTGGCAATGAGAGTAGTATTCTGAATTTCGTTTGCCTTGAATATATGAGCAAGAAGTTTTGCAAATTCGTTAGCTTTTTCTTCCCTCGTCATCGCCCAAGTGTTGTCTGTACGTCTAAGAGGAATTTGAACCACATTTTGCTTACTTCTTTTAGCTGTCCATACTGGTCTGTCTCTGTTGTTTATAGAATTTAAGTAGTCCTTGTAACTATTGTTTTTAAATTTTGATAATTCTTGTTGAAGTTTTCGGGTTAGTCTGTTCAGTTCAATTTTGTATGAAGAATATCTTGTTCTTTGCCATAAAGCTCTGATCCTACGTTTTTCTTTAATAAGATTTCGTATTGGTTGAGGTAGGTAGGAATCAGGTTTTGATAAAGTCGTCTTTGGTGTTGTGGAATGCCAAACTGAGTTTTGAATACATTCAGTCAAGTGATTAACAGCATTGTCCAGGTCATCGGCTGTACGTATGTTAGTATTAAGGGTGATTTTGTTGTTTAAAATCAAAAAATGACTTTATTTTTTAAAAATGTTTGAAATAGAATATCAGTTATCTCGTTCCTTAATTAAAAAGCTTAAACCTTAAATCAAGCCACGGGAGAGGTACCGATGGGCACTGTTCTTCTCATGTCATTTTTTTATTCTGATAGCCATTCTGCTGATTGTCAACATTTTTTTTTGACAGGTGTGGGAACAAAAATAAAGAGGAAAAAAATTCTTCAACCAATACAATTGCTACTTAAGGCTTAACTCAAAAATTCCAATGTCATTCTTTAGAAGGAGCGATATAGAATTATTAAGAACTAAAACTGTATACATATTTTTTTTTAATAATTTATTTGTTGCAATAATAACCAGTTCAGATGAATAATTCATTTATGTAATGTTGGTAAAATCAACACAATAAATGTGTTGTGTCGAAATAAAAACTGAACTGAGTTTCTCTGTAAAATAAGGAAATTTATTTTTATTACAACACTATTTTTCTGTAACTGATTTTAATGTACAGTCTTACCTGTAAAATAAGAAACGACATTTAAAGCTAATATTTCACAAACAATTTACAAAACCATTTTCTTTATACTGTCAATAAGAAAAACACAACTCAGAATAACCTCCCCGGTTTTTTTCGTACCATGGTAACCGTATTATTAACATTCAAATGAAAGACGCTTGGTGTACGTCTATTACATATATTAATGTATAAAATAATTATAAATGCATATATATATATATATATATATATATATATATATATATATATATATATATATATATATTTACATATTTATTTATATATATATATATATATATATATATATATATATATATATGTATTATATCTATTTCCCGAGCTATCAATTTTATCTATGTACAACAATATTTGTTCAATGCGTTCCTACATCGTCAGTCCTTCGCAGTATTTTTTTAGCAGTATCGATATTGGAATCGATTCCACTCAACAACAACTATCCTTGTAAGTGTTATAGGAAGCGTTCCAACAGATATCTGATTACAGCCGAATCCATTCAATCCGGATCAAATATTTGAACGAGCAATCGCAGTACAAACATGGCTGCAGTTCGTTCTATATCCCGTTGCTAGATGTTCTCGCAAGAGCCAGAGAGATTCGAATTATATTAGAAAGGAATGTTTCGAAAGACTTACACAGTCAGTGCCATTTAAATAACATCCTTTCCACAGATAAAGCATGCTCCTCCGATTATCCTCGATGGTCGAGCTTCTTCTAAAAGGTTTTTTTTCCCAGAGGAAAGTTATTTTAAACGAACCAGGAAGTAAGGATAAATACATGTTAACAAAGCTAATATTCTCAAATATTATTATTGTAAAGTATTTCAAGGATTATACAAGCGATCCGCCACTGCTTCGCACTGGTAGTAGGGCAATCTATGCCTACATGTTTTGTCTGTCATCGATCGCATCAAACTGATATATGTGGATTAGATTTAAATTTGACATAATGTGTACACTACATGAAGTATTTTATTATGTAGATATTATAAACATAAAGATATTTCTTTATATACGAATTAATTTTCACGCGCGTTAATTCCTTGCGATAACTCTTAAGCCACTCATTTAAATCATATAGTGTAAAATATTATAATAATGTGCATGCATGAAATGCTTAAGGTAATTAAAATATTTAAGTTGATAACGATTAATTCTGTACTTGTTTGAATAGCTTCCCAAATACCGCATTATACGTAACCAATTTTTTAGAAGATACGAGTATAATGGGTTTTCGATGACAGTTCTCGGACGCCTATACTTATTCCAAGACTTCCAACAGTAATTGTTATATTCCAACCAATTTACACAAAACCTTGACAAATTATATATCTAAACCTTCCTCGTGAATCATTTTATTTATTTGTGAAAAATCCAAGAAAATCCAAAATACCGCCAGACGCGGTGGAGGAGTTTGTTTTATAAAATGTATAGATAGATATATTGTTTGTATTATTTATTCCTAATATGTGGTTCGGTTGGTCTAAAGTTATATCACCCTCTACACAACGATCACGTCTATAATGTATTTGCTTTTTGATTTATAGGATCTCTTCGTCCCTAAGCCCCCAACAACTAATTGTGCTTTGCCGAATGTGTCACTACTGTAAAACCCTGCATATCCATTAACTTAGTCGTACACAAAACACACACACACACACACACACACACACACACACACACACACACACACACACACACACACACACACACAAATACATACATATATACTAGCTGACCCGGCCACGCGTTGCTGTGGCTGTTGTAATAGTTTTAAAAAAATATTATGTTAAAATTTGAATTTTAAAGAAACAATGAATGAATGGAAAAATGAATTAAATAGATTTTTGATATTACATTTTATTCATCTTATATCTAAGTACAGTATATAATAAATAAATTATATACAACATTCTTAACTGAAAAAATATAAACATTAGATTAATGAATGAGGTATATCATGGTTGATTTTTAATTATGACTAATAATATTTTTTTTAAATTATAACTAATTATTTCAATTTAATTGAGCGCTAATCGATGCACAATATTTTTTTTAAATCTGTCCTTTTCTAATTGATTAGATGGTTTACCAACACGTGAGCATGCAACATATAATTGTCCATGGGAGAAACGTGATTGTTCTAGGTCCAAACCGCAAATGGACATTGCCTGACCTTGAGACTTGTTGATGGTCAGAGCAAAAGCCAAGCGTGTATCAAATTGTAGTATTTTGAACGGTATTATGGGTTCTGATGGTATCATTGGAATACATGGCTACAGGATGACTTCTCCTTTAAAGATTCCAGTCAAGATTGCTGCTTCAATAACATTCCTGGTGATCTTTTTGATGACCAAACGTGTAAGATTCCATAATTGGTGGATTCAAATTACACATAATCAATAATAATGGCTGAAACATATCACTCGGGGTATGAAAAATAGTTTACATCCTAATCTCAGATTTACTGAATATAGACAAAAAATTTCATAATAATCGATCAAGTCGTTTCGGAGGAATTTTGTTACTAACACTGTGACACGACAATAAGAGAGAGAGAGAGAGAGAGAGAGAGAGAGAGAGAGAGAGAGAAAAGATTTTCTTGGTTTGGATACGAGTCTTGGTAGCTCAGATGGTTAGAGCAACCAAACTAGAGATACGGACGACCCGGGTTCGAATCCCGGCCCAGACAAATCTTTTCGCTTGTAAAATTTATTACTTTTTTAATTTAAAGTATATAATATATAATTCTTATAATATATATAAATAAATATAATTTATAATTATATATAAATATATAATTTATTAATTTAAAGTATATGTAATTTAAAATATATAAATTATATGGATTACTTCCAGTCCTTGAGATTTAGTCTATTCGTTAACCTTTCTTTTGATAACATTTAGAGGCTAAATTGTTGTCATAGTGATGCTTTAACAGTGAAAAATAGGCTTTTAGTGAGTTTTATTAAATAACCTAACTAATATAAATATAATATTGATACTTGTATGATGTTATATTAATAGGCGCTGTACAGACTGGGAAGCGTTTGAGGGGTAGATCGAGGCGTAGGTGGGAGGATTGGGTGATATGGGTGGGGGGGGGCGCCTTTGGGTTTGGGTGGTGCTCTGTGGACGGAGGTTTGTAAACATAGATTGGTGGTATCGGCATCGAGCCTTCGGGTTCGATTAGCCTTTTATTTATTTATTTAATTAATTGTACGATGTTACTACATAAATGGATCTTATATTGTGATGATGAAATATATTTACAACATCAATCAACCAAAATACCTGATCAATATCAACCTTCTGGCAATTTAATAATATTAACAATAGTGGAAATTATTAACACTAGTTCGTGATTTAATTTAATTCACTAAAAACCTATTTTTCACTGTTAGGTCATGATTAAGAGAACAACATAGTCTCGAAACGTAAATGTAATGTCAATCAAGAACTCAGTGTTAAAGTTATTTAATAACAGTTAAATAAATAATAATGTAAATTTTATCTTCGAAAAAACCAGCTTCCAGTCAATTTATTTTATTCTTTCATAAACAAGACGTTTCGGCAACTTAAATGCCATTTTCAATATTAAAATTACATCAACTTCCTAAACATAACTTTAAAAAAAGTTATAAGTCAAAATTATTTTGTTGGTCTATACAGCCTAGAATTTTTTTTTTATTTTATTTTTTTTTCGAAGATAAAATTTACATAGAAGCTGAGTCCAGTATATTAGATAAGAATTAAAATGAATAATCAAGGCGAAACCCTAGCGCCAGATGCATCAATAACTGAAGCGATCCAGAAATCTGTAAAGAACTTCAAGAGTGAATTACTATTGCTGTATAGACCAACAAAATAATTTTGACTTATAACTTTTTTTAAAGTTATGTTTAGGAAGTTGATGTAATTTTAATATTGAAAATTGCATTTAAGTTGCCGAAACGTCTTGTTTATGAAAGAATAAAATAAATTGACTGGAAGTTGGTTTTTTTCGAAGATAAAATTTACATAGAAATAGAGTCCAGTATATTTTTGTTTTGAAGAGAAAAGATTTGTCCTGGCCGGGATTCGAGCCCGGGTCCTCTGGATCTCCGGTGCAGTGCTCTAAACCACTCAGCTACCAGGGGTCGCATCCAAGTCCGACAAATCCGTTCTCTTCACCGATCTTATCCCGATCGAACCCCGGCAGGGACAAATCGTTTCTCTTCAAAACAAATATATTTAAAAATTTATACTGATGAGTCTATTAGGAAGTCTATTCATGAGTCCATAAAATTTCTCATAATTTTGCTTTCTTCTTTTAGTGTCTTTTCCACATCAAATTTTATCATGAGTGTGGGTGTTTCGCTTGAATGTAGTGTTGTTGGTTTAATCACTTCGAAGTAGTGTTAGAGGAAATGCATTTATTATATGTAAAACAACTTATTCCAAAAACGTAGCTAAATAACGCTAATCTAATGGCGTCAGTGGAATGTTGTTGTGGAGTTAGTGTGGAAAGTGGAACGTCGATTTCACCAATAGTTTTTCCATTTTACCTCTCCTTTCCATTTCATTATTTCTCATCTCTCAACCAAAATGAACCTTATTTTCAGTTTTCTTAAAGTTTTTTTCGTATATAGAGGAAGATTAATGAAGTCCTAAGGAAAAGGTATTTAGTTATAAATGATAAAAATTCGGAGAAATAAGAAGAACCAGACATGAAAAAAAAAAATCATTAAAACAAGGAAAAGTATCCGATCCCTGTAATTTCCTCGTAGGAATTTACATTTTAAAAATAGCTAACTATTAATGAGACAAATTACTTTAAGTAGAGTAAATTTTTGCAAGTCTAATTGGTCTTCTTCTTTTAAATTTCAACTTTTTCCTTAATCCTAATCTTATTCAAAAGTTATTACATCAGGTTCTTTTGGTACTAAATTAGTCTTTAAGAATAATGAATATAGCGCAATCGTTTTCGTTTTTTATCTTTTTTATCATTCAAGTATAACAACAGTTTTGAACATGTCAAGAAGTTAAAGCAATAAGAACCAATGATAATATAAAGAACAAGAGGAAATGAAGAAGCGGTTAATGGAGGAAATACTTTTTATTATTCAGTCTCGTCAACACTTGGATAACATTTTGTCCCGAAATTTTAAAAAATTAAAATTAATAAAAATGTTATCCCTTCAACTAGTACATTAGGTTGTGAAACGTTGCCACAAACTTTGAAGGTTGAACAACACCTTAAGGTATTCGAAAATAAGCAATTGTTTAGAATATTCGGAGCCCTATTTCGTTCAATGTTCATTTGAGTCCAGTTGAGAATTTACGAGATTAAAGAACGCGAATTCGCAGATCTTGCACCCGGTTAATGTTATTTAAGTGGTGGCGCAGTGAAGGCTGAGATGGTCTTGTTAAGTTATTGGGTTTAGTCACGAATGATTTATTGAAATCTTAATAAGCGCTGGTAAACTGGTGGCCGACTGGTAAACTGGTGGCCAACTGATAAACTCGGAGTTAGACCAAAGAGTAGTTGGGAGGATTGCTGTAAGTGTGATTTCACGGATTTGGGTAGTGCTCCTTGAATGGAAATTTACTAGTCGGCTCATCACTTATTAACATTTTAGGAATTCTTTCGTTACTCAACCTAACAACATTACAAGCCCATCTCAATCCCATGATGCGATCACTTCAATATTTTTAAACGGGTGCATATTCTGCAATTCAGCGTCGTGTAATCTTTTAAGTTCTGCAGTGAGCTAATCTTTGTTCGGACCGAATACTTATTTTATTTTATTTACGCCATACCTTATTTTCGAATACCTTAAGATTTTCGTTCTTCAACGTTTCAGTTAGTATGATATTGATATAGATTATATTTTTAAATTGTTTAACAAAGTAAGCCAAGAAAGTAGTTTGAAATATCTGTGGCACCTGTGCATAGTGCGCTGAGTCGAATTTTGTGAATTTCAAGCTATCTACTTAGAATCGTAATTTTTTTCTCTTTCCTTGTTTCTAACACGCTAAGTGTTCCGTCCATTGCAATGAAGGATATTCCTTTGTGAATCGTGGGCTGATACTCCAATCTTGAACTTAAAATAAGTTCAGAAAAATTACGATTCTAAGTAGATAGCTTGAAATTCACAAAATTCGACTTAGCCCACTATGCACAGGTGCCACAAATATATAGATATTTTTTCTGATTAAAATTATCCATTGAAATAGGTATTCAAGAGAACAAAGTCGCTGACAACATCTATTGTTATTAAATTAAATAACAAATTAAATGAAAGATAAAAAAAATTAAACATGAAAATAATTACGCGATGTTTATTGTTCGTAATCACTAGATTAGTTCTAAATGAGTCTTTATTAGTCATTAATTCCGTGTAAGAATAAGATTAAGGAAAATATATGTTTATATCGAAAAAGAAAAAAGACTAATCAGACTTGCAAAACATTTTCATTCCTTGAAGAAACATTTAATTTATCCGGATAATGTTTACTTTTTCTATTACTTTTTTAATTGCTTTTACTAATTACTGAAATTTTTTTCTAATCATATATATAATTAGAAAATATATATATATAAAAAAATATATATATATATATATATATTTATATTGTTATGGGCTACTGGATGTAAAAATGAATAAACTACTCCTAAATTTGAAATACTAATATATATTAACAAATTGAATAAAAGAATACAATGAATTAAATTATTATACTAATATAAATTTACAATAACAATATTCTAAAAATTTTAACCGGTTCCATAGATTAGTGACGTACTCTTCTCCGACAACATCCTCGTCAGGCTTAAATCCCAATTTCAGATCACAAGGCAAACGAAGTTCTCTGCCGAAAACCACATTTGCGGGTCTGTCCCGTTGCCTCATTGACTGAACTGCGGTAGGCTAACAGGAACAGGGGACGATACTGGTCCCAGTCTCGCTGATGGTCGGAGACCACATTAGACAAAAATCGACCCATCGTCCTGTTCATGCGCCCCACCATGCCATCGGATTGAGGGTGAAGAGGTGTCGTCCTTGTCTTCCGTATTCCCTGTGCTTCGCACATCCCGGAGAAGACTGCAGACTCAAAGTTTCGTTCCTGGTCAGCGTGAAGTTCCATGGGTACTCCAAACATACTGGCGAGCTGCTTCACAAGTACGTCTGCAACCGTGATTGCTTCCTGATTTGGAAGGGTATAAGCTTCCACCACTTAGAAAAATAGTCCATGGCCACGAGGATATATCGCCGCACAAGGTCTGCACCAGTCCAACACATCGTCCTTAAGGGTTGCCCAGTAAAAGCGTTCTCGTGAACGCTTTTTAAGAAAAGGTTCGTACCTTTTCCAATGTACGGTGAACTCCAAGGTGGCCGCTAGGTACTCCGTCATGTAGTTTCCTGAGTACTTCGGGCACTTTGGAACGATGAGCTGTAGTCTACGCTGATCTCCTTCCGTGTTCTCCAATGCCCGTTTCAGCAGCCCGTTTTCCACTAGAATGGAGTCCCATTGGGCCCAGTACGTCTTAACATTCTTCGACATTGGAGCAACATCCTGCCAGGTTGGTCTTCCTTGCCCTGATTGTTTCCATTGCTTCATTTGTTTCAAGTCCGGGTCCTTGTCCTGTCGAAAGGATGACTTCTTCGTTTCCCAGCGTCATCACACCTCTCGCCATATCCAGCTTGATCCCGTAGACAATCATCAAGTCCGTGCCCAATATGACATCTTCATCAATTTCTGTCACGAAAGCGCGGTGCTTCAGATGTTGACCCCCGATGATGAAGGTGACAACTGTCTCCCCATAGACCTTGGCTGGATGTCCAGTGGCAGTCCGTAATGCCCAAGTGATTGGTAAGATATTCTCAGCTGGAAGTGTCTTCGAGTTCGAAATTGTCATGGTTGCACCAGTATCCAGTATCAGACTTCGCAGCTGCCCGTTTAACATCCCATCAACGTAGAATCTGTTCGTTCTGCTCCCTAATGACGCTACCTTGATGGTCTTCTCGGGACCTTTGACGGTAAGGGTCATGAAGTCCTCGAAGAGAGTCATGTAGTCCTCCCACGGCGTCTTTCCGTCGAATACTGGAATGGTGTTGTGAGTTGGTGGCGTCCCAGCATTGCCGTGCATAATTTTGTTATGAAGGCTGCCCTCGGAGGAACGGTCGGTGTCGTTCATCGATGGGTTGCTCATACGTCCCTCGAGAGCTTCTACTCTTAGCCTAAGTTTGTTTTCAATTGAATTAAATTTTTCTCCTAACCTAGATTCTACATTAGCTACTTTACTATTTACATCAGCTAACTTATTAGCAACATTGGCTAACTTATTCTCAACATTTTCCATTAACCTAGTCTCTAATGTGCCTAACTTAGACTCTAATGTATCCAATAAATCACTTTTTACAGTACCTAGCTCCTTTTTAACAGTACCTAATTCATTCTGTACATTACCTAGCTTATTATTTACATTGCTTAAATCATTTTTAAAAGTTGCAGACAACTTGCTTAAATCAGTTTCAAACAGAACGTCATCTGGATTTTTCCCTCACTCTATAAAAAACTGACGCAAGCGATGTTGCAGTAAACTTTTAGTTCCGGAAGAATCCAGATCTCGTTCTTCTAACTCCCGTTTCAAATCCGCAACTTTTAAATCAATTAATTTAACACTTTTAGAAGCCATTTTCCATACAGTAGCCCAATAATTACAAAATGCGAAACAAGCAAAATAATAGCAATTACATAATATCCTACTTCTGACACCAAACTGTTACGGACTACTGGGTGTAAAAATTAACTACTCCTAAATTTGAGATACTAATATTTATTAACAAATTGAATAAAATAATACAATGAAATTATTAACAATTAAATTATTAGACTAATATAAATTTACAATAACAATATTTTAAAGATTTTAACCTAGGTTGTTTTTTTTGTTTGATTTTAACCTATTACTAATTCTAAATAGCTTAACTATTACATAAATTGGTATGAATACAATAAAATTATACTACAGTTTACAACTACTAATTAACACTTACAGTTCACTAGTTAATGTCCACGGACCTTAAGATCTCTAAATATGACAAACTGACACAAAGTAATTAACAGAGACGGTTTATTACACTCGCAAGACTGTCACAGTTCACTGACACTAGTTTATCACACTGCCTGCTTTACTACTGAATGCCGGTTCGCGGCGACTGGGTATTTAAATAGGCAAGGCCGATCACTCTAGACAAACGAGAGTGGGGAGGACTGTTCTCGCATCTTCTAGAACCATCTTAATCTGGCCGACGGGATTAAGACGTTAATCCCTTCCACCCGTTTTTCTCACTCTGACCGTAACAATATATATATATATATATATATATATATATATATATATATATATATATATATATATATATATTTCCTAAGATATGTATAGTTGTTCTTATTACCTACTACCTTATTACTTATTTTTGCAGTCATTAAAGGTTTCTCATTAGAGCTTATATATATTTATTGCTTATAATGAAAAATTAATTTTATACCAATTTTTACTTTAATCAGTTGTAGAATACTAAATAAGATGGAATACATAGGCCCTATAAAGATCTAAGGAAACTCGCCATTATTTCCTAAGATATCCTTTCAAACAGTGAGGATATTAGTGACACAGAACCAACTCCTTTCACACACACAATCCAGCGAGTAGCAGAAAAGTCTCTTCACAGCTTGGTAGTTCCTTTCTCAGTCGACAGGTTAGGATTAGCTTTTCGCTCTATATGTTACCCTTCACGATTAAATTGATATTTATATCACAGCCTTTTTCTTTTCGATTCTTAAAAAAAAAATTATTTTATTCTGAACCTTAAAACTCTGAATACATTCAAAGCTTTTAAAAATACCGATCACTGTAGAAAATATTCGGGGAGTGGGGGTAAAAGAGTTTTACACAAATGTTCACCAACTAGGTTTTTCCCCCTAAAAAGGTTTTTCCACTTTATAGAGGCTGGGTGAACCCCAAGAGGGTCGCAGGTACCGCGGGTTCCATTCGTGGCTCTGAACGGATTAAATAATCTACCTGCCACAACTGCTTTTGAATCCGGGACCTTTGGTACGGCAACTGACCAATCTACACACTTAGCCAACACAAAATGATATGTATAATAAATAAATAAAATAGTAAATAATAAATATACATGTGTATATGTACATATAACAGTGATAGATAGTCATTGTGAGAGAAAACTGCTCAATTGGAGTAAGGAAACAGTAGTTAAGCATAATGAGAACTATCCACGGTAGACATTAAAACTGGTTAGCTAGTTTAATTACATTCAGTTATTAACTACAAAATTGTGAGAAATAATTTTGGTAGTAAACATTTCTTGATGGGTTTATAAACAATAGTGCAGTTAAAATCTGGTTAATTAGTTTTTAGTTGCTCAATATACTGTTAATAATATTTTTTTTGTTCTGTTAATTGACTTTAATGAATATTTTCTGGTAAGAAATTCCGTTAATTGTCCTCCTTTGTTAAGAAAATCGAAAAGTCAAGATTTTTCTTTTTATTTCTTTTTTCGATATACCCATCTTGAACAATCCAAAATATACAAAAGTGGTTTCTTCTGGTTTTGACCGTGTATCTAAATTTCTCGCCAACGTTTCACCAGACATGAATCGAGTCTCAATTCTGGTTTATTATTGGAGTAAACCAGATAATAAAAGTAGGGAAGATTTAAGTTAAAATAAAATAAAGATATCGATTTACCGGCAATAAATAAAGTTTTGTTCTGTTAATTGACTTCAATGATGATTTTAGGCAAGAAATCCAGTTTTTTGTACTCATTTGTTCGGAAAGTCAAAAATCAAGATTTTTCAAAATTACAAGATAAAACAAATTAAAATGATGTATAAAAAAATTTAAATAACAAAAATAGATAAAATGAAATTTAGAATTAATGCTGTTAGAGCAAACCGGATACAAATGTAGGGATAATTTAAATTATAAAATAAAATAAAGGTATTGTTTGAAATATACAAACTATTGATTTATTTATATGGTTTTTCATTATTACTGTTATTGCTCTTATCCCATTGTTTTAGTACAGATATTTCGAATAGTACCTTTATTATACTCTCTTAAATTACCACGGTCGATATTTTTAATCCATTGGCTGAGGAAGCCTAGGAGTATGGCCAGTGAAACGTCGGTGAAGAACTTGACGGCACGATCGAAACCAGAAGAAATACCTAATGAATGGATTAAAAATACTTCTATTATTATATATACTTAATTATAGATCTGCAGCAAGTAAAAAAAAAAGGATATCTCAAATTATTAAGAATACTAACTAGCGAAAATGATTAATTTAAACATGTACTTGTTACTTTCAAGGCGATCTTTGGAAGTTCAACAATGAGTTATCAAAGACCAGATATTTTACAAGTCATCAATGACTTGTAACTTATTGTGTACAGTAAGAAGATCATTTATAATGTTTAGGCTAAACAAACAGACAGTGATTCACCTTGGGAGACACCACCCACAATCCATTGGGCTGTCAAAAAGCATCTCCAATCAACATGTTTTTTTATCGATCACAATACAATCACAGTTCTGATCGACCTTGCTGTACCATCAGTAATTGGATCTGTGACTTCGTAAGCCAAGGTGATTGTTTTCCTTCGAGTCGTAAGCTATGGAGGGGAAGGCAGTGTATATATGTATATATCTACAGCCCCGGTGAATAAGTAGTTAAGTCTAATTTTCTCTAAAAGTTATTTTCGTAGTGAATAAGGGGCTAAGTAAGGCATCGGCTTGAAAAGGAGTGATTGCTTATATTACAACTCCATTTCAAGCCTAAAACAACGAGAATGATACGATTTCAGTTATCTGAAAGCAATTAACTCTCTCTGGACAAAATCCGATTTAACCACTTATTCACCGGGGCTGTAGATACATACATATATAATTTAATAGTTGAATCTACAGACATTATAAAACGACATTAAAGTTAATATATCACACACTATTTACAAAATTCTTTTTTTTTTTTAATAATTTATTCAATGAAATTTACAACTGTATTATACTAATACATCAAGTAAATAGAATGAATGTACACATTGACATGAAATGACAAGTGGAGAAACTACTCAGCTGTAGTACTCAAATAGCAAGTTCATCTTAGAAGATCACGAGGCCATCTTCTTTTCAAATGCCTCGGAGGATTATCAGGAATTTAAGAGATTGAAACTAGTGGGTTTGAGTAGGAATGAAGTTTGTCATGAAATGATTGATATCGGATTCGGGCCAAATCAGCAACAAATGGGACATTAAGGTCATTATGGATTACTTTGTTCTTAACTAAGTAAGGATCATTGAGGATTTTACAAAGGATTTGGATTGTAAGGAATGGATACGAGAGGAATTCGATGGTTTAGTGGAACCCCAAAGCTCTATTCCGTAAGTCCAGATGAGTTTAATGACTGTCATGTATGTGAGTCCTTTGTAATTAATTGAGAGCTTGAAACGTTTATCTGGTAAATGTTGAAGCAGCCTGTAATGGTGTGTTGTTTCTTGTCGTTTCAGTCTAACATGAGGATCCAAGTTAAGCTTCTGTCAAGGTGTAGTCCTAAGTACCGGACCTGTTCTGTAGTAATCGGTGGGATGTATTCTTCTTCTTAAACTTTTAAACAAAAATATAACTGAGTGTAATCTACCCAGATAAAATAAATTATCCGATGTATCACTTAGCCTATTCCTGTTGTATTATTGTAGTAAAGTTGTAAATATCAATAAATAAATAATAAACTAAGCCATCGAATTCCTCTCGTATCCAATCCCTACTATCCAAAATCCTCCGTAAAGTCCTCAATGCTCCTTATTGTGGCAAGAATAAAGTCATCCATAATGACCTTAATGTCCCATTTGATGCTGATTTGGCCCGAACCCGCTATCTATCCTTTCATAATATGTATCTTTTATAAACTATGCTATGCTATGTTTCTCCACTTTTCTATACTCTATATGTTATTCTATAATTCTAGCCCTGAAGATGGCCTACACTGTAGGCCGAAACGTCGGCACTTATAATAAATAGGTTAACCTTATTTAGTGTTATTAATGACTGCACCCCCAGGTATTTGTATCCTTAATTACGATCTTCCAGTCAACCATTTTCCTCTTTGTTACAGAAAATTTGAATGCCTTATTTTATTGTACCTAAGTTTCAGGCTAAGATTTAGATCATCTACAGGGCTGAGAAAACAGATACAGAAAAACTATATAAAACACTGCAGTATCTAAGAAGAATAACTGTTTACATAAACAGAAGTAATAAGAATAAAAATAAATGCAAAGTAAAGTTATGAAATAATAAGAGTAAAAACTTATAGAAAATAAATAAATATGAATATGTATGTTTTATTATTGCATATTAAAGTCCCGGCTTCGAGTTGTTGTGCCACAGGTTCTCTATAAAATGGATACCATTTATAGTGAGGAAACCTGGCGGCCGATTGTTATCTCAGCCAAGTCAACTCCTTGCAGACACGTTGTCCATGAAACAGTACTGTCTCTACAATGCACTGAACCCAAGACCCTTCATAGGTTGTAATGGTACATTTTATTTTTTTAAGGCTCTTCAAATAAATCGAAGGCATTAAATCCCACGTTTTGTTTACTGAAATATACATTCCTGTAACCAAGGTTATTGGTTTCAGTACATTCTAGAGACTTCAAGCTGGAAGATCATGCTAAGCCGCCAGGTTCTTCTCCAATTATTGCTACCCATTTCACAGAGTCTGGTTCAAATTTGAAATATACATTATTTATTTTTTATTTATTGTTCTTTTGATGTGATTATTTTAAATTTTTTTTCCCGGCCAAGACAAATATTTTCTCTTCAAAATAAAAATATTTCAAAATATATCGGTTTTTAGTAATAATTTTTGTAAAATCGGATGAAAAACAGTCATAAAACTAAATAAAAAATAATAAATAATTAGAAAAGAATAAATGAAAAAATATATTCTAGAGAAAAATAAAATGGTAGGAGATGACCGTATTGGATATTCTTAAGGTCAACCCTAAGACCTACTATTGCTGTTAACATATTAAATAATTCATTTGCCATAAACGGTTTCGAATAAGGATCCTTCAGCTCTGTAGCTTAGCGCTCTATAAATCCTTTTATTTAATAAACAATTAATTGTTGTTATTATTATTGCATATATATATATATATATATATATATATATATATATATATATATATTATTATTATATATATATATATATATATATTATTATATATATATACATATATATATATATATATATATATATATATATATATATATATATATAATATATAAATATATAAATATATATATATGTATAGTTAAATGTTGACTTTATGCAAACGAGTTTTTAAAAAATGAACTTTATTTTAAATGACAACACAGAAAGAATGATATAATAAACTAATGATAACAATATTTAAACGGGCATAATGACGGTCTGGAGCGGAATCAACTAGGCTGGACTGGCTATTGGCTATTGGCTCTTTGTTCTATGCCTTTATAAAGGATCAGCAAGTAGCCGATAAGAGTTCCTAGAACTGCACATCTGTGTCACTTATAACTCCTCCCCACTTTAAGTTTTTGAACTCCGGGCAAAACAAATAATTATTACGTTTTAGGAAGTTTAAAATTTCAGATACGGTAGAAAATTCCTTATCATAAGTTGCTATCTTAGCTTTGCCTTTCAATTTGGTTAAAATAGTCAATTTTAATTTTGCATGATTTATATCTTTAAATTGATTAGTGTCTTTACAATACAGATCATAAATAAATTTAGTATTTCGAACAAAATCAACTAAATGTAAGGGATCACCATTGTATTCTGGTATTAACTTAAAATCATGGTCTTTAATTTCCATGTTAATATCTGATTCTATAATATCTGTTTCTAAAAGTGAGTTAAAATTGATTGTAGAAAAGGTAGGATTAAGTTGTCTAAGTTGGTTCAGTCGTTCTGACAAATTTGTCATTAATAATTAAAAACTTAAATTAATAAAAATATTACAACATAAAAATAAAAATTTTAATTTTTAAATGATTAGTCTATTATTCACCTTTCGTGATGTCTTCAGTGAATGCAGTTCCTCGCAGCACAAAGCCTTTAACAAAAGTTCTTGACTCGGGTGAATAAATATAAAAATATTCAGTTTCCTCAGGATACCTCGTAGCCGTGGAGATGCTCGCTGTAGGCGTTGGCGATCTTCCTCGAGACTATGAGAGTGATGATGCTGTTTTGAAGTCGGTCTTAATCGACGCGATAGGACTCAAAACTCCCGCAAAGTTACTAAATATCCATGTAAAAGAAAACTGCCCAAGTCCCTGTGTTCGGGCGCCAGTTAAATGTTGACTTTATGCAAACGAGTTTTTAAAAAATGAACTTTATTTTAAATGACAACACAGAAAGAATGATATAATAAACTAATGATAACAATATTTAAACGGGCATAATGACGGTCTGGAGCGGAATCAACTAGGCTGGACTGGCTATTGGCTCTTTGTTCTATGCCTTTATAAAGGATCAGCAAGTAGCCGATAAGAGTTCCTAGAACTGCACATCTGTGTCACTTATAACTATATATATATACGTGTATATATATATATATATATGTATATATATTTACAAGGATTTGAACCATCAAGATCGGTTCAGCTACGCGATGCTCCCTGGCCTCCCACAACTAAAGCTTAGGAACGAAAGAGCTTCTTGTTTTCAATATCCCATCAATCTGAGCTGTGTTTTCCGGAAGTAGGCCATGGAGACTTTACTAGAGAGCGGAAGTGATGTGAGCCCGCTGCTGCATCAAAAGTTTTCCATCCGCCGGGAACAGATGTTCCAGAGCTGGGGAGGAAGCAAACATTTTTAATATTCCTTCCATATTTTAGTCATTCCAGTGAAAGAAAAGATTTCCTTATTGTTCTACTTCTTTCATCAAATCCAGTATTTCATTTGTATTATATAATCCTGATGCAATAACCAATAATAATATTATTTAAATATTTTATTTGAAAAGAAAAGATATGACCAGGACCGGGAATCGAACCCGGGTCTCCCACCTACTCCCATTACTTTTATTTTTGGATCTTGTTGACTTTAAGTCATTAATATTATTATAATTTATTTTATTGTTATATGATATAATTTTTTAAATATTTTATTTGAAAAGAAAAGATATGACCAGGACCGGGACTCGAACCCGTGTCTCCCACCTATCCCCTAATAACTAATAATAATATTAGTTGAGCTTATATAAATGTGGCTGACCCAGCCTCTGTAAAATGAGCACCCAAAATAAGGGGGAAAACCTGGCGGTTGAGAATGATCTACCGTTGTCCATGAAGCAGTTACAGTCTCTACCACGAACTTTTTTTCACTCATGCCTTAATTAGAACATAAATAGTTTTTTAAATTCTATTTTTTAAGCATCGGGACAAAATACGCGAGCCATGAGACCGAAAAATAGCTATCTTTCCTTCGGAATTTCTTTCTTCTCTTTTTTTTTTTTAATAGAAGTATATACATACTGCGCAAAAATGAAAAAAATGAACAGGCTAATTGTTGTATATTTGTTGTATATACTTTACCTAACATTTATATATTTGATAACTACATGAATATTCAATTCTAATAAATACTAATGCTTTTTATAATAAAAATAATCTTAAAATGCTAGACAAAGAGGCTAAATGCTAGGCTAGTGGTATCTCTATTCATCTTTGCGCATTTTAGAAAAATGCTGGTCGTGTCTACAAGTGGCTGAGTGAGCCCGATGGGCGATGAACTTCGCGAACTCCGGCCGCCCTACCACCCTACGATGACAATAGAGTGACTAGGCGGAGGGAACCGTTAGTTCGACTCCTTTCTTCTCACAGCTCCCAATAACAATAGTCATTACTCTTCGCTGGCTTCTACAAACCTCTACAATCATATTTGCAGTTATATAGTTATTATTTTTTTTTTTCCAAGTTTTCAGTGAGTGAAAACTCAAAAAGAAACATAAATTATAAATGGGATGCAATAGGAAAAACCTTAAAACCAAAGCCTTGACTTTCCAAAATTCTGGAGCAAAAGCAACCAATCGACATCATCAGGACACACATCACAAGATAATAACATCAAAAAGAGAAATTGCAGGACATCTCACACCAACAGCCCAAAGAGACTCATCAAACGAAGGCATCCATCCACCTTGCTCCAGTATTTTGGAGGCTTAAGGCTTTTGATTTTCCCTATTGCATCCAATTTTTTTTTCTACAGATATTATATATTTTACATTATTTTAATAAATAGAAACACGTGTGGATAGAATCGGTAATCAAGCCAGAAATACCAAAGGCGAAGACAGTATGAGTGAGTGCACTGTTCAACGGTGGGTCTAGAGATTTCGAGGGGAGACTTGAAGACATAAACCCTCGACCATCTCAAAACGTTTGGGAAGGGTAAAAAGGTGAAAGCTGGCAGAATTTCTTAAACAAAGATTATTGTTTGAGGATTAATAAGTGTTTACAATAATAAAAGTCTAAAGTCCATCAAACATAAACAGTTATTATTTGGAGTGGTATTTTAAAGGGGACATGAAATCCTGCGTTATTTTCCGAACAACACAATTGTAAAAAAGTACCAAAATTAACATTTTGACTAGTGTTATAATTCTAATGTTAAAATTATTCTGACATTTTCTCTTCCAAAAGCTTAAACAACTCTTTTGATGCCAAAGAAACAAAGAAGTGAGCTTCTATTCAGGAATCGTGAGGGATGCGTCGCCATCCCTTCCACAAACCCAGGCCTTTCTTAAGGGACTTTTTTTTCTACCACTTCGACATTTACGTATTCCAGTCAGGGTTTGGATCGAACCAAGGTACGTCTTCTTGGGAAGGTTTGTTTGGAGAGGTCCTAAATGTTAGCTTAAAACATTTTGAAGCTCTGTGTAACAAACTTGTAATGTTTTTTCTTACATGAACAAATCGATTGTTACCTTTTAAGACTGGTGGCATAAATGAATTAGAACATCAATGATTTTTTTTAAATTTCTACCTAGCGATTATTGATTGTAATTATTACTTATGATGATTTATCTCCTAAGGCATTTTAGTATGTTTCTGAAATAACCTTGAGGACGAAAAGAATCAGTTAAATCCTCATTATCTTATCCATATTTTCCTCCCACTATTTACACAAAAGGGAGCGGTCGGCTGCCAGGCCGAAGGTCCTGGGTTCAAACCCCACTCCTGGCGAGGTTATTTAATCTGTTAGCGGCCGGAGATGGATCATTTGGGACGCTCCTGGGACTCATCCAGCTTCTATCAAGTGGGTACTCGAAATTAGGTGGGAGGGGAGGAATCTCGCGATTGAGCATGATCTGACAAATCACCTCCGTGCCCAACTGTTGTCCAAAGAAACAGTACTGTCTTTACTATGTACTGTTTTTTTAAAAATTACTTTAGTTCTTCAAGAGCAACCGTGTACTGTTGTTTTGGTATATACCTATATGTATTATATTTCCAGAGTATAGTTTTAGTACTCTGTTTTTAGTTTTATCCAGAATATACTTTAGTTGTTTAGATGTTTTTATTATATTATTGTTTGTGTCACTATGACGATGGTATCCATCAATTAAGTTTGGCCTCCCTCGGGTCATTATGTTTCTATAAAATATTCATTTTAAAGTATTCAGACATTATTCACGTTTTGTAATTTATTTTTATTAATAGTTATTTAAAAATAATAAACATCAAAATAACTATTAATAGAAATAAATTATAAATAATACTGTTACGGTCACAGAGAGAAAGACGGGCGGAAGGGGTTAACGTCTTAAGCCCTTCGGCGGTTAAATATCCTCTCGGCGCGAGGCAGTCAGTAGTAAACCGGACAGTGTGATAAACTTGTGTCAGTGAACTGTGACAGTCTTGTGAGTGTAATACGCCGTTTCTGTTTATTACTGTGTGTCAGTTTGTTATATTTGGAGATTCTTAAGGTCGGTGGACTTTATTTAGTGAACTGTAAGTGTTAATTTGTAGTTATAAGCTCTAGCGTAATTTTATTGTATTTGTACAAATTTATGTAAATAGTTAAGCTATTTCGTAGTAGTAATATTTCGTATTATTTTAGTAGTTAAATAGGCTTAGGTTATAATAAATATTTAGAATATTGTTATTGTAAATTTATAGTAGTTTGTTAAGTTAATTGTTTGTACCTTCATTGTATTCTTTTTGTCACTTTGTTAATAAATATTAGTATCTTGAATTTAGGAGTAGTTTAATTCATTTAAACACCCAGTAGCTCATAACAATACATTGGCGTAAGTCAACAAGATCCTAATTAAAGTAATGTTCAATGAACATTCTTCCTCGTGTATGCATCGCAAAAATTGCGAGAACACACGGATATGGGATCGGTGAAGAGAACGGATTTGTCTGATTTGGATACGACCTCTGGTAGCTCCCTGGTTTAGAGTACTGCACCAGAGATGCAGATGACCCGAGTTCGAATCCCGGCAAATCTTTTCTCTTCACAACAAAAATATTCATGTTTTAATATGATAAAAACCTTGCGATTGAGCTACACCTCAAAATCTCTCACCTCTGCACAACTTTTGGCATAGAAAACGATCTGTGACGATTCGTTGGTTATAGTTTAATTTTAACTTAAACTAAAAATTGGTTCGAAATTTGCTCCGCTTTGCCCCTCTTTTCTTGATCTGATCTCTTTACTTTACTCCTTACAATCCTGTGTTTAACAATTCATTATTAAAAATGTATGTTCTCCAGACTTTAAGGAGATTTAAAATCGATTCATGTTAATTAATTTCGAGATATAGCTAATTTCAAAGATCGATTGCTATTGAATTCTGATGAATCCTGATTCATCGAAACCACGAAGGAACTGCGGGGAAATCCCACCGGGAGCATCAAGACATCCATTATATCGCTCTAGAGGCTCCAGGGCTGCAAATTAATCTATAATTAGCTGGAACGTGGTTTCAAATCCAGTCGACTTGAAATCTGAAAATAAACTAAGAATATACGTCTCTTTTTAAGAATAAAATTACGGTTGTACGAAGCATCCGAATATAATAGAGGACATGGAGTAGCCAGGACCTTAAACCAGTTTAATTTTTTGTCAGATCAGAAGCTATAATATAGGAGACTATATATATATATGTATAAATATAAATAAATTACTTCTACCTATGAAAGGGGTTATGTTTGGTACTTAGTAGGGACTGTTCTGTTTCTAAGCTAACAGCTGGGCAAGGGTGACATTTTTTTTCCAACTAAGGATATCCAAATTATAGTAAGTCTACGGATCCTGCAAGATCGATTTTTGGTTGTTATGTAACTTAATTTATCTGCTTCAACTCGAAACCAACTCACCAGCAACATAGTGCTCTACATTTTTAGCTTTCCTTACAAATGATTTAGACAAAAAAATGAATAAAGGCTTCGAATCACGTTCTACTTGATTATATCAAAAACTCTTACACCTCAGGGGCTCAGGGTGAACACATTGGGCTACCTCGCTCCTTGCTAAGGCATTACAATTTTCAGATGAGATTTCAGCTGTAGAGGGTTGGACTGAAGATGTTGCCTTGAGGAAAACCAGCAGATTGAGAAAAGAGGGATGAGTAGACGTATCAGTTCCGCAAGTTGTCGTTTCGAGTTGAGTTACAAATTATCGCTAGATTTAGTAGGGAAAAATGAATGTATTTAGTGAAAATGTAAATATTTCGATAATAATTGCGTTAAGAAATAAAAGTTTCATCTAACATTTCGAAGTATAGATGCTGATATATGTTTTTTGAATTGTTCGATGAAGTGATCCGGGCAAAATCGACAAATTCTACATTACTCAATATAATCCGTAAGTCAATTGATTGGATGCTTAGATATAAACATATTTTCGAAAAGGTTTGCAGGCTCTTATTAACGAGAGACCTGGACTGATGACTAACTTAGCCCCTGCCCGAAGAATCCCTCAGAGAGGACTGAGCGAGGCTCATCCGCAGATTCTCCCTCCCCCCAGGACAGAGAGGCGGGGGGCGATGACCCCGCGCCAGGTACGGCCAGGTACCGGGACCCCCTCCACATTCCTGCCTCTCCCCCTCTCTCCTCTACCCAGCGGCCACAATAGTCAGCCTTACTCCAGGATATTGTACAATCTAGTCCATTATATTACAATTCAGGCTAGCAATAGGCCGTATATACGTCTGTAGAACCAACCTCTTATCGCTTGTTAAGGTCTATTAACAGGAGAAACAAACAGAATAAATCATATATCAAAAGAAAAAAGAAAGAAGACTACGTAAAAACCGGAGAACTTAACAAAATAATAAATAAAACCTATACCACTACAACCCGTGAACTAGTCTGGGGTTCAGTACATGGTAGTGACTGTACTGTTTCAAGGACAATGTATGTGCAGGGAGGTGATTTGTCCTAAATCACACTCAACCCGATTTCCCCCCTTATATTGGTACCGACTTTACAGAGGCTGGATGGCCCCAGGAGGGTCCAAGATCCCATAAAATCCATCTCGGGTTGCTAACAGACTAAATAAAAGTCTTGCCAGCAGCAGGATTTGAACCATGATTTTCGGCATGGCCTAATAAACTCCTAGGACATAATAGAAGTAATAGAATTTAACAAAATATTAAGTTTGATATCATTAAGCACATCTCACATTTACAATAATTCAATCAGAGACACCAATATCTTCTCAAGACTCAATTACAGGTTAGTTTTTCTAGTTTAACGCACAGATTTTTTAAAAATATAATATTACAGGAATACGAATAAAACATAGAATATATTCTACTGTTTTAGAATACATATAATTATAACTATAAAGATAAAACCACCTCCGTCTAATAAAAGAAAGAAACACTACTTGGATCCCTCCAATGGGCCTAACGCCTAAAGAGTGCAGTGTAATAAGCAGGTTAAGAATTGGTCATACTAAGCTTACACATCTCCACCTTTCTTTAGGGCAATACCAACAACCTGCCAAAGCAGTAAAAATGTACAAATTACCGTAAAGCATCTATTTGAATGCAAGAAGTATCAAATAGTAAGAACATTTGGACATTGAAACGTGCCAACCTTTTAAAAATGATGATGAGCTACAGAGGACTCGGATGTACCTAAAACTCACAAAGTTAATCCAAGAAATATATGAAGACCAGTCGTCGCTAATGGCTAATGCCCCAGCAGTCGAGGTGATGCTGAAAAAATCAAATAAAAAAAACTATAAGAATATAATCTAGACTTTTAATTGTGAGGGATAGATTTAGCGCTATCGCCATCGAAGTTTTGAAATTCTAAATATGATTATTATTATAAATTAATTCACTACAGATTTATCAGATTTTAATTTTATATGATTCAAATCCATTAATAATTATCATTATTAATTAAAATTCAAACAAAACTTGACTTAAGAAAGTTAAACAATTGAAAAGGTTTCAAGTGATGACTACTGCCCTATCTAGCGGATATAGTGACCAACCTTGTCCTTGAGGGGCGACATCTTGAAGAACAAGTTATGTTAAATAATTATTAATAAAACAAAAATTAATTTCATAATTTAAGTTTCCTCTCTTCAATCAATCATGGATCTTTGCAATTTGGCAAAAACAAACTAATTAAATCGGCCCTCCGTCGTTTGAGGCTACTTCAACACTTACTAGACAAACGCTCTAAGCTCCCAATTAATTATAAAAGGCTCGTATACATGGCTATTATATGACCCATCTGGACTTACGGTGTAGAGATTTGGGGCCCCACTAAACTATCGAATTCCTCTCGTATCCAATCCTTACAATTCAAAATCCTTAATGCTCCTTACTTATTTACGAATGAAGTAATCCATAATGACCTAAAGGTCCCATTTGTTGCTGATTTGTCCCGAATACGATATCAGTACTTTCATGACAAACTTTATTCCCACTAAAACCCACTAACTTCAAACCTAGCAACCTCTTCAATTCCCGATAATCCTCCAAGGCGTCGTCTGAAAAGAAGATCGCATCTTGACTTTTTAACTTAAATTTGTTATTTAAATACTACCAGTGGTTAGTTTCTCTACTTTTCTTTATCTCATGTGATCAGATATCATTCATTATGTTTACGTGTTGTATTGTTATAATACAGTTGTAAATTTAAGTAAATAAATTTTAAGAAAAATCTCTCTCTCCGAATTGGAAGTCTTACGAATGAAGAAACATTGAACCGAAATTATGAAGGTGTATAAATTCCCTATAAAAGGAAAGCACAAAGTTATCATCAATAATGTTTATAGGATAGCTTAGTTGGTTAGAGCACCACGACGGAAACGTGGGCGACCCAGGTTCAAATTCCGCCCCTGGACAAATCTTTTCTCTTCAAAATAAAATATTTTAAAAAATTATAACAATCAATTAAAAAAATAAAATAAAATAAATGTTTATAGATATGTTTCATAAAGTCGTATGTTTATGTTTTATTGAATCTCATAAATAACCATATTTATGCATTCTATATCTCTGAAACCATACGTTTGCCAAAATATTCCAGATGCTCATTTAAAATATAATTTAATGGTGTAAAAAGCTTCATATCTCGTATTGAACTATGGCTGAAAGTAAAAAGTAAATTTTTATGAATTTAATATTAATAAATAAATTAGTCTTCTTTATCCTGGGCTGTGATGACTTCGTCATCTGCAAAATAGAATACCCAAAATGACTATCCATTGGTGCACTGAAGGGAGAAGAAGAAGATTTCTTGGATGAACCAAGACCAGGATGACATGGCAGGCCTTAATGAAGAGGACGCATTTGACAGGAAAACCTGGGAAAAAATATTAGTCTAAAATTTGGTTGGAGAAAACCTCAACTAAAAAAAAAAATAAAATAAAATAAAATAAATTAGTCTTTAAATTTGTGATAAATCCTGGTACAAGACTGAAAAGACAAGAAACTGCTCGACGTTTTCGCCTACTTCAATATTTACTGGACAAACGCTCTAAGCTCCCAATTAATTACAAAAGACTCATTTACATGACAGTTATCAGGCCTATTTGGACATACGGAGTTGAGCTTTGGGGCTCTACTAAATCATCCAATTCATCTCGCATCCAATCCTTACAATCTAAAATCCTTCGTAAGACCCTCAATGCTCCTTATTATGTCACAAACAAACACATCCATCATGATCTTAATATCCCATATGTTGCTGATTTGGCCCAAACTAGATACCAATCCTTCCATGACAAGCTCCATACACACTTGAATCCGCTAGTCTCTCACCTTGCTTCCCATACTATTCCTGATAACCCTCCGAGGCGTCTGAAAAGAAGATGGCCTCGAGAACATTATTGGAATGCTACCGATGGGTAGTTTCTCCACAAGTGTTTTTTTTTTCATATCATTTGTTCATATTAGCAGATTTACTTGTAATATTATTACAGTTGTAAAAATCGATAAAATAATCTAAAAAGAAATTTGTGGTAATCGCTTACCATAAATTTGCTTCACTCTAATTATTATTAGATTATTATTATTTCAAAAATATATAAAAACAGATTTCGGTAAAAAATATCTATAATTAATCGTCTTACAGAAAATAAATTATGACATTCAGTATTAATTTTTGTGAGAATAGAATATTATGAACTTTATCTCCAATAAGCTCCACCCGCGTCGTTTTTTCTTCCTCTTCCTTCTTTATGTGTGAGTAGGTGCGTATCTATTATATGGTTATTTCTTCACTAGTGGTAACTTTTATTATACATATGTACATATATTTTTTTATAATTATTGGTCAACTGTTTTGAATTTTAAATGTTTTTATTTTAAAGAGAAAAGATATGCGCCCGACCGGGATTCGAACTCGGATCCTCTGTCTCTCCGTGACAGCGCTCTATCCATTTGAGCCACCAGGGTCGCCTGCTTGCCTTACAAGTTAACAGCAACGCGTGTTTGGGTATATTATATTATTGGAAAGAAACAATACTGATTATGTATTCGATGCAATAGGAATAGAAAGCCTTGGTCCTCTTCTTCTATCGGCACAAGAGGCGCACGAGGCTGCCCCTGGCCTGCTCAACGGTTGCTAGCCATTTCTCTTTGTTTTCTGCAAGGGTGATAAGAATCCCTAGTAGGCGAAGATCCTGTCCCACTGCATCTCTGCATCGACCCTTTGGCCTACCACGTGGACGCACACCATTCGTGTTCTTGTACAACTTATTGGCCACTCTTTTATTACTCATCCATCATAACTCATTGATGCAGGATGAGATGCTTGATTCTTTATGGAGCCGGAATAGTTCATTGGTTTTGCTTCGTCACCACTGGCAATACGGCCCCTATGATTCTCCTCAGAATTCCTCTTGCAAACCTATATGGTGCTTTTCTTGTTGAGGATCGATGTCTCTCCATCGTATGTGACCACTGGTCTTACAAGTGTCTTGTAGAGATTAGAGCTTTATTGTTTACACCGTTAAACTCGGTAGAACGGCTTATAAGTTTGCTTTAAGCCTTTTTCCTATATCTTAAATAAAAACGATTAGGTGAATAAATAAAACTTTAAGAAATATTCAAGCTCTGATGTATTATGAACGTTTCCATAGATAATGATACCTACAATTGTAATACAAACGAATGGAAGCAAATAAAATAAAAACGCTACTATTAAGGAAATCCTGAATCCGGTTGGAGCTAGAATAACGAATAAGTACCATTCATCCTCTATACAATAAATAACTTTGATCGCAATAAAAGGATAAATAAATGAACCTTATTTTCCAACTTATTATTTAAAATGTTTGAGATTCGATACTAAGTGGATCCCAGCGATGTAAGGGACAACACACAGTTCTCTATTTTCAATATATTTTTAATAGTAATATGTTATTATAATTTATATTATACATATATATTTATGGATTATAATATTATGATTATTATATAATAAAAATGTTATATTTATATTTATAATTTTATATTTTATAAAATGCTATAAGAAGATTTAGAAATATAAAACGTGTATCAGGATAGTTATGAAAGACTTAATTATTAATTTTTAGTTGTTTATATTAATTATTCTGATACTTAATATCGATAATTATATTTAGATAGTTTTGAAGCAAAGTTTTTAAAAATTTATTAATTGTTATTTTGATGGTGATTATTTTTAAATATTATTGTATTGAAGAGAAAAGATTTGTCCTGGCCGGGATTCGAACCCGGGTCGTCTGCATCTCTAGTGCAGTGCTCTAAACCACTCAGCTGCCAGGGGTCGTATCCAAGCCAGACAACTATCTCTTCAAAACAAAAATATTAAAAAATAGTCACCATCAAAATAACAATTAATGAAAATAAATTATATGTAAATAATATATTGACGTAAGTCAAAAAGTTCATGATTAAAGTGATGTTCAATGAACATTCTTCCCCGTGTATACATCGCAAACACTGCGAGAACACGGGGATATAGGATCGTTGAAGAGAAGAGAACGGAATTGTCTGACTTGGATACGACCCTTGGTAGTTCAGTGGTTTAGAGGACTGCGACGGAGATGCAGACGGCCAGGGTTCGAATCCCGGCCAAGACAAATCTTTTCTCGTCAAAACGAAAATATTATTTGTTTATATTCTGCGTACTTTGCAGGTCTTCTTCAGGGCTGATAAACGAGTTACAAAAATTAAATAAAGTTAATAATTGCAATAAACAGCAAATAAATTTATGAAAGAATGATAAAACATAATTGAAGTAAAAGTAATACACTCGAGTCTGCTATACTGAGCCTGATAACGGACTTCTTTTTGCTATTCCTGAAGCTTAAAATATAGCAGCATATGTATGCTAATTGAGTTAACTGGGAATACCACGATTAATGAAAAATGTAATCATATAAACGCATTTTAAAAGATAGAATTTTAAAAGTTAATTAGTTAATGTATCATTGGCAATAAATAATAAAATATTTAAATATAAATGTCCTTGTTCTATATTTGTACTTATAAATAATGTAGTATGAATTGCTTAATTGTTTAAAACTTTAAAAATTCACCTATGTTTTTTTCTCCATTGTACAAGTTTCAGAAGCGACCCAAATAAAGTTTTTATACTGAGTTGTATAAAAAATGAGATATTTGCTTTACAAAGTTCTCACTATTCTCAAAACAATAGAGGCTGCATTATATTATAATCTCATGTTCCATTTTCAAGTGTTACTATTGTATATCCGGAAGAAAAACAAATAATTATTTAAAATGCACGATCATATGAATTCTAACTAAAGGATGACTGAAAAATTAACGATGTATATCGAATGATGGGCATTAATGTTCTAAAAACATCGCAATAAGTCGATTAAAAACAGTTATTTTTATCCACAAATTAATAACATTAAGTCAATCGTTAAATTGGAAATTGAAATGGTTTTCATTTAAAAAATATATATTTATAAAAATGTAAAGGAGATGGTTGGGGGGTGCAGTCAATAAGAACACCGAATAAGTGAAGTACTTATATTATGTGCCGACGTTTCGACCTACAGTGTAGGTCATCTTCAGGGCGAATGATGGGAAGCGTGACCGTTACAGATCGCGGCTAGAGTGTACTCTCTAGTAAAAGTACACTCTAGCCGCGATCTGTAACGGTCACGCTTCCCATCATTCGCCCTGAAGATGACCTACACTGTAGGTCGAAACGTCGGCACATAATATAAGTACTTCACTTATTCGGTGTTCTTATTGACTGCACCCCCCAACCATCTCCTTTACATAAGATCATCCAGTCAACCATTTTCATCTCATACATTTATAAAAATGCTTTAAATGTTGTTATACGGACTAGAAAAATATGGAAATTAATATAGAAAAATAAGTAGATATTAGGGTTTAAGATAGATAATCCATTTTTCTAAGATTGATTGTTATCGGAACAGCGGAAGGATCCTATGGGATCTACAGGACCTCATTGGGTTCACCCCGCCTCTGTTAAGTGGGTAACCTTAAGTTTGGGAAAAATCTGGCGGTTGAGCGTGGTCTTAGACAAATCCTCTCCCTGCACAATCGTTGTCTTAGAAACAGTACAGCTTCTGTCATATATTGAAAAGAAAAACCTTACTGTTAAAGGTACTGTTTTTTCTATTTTTTTATTTTTTATCTTTTTTTTACCACCATTAACCTTCATGTTTACAAGATGAAATATTTTAATTACACTTTATCACTGAAGTAGATCAGGATTGAAGACTAGGCATACCAGTTAATAACTGTAATTCATGCTCCACAAGATTCGCTGCTGTAATTTTTGGTTTTCCCAACAAGCAAGATCTTATGTTTTTTTTTTTTTAATTTTTATTCACCTATTCAACGGTACAACACTCAGATGTGTTTTATGATCATCCTATCAACATCATGTTGGTAAGACAGGCCAGATAAGACGTTTGTTTATGTTTTATTAATGCAGGAACAAAACAACATTTTTTTATAATGTCTGATAACAAAAATTTATGGACATCATTTCTGAAAGTTGATATTTGTCAGTTGGACGTATTTCTTTGAATATTATCTATTGAATGCATATATATTTTTCTTATATGCAAATGTAACAACAGTTTTGGAAAATTATGGAAATATGTTAATTACCTTTTTAGGATTATTAACACCGTTAAGTTCAACAATACTTGGATCATTTGTACTTTCAATAATTTCATAAATTGTACAATTAATAAACGATATTTTAGTTGCATGGAGAGCGGAGTGGCTCAGTGGTAGAGCACTGAGTTGCCATGCCGGAAATCCTAGTTCAAATCCCGCTGCAGGCCATGATTTTTATTTAGTCTGTATGCAGCGGGAGATGGATCATATGGGATCTAGGACCCTCCTGGGGCCCACCCAGCCTCTATAAAATATTATAAAAATAGGGTACCCAAAATAAGGGGGAGGGGAAATCTGGCGGTTGAGCGTGACCTAGGACAAGTCACCTCCTGGCAGAACCGTTGTTCATGAAACAGTTTACAGGTTTTTTTTTTTGTTATTTTAGTTGAATATAATTATCATTATATCAACGAAATTCTAACCTATATATATATTATATATACTACGGTACATTAAAATATATAGCTCAAGTAGAGGCCACTAGGTGTCGCCAGTGACGAGCATGTTGCTGACACGAACTCTTTTTCCCCTATCAAAAGTCGTTAAGCGCGGCTAAAGAAGTTTTCACTTTAAAAAAAATAAATGATAGCTGAACTTCCATCCTAAAAATGTTACAAAAGAAAGATATGACAGATATATTACGAAGCTGTTCATTTCTCCAGTTCCTGCAAGTATATACTGTAGCAAACTAAGTAAATATATATAAGTATTCCCTTTCTTGAAGAAGAAAATGGTCCTGGTGGAGGTCGAAACAATTCTCTTAAGTTGTGAGAACTGTTTATGGAGAGCCAACGTTTTGACCCAGATTGAAGGTCTTCTTCAGGGCTGGAATGGATTCAAAAGTCAAGCTCCTTCTTATGTGGTTTATCAAAGTATTATCTTTGCTTGTTATTTATCTCTCTTTCCTTCCCTCCACACTTTGAAGGACTATTTGTGTTCTAGGTCTGAACAAAGAAAATATATCATAGCTGAACTGCAATCCTAAAAATTGTATAAAAGAAAGGTATAACAGATCTATTACTAAGAAGCTGTAACTATTAAATATTTTCCTCCAGCTCTACTGACTACAATATAGTAAACCAAGTAAAGTAAATTGATAAAAGTACTTTATAAATATCCTTTCTTTGGATCACTTCTTTCCTTTTACTCTCCACACTTTGAAGGAATATATCCCGGTCGTGTCCGAACGAAGGAGATAGATCTTGGTTGAACTTTAATCCTAAATAAGGCAAAAAAGAAAGGCATAACAGAACCATTATTACCTGTACAAGGATAACCTTCCTTAGAGTATCCTAACGGGATCATTAAGGACTAGAAGAGTGTCCTTGATCGCTGGAGATCGTGGCAGGACCCTTAGTGGTCCTCAACCTCTTGCCCTGGAACCATCTGGATTCAGACGTCGATGATGGATATCGTTACATCGTTAGCCGGGACTAATCGCTCTGGAGATTAATTCTCAACATGCTCAATTAGCAACACGCACGACGTATGAAATCCATCAAATCTACATTTCTGTAAGTGGAACATTCGTGCGATGAGAGGATCTGCGTATACACAAATCAATAGAAAATAAAACGAATAGAATGTATTTTAAACTTTGTTCGTGTTGTTTCAAAGTCCCAAGATTTTAATTATCGCTCAGATTTAAAGTTCAGATCAATAAAATATATTTTAAATAAGCATCAGGAATGTTTCCGGAGATGAGAGGTGTAGTTTATTTGTCTTATAAAAGAGTATTTTAATTTTAATCGTTTCAGCTACAAAACGTGATAAACCTTTATTATTTTGTAATAGACTTAAATTTATTATCGTAGGATTGAATAATAATTGTTTTCTTTTGATATTAATTACTTGTTTATAATTTGGTTAGTATTTGTAACTTCATTTTTCTCGCTATAAAAACGATTAAATTGTTCTCTTGTTTTAATCATTCTTTGGATTATTTTCTATTATCAAGATTATTAGTTTAATTCATAAAAGTGGTTTATGTTGTTTGTTTCAATAAATGGTTACATTTAATATGACATGCGATCTGGTGTTTTGAATCAGTGTTATTTTCCCACACATATTTCGGGGCTCTCATCGAAAGGTCCAGTAACTATTTCGAGGTTGCTCAAACATTAAATTGTTTTTCGAGTAATCAACTTATAGAACTAAATTGAACCATATCGACATGTGAGTGATATAATTAATTAAACAAAGCAAAGACGTTTAGCACATAATCATAATTATTAATTATCTAAAAATAATGGACAGTAGAGCCTGCTCCAAAATGCCGAAATGTTTCTACTGTTGTAAAAAATTTAATTTTTACGAATCTCTCAACTAAAAAGAGCAACTACTTTATTGAGGACGGGTGAGCCCAGTAGGTCTTCAGATCTCTAAAATTGTAATTAAATAAGTTATTGTAAAATTACATTCGTTTGTTCGTTTTATTGAATGCCACTTTATGCGGCTATGGCTAAACGGAGGATGCTGTTGTGGGAGTACTGTACCAGCTATAATTAGAATCGGCATCTTTAACAAGTTGCTGATAATATTTTATTCCATTTAAAAAATTCTAAGGTCACCTACCTGACTATGGATTCGTGATCTAGAATTGTTTTGAGTAGGTTATTACGCTAACCTCTGCCCACTTCACCACTACAAAGTTGGCACCAGAACCTTTAAATGTCTACTTAAATTTTTTTTAAATATCAATCTAAAAACTGCGTTTTTTCATTGAAAGCCCAGCGCGTTAGAAAAATAAAGCAATTAAAAGATGATATAACTACCCTTAGAGGCAGTATTCAAGTAAACCATCTTGACAGTATTAAGAATTTTTACTTGTTTCCTTTGCTGCTTGTATATTCAATTTGTTTATTTATTATTTACTATGAATAGTTTTGTTATCATTGACACCCCTAGAGTAATCAGTTTTTTAAATCTAAAATTTGATACCTGAGATTAATATAGAAGAACTAAAGTTAAAAAAACACATATAATACAACATTTACTCATAAATGAATTAATTAATGAAGTCTCTACAATAAAACACGAAACAGAATCACCTGCCAATATTTCGCCCATTTATGCTTTATCGGGGCGGAAAGAATATAAAAATGTATAGTAAGTTGTAAATTATTAAATAGTAATTGATTTCTGACTATAATATTCAATATAAACCTTCTTGCTCTTCTGAATGCCAAAACTATTGTTATGATTAAAATATTATCGAATATTTAAATAGAGTATATGTGATTACAAAGTTTTCTCATATCCTGTAGTTTTGAAAGCTAGGGAGTGGTCCAATGGTAGAGCACTGAGTTTCCATGCTTATCGCCCCAAAATTTTTCGTTCATCTATCGCATGTCGCATTACAGAGTTCTTTCTATGGCAACAGTGTATTCTATTGCTTTATTCTCGAAATGTTGAAATGCGATAATTTTTTGTAAAGTAGCCTTTTTAAAGACACCTATCCAAACAAACACTATTACTACTCTTATTTAAATTCCACCTTAAGCTGTTGGGGTCCATTCATATCATTTGGATACAACCTCAACAGACGACAGGGCAGTATTGCTCTGATAAGAGTAGGGAATTGACTAGCTATCTAGCAAGGCTGTGCAGTAACTATTTAATTGTGTACAGTGTGTAGTGTGTAGTGCTATTTTATCTGTTGATTTCAATACAGATTTTAAGAAAAAGGAATCTGTTCCACTTACTGAAGACTTGAGAGAAGTATTCAATCTTGAAATGACAAATGAAACTCCCGGAGGAAGAAGTAAGCAACGGAGTGCAGGGCGGAGAACCGAGGAGGTAAGGAGAGAATGAGGATGGTGTGAATGGTGGGGCAACCATTTTTGCGTAAATACTATTGTGAAAAAGTGTGAGCGGTTGCCTATAATTGAATTTTGCAAGGGATGGAAATGCTTAGTGGATACGGGGAGTTCCTGTAGTTTAGTGAGTAAGGAGAGTTTAAGCACAATATTTAAACAAAATTGTATACCATAATTTAAGAAGTGCCCGTGTTAATTGGTCACTTTGAGTGATCCCTGTACTGTAGAGGGGGAAATCGACTTGACATTAGATAAATGGGGAAAGGAGGGGAAAGTGGTGACATTACACGTGGTAGAGGTCATGCCACGGGAGTACGGGGGGATTCTGGGTTGTGACCTACTCCGAAAACTGGGTGTGAAATTGCGGAATTCAGGGGGCGCATGGGGTGTAAAAATCGGGAAAAAGGTGTATAAAACGATGGAGGAAGGGAAGAGGGGCGCGGGGTGTGTGGGAGCGATTACACAGGACAAGGCATGGTGGACAAGGGTAATAGACGAATATGCGAACAATTTTTTTTCGCGAAGGGGAACCGTTAAGCGTGACAGGCGAAATTCTCCACGAAATTAATCTGAAGTCGGATAAAGTTACCTACGTTAAGGAACGAAGATACCCGCAAGCCTTGAGAAACCACATCCGGGACGCCCATAACATTCCAAAAACTGATGGACCAGTTTCTGCGTGGTCTAGACGAGAATATGTGCCAAGTGTACACGGACAATCTTCTCGTTTTTAGTAGATCTGAGGCACAGCATATTGAGGACTTGAGACGGGTCTTTCAGTGGATTAGGCAGTTTGGGCTGAAACTTTCCAGGAAAAAGTCTATTTCAGGGCAGAAACGGATAAATTTCCTGGGTCACACTATATCGGAGGAAGGGGTGCGTCCGGACGGAAAGAAAGTTGAGGCGATTGCCAAGATGGCAGTTCCCAGTGACGAGAAAGGAATTAGGCGGCTGTTAGAAACCCTTAACTATTACCGCCGTTTCGTCCCAGAGATGGCTGAAAATCTCGTTTCGCTAAACGAGCTCCTACGAAAGGGGCGTACGATTCGGGTTACTCCGGAAATGGAAGTGAAGGTTAGGAAGTGCATTTAGCAGCTGCAGACCCAACCGGTTCTCGCGTTCTCAGACTTCAATAAACCATTCTCCATTACGAAGGACGCTAGTGAGTATGCGCTGGGGGGAGCGTACTGTCTCAGGAGAGTGAGCAGGGGGATCGACCGATTGCGTATGCGAGTAGGAGGCTCACGGACGCGGAATCTCGGTATAGTGCCCTAGAGCGCGAACTACTAGGCATCGTTTGGGCAGTCCAACACTTCCCGCCCTACGTGCTCGGGAAACGGAATCCTCAGCCAATATAACATGGAGGTGGTCTATAAGCCGGGAAAGGATAACGTGGTGGCGGACTGGTTATCCCGCGCTCTTCAAGTCAACGCGATAGAGCCAGAGGTGGGCGAATCATCGGGAGATCGGATCTGGAGATTTATCCGAGAATGGACACCAGAGGGAGAAGGAGAACTCGGGACGGACCATCGGGACAATGCAGATTCCCCCGACCAGGACGAGTCTGGAGAGGAGCGGTCAACGGAGATGGAAGAGCCGTGCGAGCCATTCAATGATAATACCAGGCAGATAATCTGGAAAACCAGGACGACAGGGCTTCTGACAATGGAATTCTCCAAGTACGCGAAGCACATTATTGTTACTATCTGGTCCCAGCCGGGAGTCAAAGAGGAGCAGATATGCAGGGTCTTAAAAATTGCTTCCAAAGTTGGTGCGACCCACTACATCTACGTCGGGAACGGGACGGTAAGGGAGAAGATTCGCGGTCTATAGAGACAGGAGTAGATAGGCATGGACAGTATGTTTATTCGATGTCGCTTGATGGTAGAGACACTACGGGATGCTGAGCAACAGAAGGAGGTGACGTAGGTGTACCATCAAGGCAAAACGAACCATCGAGGGATCAACGAGACCATTGCAGCCCTAAAACGGAGATATTATTGGATAGAGATGTGGAGGACGGTGGAAGATATTGTGCGGAAATGCGTCATCTGTCATACTGTGAAGTATGATCGTCACCCTCCGATGGGATTACAAACCGAGACGTCTACCCCCACGGCACCGGTGACGGACCTCCAGGTAGACACCTTCACGTGGAGAGGTTTTAAATGGGTGACGATAGTGGACGTCTTCAGTAAGACAGCTAAGGCCCACCCGGTGAAGGAGAAGTCTGCGGCGGCAGTCAGCGATGCCCTTCGAATCTGGTTCCAGTTCTACGGAGTACCGGACAGAATTTCCTCGGACGGGGGCAGAGAATTTGATAATGCCCAACTGCGAAAGGAGATGCAAGAACTCGGGGTTGAATGGCACTGGAACACGCCTGGCCATCCGAAGAGGTGGGATCGAACGACTCCATAGCACCCTGGGGGAACATTTGCGGGTGTTTCATGCGGACAAGGGCCTGGAGGCGGATGAGGCGATGCCCCGCGCCGTAGCGGCGTACAATCATTAGATCCACACGGCCACCTGGTTTTCCCCATTTGAAGCTCTTTTCGGTCTTCGGCCTCGAAGGAGAGATGCGCGGGGTACGGTCGTAGACGACACCATGGCGGAACGCCTAGTCGCGAACAGAATAAAACGCGACCGAATATGGAGAAAAGCGCACGCACGAATGGTCTCGGAAAATAGTAAGAGAGTAGCCAGGGATAATTTTGGTGTGAAGGATATCATGGGAACTCTTAGGATAGGCAATATTGTGTACAGTAAGATTGTGTCAAATCGCGCAAAGGAGGTACTCAGGTACGAGGGGCCATTCAAAGTGATTGCAATTAGGAAGCACAATCTGGTCACCGTTCAGAGTCTGGCGGAGCCCAGAAAACGTAGAACGGTACATATTGAGCAGCTGAAAATTCCAGCTGGAGAAACTAGACTGTAAATATGTATTATTACTGTTGTTTGTATTTTTTTTCTTTCTTAGTGTTATTACTACTTTGTATTTGTAGGTGCTTGTTAAAGTAGGTCAGTAGAGTGATGATGATGTTAAGTTAAAGTGCTAAGTGAGTTCTTGTACATAGTGTAAGGTTTCTTTTCTTTTGGTTTTGTAAGTGATAGCTTTATTGATCTGAGGATATTGTATGTAATTTTCTTTTTGTCATTTTTTTTGTATTCTTATGTTATTACTATGTTTTTGTTTTTGTTTTTCGAGTTTACGAGGTTGTTCGTAATCTGGCAGGGGGAGTTAAGATAGGACATATACCAGTATAGACACTAATCCTAAACAGTGAATGTCAACATTGTAAATACTGTAAATAGAGGATTGTAACTTGAATAAATCAGTGTTTAACTAGACTTCATGCGTGTTGTTATTCTCCCAAACTTCTCTTTTTTTATGTTTTATGTGCCGAAGCTCTTAAGTGAGATATGGTACTACAATCGATGCGGTTTTTTCTAGGTACATTGAAAAAATAGAATGTAAGACATTTACTTATTTTAGTTACCATAAAATGTTAATTACATTTATAACTGTGAGGCTCCAGGCGAAGATGAAGTTATTGATAGAATGATTGAAGTTTACAACAATTCAATGATTTAAATAAATATTGCTCTTACTTTTTAAAATTCGTTTATCATCTAAATGATCGTATTAATTATGCATTCCGTACTCTAATACGCAAATTGAAATTAAATTTTATAATTTAATATTTTGTCTACTATTGATTTCTCATTATCATTCCCATTTTTCAAAAATTAAGTTAAGATTAAAAAAAGTAGTTTTAATACCCTAAATCGAATAATTTTCCAAAAATGTTTAGTTAAATTTAGGTTTCATAAAACCACACAACTTTTATTCTTTTTTTTTTAAAGCTAATACAATTTTTTAATGCTGAAGACATTTATAGTTTTCTTCGTAAGAATAGGGTGAATTCCCCAACACAATAAGGAAATCAGCCTATACTGAATTTACAGCTAACTGATTAGCGATTGAGAGGGACGATGATCGATGAAGCGTGGTTTGCGAAGTAATATAAGGGTTATATCAAACCGACATTCCTCGATTGTGTAGCTGTTGGAAGGGGTGGCATTCCTCCACTGTACTCAGGTGGGATTCCACCCAACTCCCATCACTAGCGCCCCTAGTTAGCGTTGAGTACCTACCTGCTCTTGCGGAAATTCTTGGCGTTCCTTTCAACAACTTTACCATCTTCCTTGTTAATTTCTTGTACGCAGTTAAAGAAGTATTGTAAGTTTTTGGAGATGATGAAAAAGATGAATGTATTTTGAATATCCTTGATTCTATCATCACTAATTTCATTTTGCTACATTCGTACAAGCTTAAACCGAAAACATATGAAGTTGAAAACAGCAGGAAATTAAAACTTTATTTGGCATCCAAGTTTCGGTCAACGTATAACCTACAGAAGCTCTTCAATGCTGGAAGGTCACAATAGACCTATAAAAAATACCTGTATTACACCATTCCATGAAAAGTCTTGGGTTCACTTCATGGCAGATATTGTACTGTTTTTAGGACAATGGTTGTGCAAGCCGTGATTTGTCCGAAATCACGCTCAACAGCCAAATTCTTGCCCCAATAAAGGATACCTGGAAGTGTGTACAAAATGAGGAAGTCTAGGATAGAAGCTGGGTGAGCCCGAGGAAGGCCTGAAGGTACAAGTGACCCACTCCCTCGAATAACTAAAAAGGTCCAGAATAAAAATAAGGTTAAATTTTTTAAAATAATTAGATACATAATTTATGCTATCAATTTTTTTTTATATTTGTCTTTTGTACTTGTAAGTTCCACTTTTTATATCATGTTCGCCTTAATTTTGTATTCCAAAATTATTAGATATTTTTTAAATGATAAGAGAAACCTTTTACTGTAGGTTTCACTATTTATATTATATAATTTTTTATATTATCTTTATTTATTATTGTTCTGTAGGGTCCATTATATTATTATTATATATTATTACTATTTAGTTGTATTTTAAAATCATTATAGATATGTTTTGAATGATTAGAGAAATGTTTTATTCTATAGGTTCCATATCTTTATAGTATATTTACTTTTTATTTGTATTTTGATAGGTTTATACATATTTTTGTATTTTTTGAATTTAGAAATATTTTAGACCATGTATTATATTATGTTTATCTATTACTTGTATTATAATTATCTTTAATTCTGTAGGTTCTAATTTTCATTATGTTTATTTTTATTTAGAAATTATTATATTTGTGTTATGAATTATTATTAGAGAAACCTTTTTTGCTATAGATTCCAATTTTTGGATATATTTATCTTTTATTCTATAGGTTCCAATTTTTATATTATGTTTATTTTTTATCTATAATATTTATCTTTTATTTATACTATTTATATAAATACTTATATATTTCTTTAATTCTACAGATTTCATACTTTAAATTATGTATACCATTTTTCTGTGTTATAGTGTGTGTGTGTTAGAGTTTATATTTTATATGATCTTTAACTTTTATTAGAGAAATATCTTATACTATAGGTCCCATTATTTTTATATTATGTATTTTATGAACAAAGTAAACATTAATTTCCTCCCTCGATGGTGCAAGGTGTTCAGGTCGGGGCAACATGTGCTGTCAAAAACACTGGCCATTTATTGGCTAAAAGGTAGAGAGCATGTTGTTTACTAGCCTTTTAACATCTATATTTTCTAAAAGTTTACCTTATATCAAAAGTAGACTTAGTTTTAGATATAATTTTGATCTACTATAAATCATAATAATATTTTGTGAATATTTCAATCAACAGGCTTTACAAAACGATATTTTTAATCATTCCTCATCGCTTAGTGTTTTTGTTTTTTTACTGTAGCAATCATATAAGAAATTCGAATCAGTTCTTACGGGCGTGTAAAAATCAAAATATTACATTTTTATTTTTCAGTAAATATATAAATTTATATTTAAAAAAAATATTTATCACTACAGCCCGTGAAGGGTGTCGGGGTCCAGAACATGTAGTGACTGTGCTGTTTCTAAGACAACGGTTGTGCAGAGAGGTGATTTGTCCGATGTACCCAATTTATAAAGGCTGGGTGAGTCCCAGGGGGATCTGTAGATGGCACAAGATCAAATAATAACAATAACAGATCAAATAATTTATTTATCAAAGTCGGTTTGAATCGAGGAGCTTCTATACATCAACTCAGCTCACTACTAACTGAGTTATCCCGTTTCTAGTTAATAAATACTATTTTAATGAATGTTATAGCATAGGTCTAGGTCTTTCGCGTTTTGAAGTACATTATACTTTTTAAACCATTTACTACATAAAATGATTTATAATCAGAACAAATAGTTATATAATATTTATATTAAATATATTATATTATAATTATAAGCATATAGACTTTTTTTTCTTAATTTGAGGTAGAAAAATATCATTCAAGTTGTTTGGAGTGATTTTATCTCAGAATAAAAAAATAGAATAGATCGAACATTTATTCTTGGATTTTTTTTTACATTTTCGGGATATATGTTTTTTTTATGTATATATCCATAGAACAAAAAAAAATAAATTCGTATTCAATGATTCCTGAAACGGATACAAAACGCACTCTAATATCTAGTGTATTTCTATATCTTGAAGGAAAATTATTTAATAGGAATATTCTTGTGTAAAAAAAAAAAAGTTCCTCCCTTAAACTCTATTCCTAGATCTTGGGTCTTTAAGTACTTCCATTTTACAAGTCTGTTTTGTTGTTACAAGAAGTCTGTTTTGGGCGAATCGTTAAAATGTACTATTTCCTCGTTGACATATTAGTTAAATATACGAGAAACTTGGTATATGCAAAAATTAATACAGGACAAGAGTTCACAACGTAAAAAAATCTAGTCACCATAAATTATTCACGCTTCATAATTGAAACATAAGTCTTCTGAAGTATCTTAAAGATTTTGCGGTAAGAGTAACGTATCATTACATATAATGACCCTTCAGAGATTGTAAGTTTAGCTTCTGTCACGAATGTATTGCATAACAGAGATTATTTGTCTGAAGATAATGCCTTGCAGTTTTACTTTTAGGAAAATTGAAGGAAAACCGCGTCATTATGAAAACCCAATACGTGTCGTATCTTCAATAACGAACTGATTACAAAGAAAATGGCATTTGTTTTTCCATCAACTTTAGATAACTCTATTAAGGCCTCATTAATTTGGAAAATTGCTTTTCGGTTGTTTTCCTTTTCTTTTTGTTTCGCAATAAGGAAAGGAGATACTCGTTACAGTTATTACCTGAAACGTAATTCGATCTTCTATTGGAAATGCCTGAGATATTAAGTAATATATTTTACTAAAATACTGGGTAGAAATCCGATGTGTATCATGGAATTGTTAATCTTTAAGTAAAGTTTTTTAAGGGTTTTTCTTTTTAAATTTATTCTGGGACCAAGCCCCTTTAGAATAACAAACAAATATGAACATACATAGAAACATAATATATATCTGGCCAGAAGGCTACATGATATAAAGCGTATAAAAAGTGACAGAAAACTATTTTAAAAAACAAACAAAAAATAATAATAAGTAAATAAACAAGATATTGAGCAATTAAAGAGAATAGATAAATGAATAAAATGTATTGGATGCATGAGCAAGCATGTAATAATTTATTTACTTGATGTACATTTTCTTAAAAAAACAAAATTAAAACAACTAAATAACACAATAAATTATTCTATACATTTTATTCAAATGAATAACCTTTTTAGAGAGCATTTTTTGGGAAGCCAGATGTTGGAAAAGGCGAGATCTTGTTTTGTGTTGCTGGACTGAGGATTTGAATGGGAGAAGACTGTAGATATATGAAGGGTGTTTATCCATTAAGAGAGTTAATGGCAGAGGTCGAAGATTCATTCCCAAAGAATCGTTCCTAATCGATCTCATTCAAATCGTTCGGAGCAGGAGCAATATTTTATAAGGAAAATCGTTCCGGTCTGGACTGGAACGATATCATTTTGCTATAAACCAATCGCTCCCGAACAGAACAGAATCCGCCAGGAGCGATATTTTTGGATCCATTTAGGATTTGATCCTGCGGAGCAAAAGAATATCGATCCCACATGTTTCTTTCTGAACCTTGATTTTGGCCTCCTCATTTACCTATCTAAACACGAAAATACCAAACCAGAAAGAAAAAATTGTGGCTAGAGAGGCATAGTGCTTTCTCATCCTTGAAAAATTCTGAGAACTAAAAGATTTTTTTTTTTACTACCTTAAACTTGACCGATCCTTATCGGGTCTTATAGGATAAACTAGATCATAAACCAAACATTTAGGAAAAAAACTGTTTGAAATCCGATTTGTAGTATTACGGGCGCCGGCAGGAAGACGGAAGCAAGAGGATTAGCGGCTTAAATCCGTCGGCGGGAGAAGTTAAAATAGGATTAGGACGATTCTAGATCGTCTCCTTTTGTCGGCAAAGGATTAAGAATATTCCAGAATTGTCTGGCCCCTCCGTGTTCTAGAATGTTCGGCCTTGCCTATAAAAAGACTTCCCTCACCTCGAGTCAGTCAGCCTGAGAGTAGACCACGCAAGATCTGTGATAAGTGAGTGTCAGTGTGATAAACTAGTCAGTGTTGAACCGGCCAGTGTAATAAGTGTATCAGTGAACTGTAACAGTCTCGCGAGTGTAATAAACTGTTTCTGTTTGTTACTGTGTGTCAGTTTGTGATACTTAAAGAATCTTACGGTCGGTGGACTAGTGAACTGTAAGTGTTAATTATTAGTTATAAATTGTAGTCATAGAAACTATTGTAACTAGTTAAGCTATCTAGAATTAGTAATATCTAACATTATTGTAATAATTAAATAGGAGTTAGGCCTAGATTATAATATTTAGAATATTGTCATTATAAATTTATATTAGTTTAATAATTTAATTGTTAATAATTTACTTGTATATTTTTAATCACTTTTGTTAATAAATATTAGTATCTTTAATTAAGGAATTGTTTAATTCATTTTAATACCCAGTAGCCCGTAACAAACTGGTGTCAGGTGTGGGGTAATTGTGTAATTGCTATTATTTTGCATTTGGTCTTGTATTTTGTAATTATTGGGCTACTGTATGAAGAATGACTTCTAAAAGTGTTAAATTAATTGATTTAAAAGATGCGGATTTGAAAAGGGAATTGGAGGAACGTGATCTGGATTCATCTGGAACTAAAAGTGTGCTGCAACAGCGCTTCCGTCAATTTTTTGTAGATTTAGGGGAAAATCCAGCTGACGTTCTGTTTGAAACTGATTTAAGCAGGTTGTCTGCAACTTTTAAAAATGAGTTAAGCAATGTAGAAAATAATCTAGGTAATGAATTAGGTACTGTTAAAAATGAGTTAAGTAATGTAGAAAATAAGCTAGGTAATGAGTTAAGCAATATAGAATATAAGCTAGGTAATGAATTAAGCAGTGTAAAAAATGAGTTAGGTAGTGTAAAAAGTGATTTATTGGATACATTAGAGTCTAAGTTAGGCACATTAGAGACTAAGTTAATGGAAAATGTTGAGATTAAGTTAGCTAATGTAGATAATAAGTTAGTGGATGTAGATAATAAAGTAGCTGATGTAGAATCTAGGTTAGGAGAAAAAGTGAGCGAACTCATTCAAAAAGTAGAAGCTCTCGAGGGACGAATAAGCAACCCACCGACGAACGACACCGACCGTTCCTCCGAGGGCAGCCTTCATAGGACCATTATGCCCGCCAATGCTGGGACGCCACCAAATCACAACACTATTCCAGTATTCGACGGAAAGACGCCGTGGGAGGACTACATGACTCTCTTCGAGACAGCGGTTTCAATCCACGGTTGGACAAAAGAGACCCAAGCTTCAGCGTTGTTCCTGGCCTTGCGTGGAGACGCCTTGGGAGTACTCCAGGGGATGCCCATGTCGGGGCGGTCTAACTACGGGGAGCTGATTAGAAGACTGGAGATGCGATTCGGCCACCGTCACATGGATCAGCTATATCGCTCACAGCTGAGAAGCGGGATCCAGAGGACCAACGAGACTCTACAGGAATTTGAAGCAGACATTGCACGGCTGGTGAGGAATGCTTACCCATCGGTCACCGATGATGTCTACGAGAGCCTGGCTGTCGACAAATTCCTGGATGGACTTCGGGACCCCGAGACGCAACAAGCAGTGAAGCTCGCCCGGCCAAAAACATTGGGAGACGCATTATCCCAGGCCATGGAGTTCGAGGCTGTCAGGCAGTCAGTACGGGGCCATGCGCGGGTTCGAGCAGCTGAAGCGGAGCCTACTGTGGTCCCCAGCGTCGAAGACATAGTGACAAAGGTTTTGGAGCTCTCAGGACCCGTAAGAAGGAGATACGCTGTTGGGGCTGCGGCCAACTTGGACACCCTAGAAGCAAGTGTCCATCCAAGAAGCAAGAAAAGCCACAGGAACGAAGTAGGGTTGATGGGGAGAAACAACTATCAGCCCGCTACGTCAGAGGCCCGAGGAAGACCAGTAGAGTTGCGTCTTTAGGGAGCAGAACGAACAGCTTCTACGTTGATGGGAAGGTGAACGGGCAGCTGCGAAGTCTGCTACTGGATACCGGCGCAACCAAGACAATCTTGAGCTCAAAGACAGTTCCTGCTGAGAAGATGTTGCCAACGATTTGGAGATTACGGACTGCCACAGGAGAGCCAGCCAAGGTCTACGGGGAGACAGTTGCCTACTTCATCATCGGGGGTCAACATCTGAAGCACCGCGCTCTCGTGGCAGATATTGATGAAGATGTCATATTAGGCACGGACTTGATGATCACATGCGGGATCAAGCTGGATATGGCAAGAGGGGTGATGACGCTGGGAGACGAAGAAGTCATCCTGCGGCAGGGAAAGGACATCTACGCACGAGTACGCTTACTGGAAGATACCACTTTACCTGCACGGAGCCAAATCATAACGCATGGGACGATTGAAGGGCCTCTACCTGAGGGTCAATGTGTGCTACTTGAACCGGGAAGGCAAGAAGAACAGGAGATCGGACGCGGCGTAATGGTTGCAAGGTCCCGCATCAAGGTCCGACGTACCACTCCGATTCGGCTAATGAACCTGAACAGCTTCCCAGTAACGCTGAACAAAGGAACACCGATAGGGGAATGTACAACCGCTACCTCAGTGGTTCGTCAGCTGCAACGTCATCCCACCGAGCTGCGAGGACTGCCGGAAGAACTAACAGGATTTGTGGACGAATCATGCCGGGAACTCTCGCCAGAACAGAGTGAGGAAGTGAAGAAGATGATTATCCGATGGCAGGACGTTTTCGAGATCAGCCCAGGGCCACGGGGTAGAACGGATATCGTCCAGCATAAGATTGACATCGGGGATGCTAAGCCCATCCGACTGGTCCCGCGGAGGCTGCCGTTAGCCAAACGGGAGGACGCCGAGAAGATCATCAAGGAGATGGCGACTGATGGTGTCATTGAGCCTTCGAGTAGCCCCTGGATGTCTCCTGTTGTATTGGTGAAGAAGAAGGACGGCACAACGAGATTCTGCGTAGACTACCGCCTTCTGAACAACGTCACCAAGAAAGACAGTTATCCGCTCCCCAGGATTGATGATACGCTGGACACCCTAGAGGGGTGTGAACTTTTCTCTACCTTGGATCTCCGCAGTGGATATTGGCAGGTTGGATTGAAACCTGAAGATAAAGAGAAGACAGCGTTCTCGATTGGGACTGGACTCTGGCAATTTACGGTAATGCCATTCGGGCTTTGCAATGCTCCTGCAACATTTGAGAGGCTGATGGAAAGCGCGTTAAGAGATCTCTCTTGGGAAATTTGCCTGATATACTTAGATGACATCATTGTGCTGGGAAAGTCCTTCGCTCACCATCTGAAGAATCTGGAGAAGGTCTTCGAACGACTGCGTGCAGCGAACCTTAAATTGAACCCGAAGAAGTGTCATCTCTTCCGAAGGCAAGTCAACTATCTGGGGCATGTTGTGTCGGACAATGGAGTTGCCGTTGACCCAGAGAAGATTGCAGCGATCACCGACTGGCCAGTACCTCGAGATAAGCACCAAGTAAGAAGTTTTCTCGGCCTCTGCACCTACTACAGGAGGTACGTGAAAGGATTTGCAAACATTGCAAAACCTCATACCAGGCTCACAGAGGAAAAACGGACTTTCCTTTGGGATCACGAATGTCAGGCATCCTTTGAGGAGTTGAAGAAAAAGTTGAGTAGTGCTCCTATTCTGAGCTATCCCCGTCCCGAGTGCAAGTTCATACTTGACACAGACGCCAGCAACACCGCTATTGGGAGCGTCCTCTCTCAGCTCCAAGATGGAGAAGAAAGGGTCATTGGATATTTCAGTAAAGCGCTCTCAGCTCCGGAACGCAACTACTGTGTCACAAGGAAGGAGCTTCTGGCAGTGGTGACATCTATAGAGCATTTTCACAAATATCTATACGGCAGAAGATTCCTCCTGAGAACGGACCACGCGGCTCTAATGTGGCTGCTACGATTCAAGTCACCAGAAGGACAAGTGGCGAGGTGGATAGAGCGCCTTCAAGAATATGACTTTGAATCTGCTCATCGTGCTGGAACGAGTCACAGAAATGCGGATGCGCTCTCAAGGAGGCCTTGTGGCGAAGACTACGGGCATTGTTCTCGACAAGAAGAGAAGCAGGCAGCAGTGTTGAGGACAACGGTGGCCATGGATAGTTGGCAGGATGCAGAGGTGTCAAAGGAACAGGACGAGGACCCGGACTTGAAGCAAATAAAACAATGGAAACTATCGGGGCAAGGAAGACCAACCTGGCAGGATGTTGCTCCAATGTCGAAGAATGTAAAGACTTACTGGGCCCAATAAGACTCCATTCTAGTGGACAACGGGCTGCTGAAACGGGCATTGGAGAACACGGTAGGAGATCAGCGCAGACTTCAGCTCATCGTTCCAAAGAGTAAATTGCCCGAAGTACTCAGGGAACTTCATGACGGAGTATCTGGCAGCCACCTTGGAGTTCACCGTACATTGGAAAAGGTACGTGAACGCTTTTACTGGGCAAACCTTAAGGACGATGTGTTGGACTGGTGCAGGCGTTGTGAGACTTGTGCGGCTTCTAACGGACCCATAAGAAGAAAGAAGGCCCCAATGAGGAAGTACAACGTGGGAGCACCGTTTGAGAGAATAGCAATTGACATCGCTGGCCCTTTCCCTGTGACGGATGAAGGTAACCGGTATATTCTCGTGTCCATGGACTACTTTTCCAAGTGGGTGGAAGCTTAAGCCCTTCCGAATCAGGAGGCAGTCACGGTTGCGGACGTACTGGTGAAGCAGCTCGTCAGTAGGTTTGTGGTACCCATGGAACTTCACTCTGACCAGGGACGAAACTTCGAGTCTGCAGTCTTCTCCGGGATGTGCGAAGCACTGGGAATACGGAAGACCAGGACGACACCTCTTCACCCTCAATTCGATGGCATGGTGGAGCGCATGAACAGGACTATGGGTCGATATTTGTCCAAAGTGGTCTCCGACCATCAGCGAGACTGGGACCAGTATCTTTACCTGTTCCTGTTGGCCTACCGCAGTTCAGTCAGTGAGGCAACGGGGCAGACTCCCGCAAATGTGGTATTCGGCAGAGAACTTCGGTTGCCTTGTGATCTGAAATTCGGTTTCAAGCCTGATGAGGAAATTGCCGGAGAGGAGTACGTCTCGGATCTACGGAAGCGAATGGATAATATCCACGAGAATATTCGCAAAACATCCAGGGAGCCAGTGACAGAATGAAGGAGCGTTACGACATCAGGGCTGAGAAGGTTGGCTACCAACCTGGAGACTTGGTCTGGCTAAATGATCCTCGAAGAAGGCGAGGCTACTCACCTAAACTTCAGAACTCCTGGGACGGCCCGTTTGAGATCGTCAAGAGGATCAATGACGTCATATATAGGATCAGGAAGCAGCCTAAAGGAAAACCCAAGGTAGTCCATTTCAATAGACTGGCCCCGTACAAAGGAGACCACGGCCCGAAAGAAGACCAGCAGGTCAGGTACCTAAACAACGTCAAGACAAATAACTCAGTTGCTCATACTAAAGTACCAGGGATCCGTGGAGTAACTCAGGTAATCTACAGGGATATCTTCTCGTTACCAGTGGAGTAATCTCTGGCCCATTGCGTTGCCGAAGATCTGAGAACTTCTCGAGGGATTGCAACGGTCTTCAGGAAGAAGTTTGGCGGAACTGAGGAGCTGGAACGCCAAGGACCAAGTGTCGGGAAGGCACTCCACCAGCCGCACGAAGGACGACACCTGTTTTACTTGGTTACCAAGCGTGCCACTGATCAGAAGCCGACATATGACGCACTGCGGCGAAGCCTCGACGACCTTCGGAGTAAGCTTCTGAGACTGCGTGTCACTAAGCTCGCTATTCCGAAGTTGGGCTGTGGATACGACGGCTTGGAGTGGAAGATTGTCAGGGACATGATCGAACAGACATTCGCCAACTCTGGAGTTGCCATATTGGTGTGCACGTTCAACCCCTGGAAAGAAAGTGCGTCTCCATCAGTAGAAGCTCATAAATGCCCGATTTCTCCGGACTTGCTCTGGGGCAGAGCACTTTTAAAGAGGGGGCAGTGTTACGGGCGCCGGCAGGAAGACGGAAGCAAGAGGATTAGCGGCTTAAATCCGTCGGCGGGAGAAGTTAAAATAGGATTAGGACGGTTCTAGATCGTCTCCTTTTGTCGGCAAAGGATTAAGAATATTCCAGAATTGTCTGGCCCCTCCGTGTTCTAGAATGTTCGGCCTTGCCTATAAAAAGACTTCCCTCCTCGAGTCAGTCAGTCTTAGCCTGAGAGTAGACCACGCAAGATCTGTGATAAGTGAGTGTCAGTGTGATAAACTAGTCAGTGTTGAACCGGCCAGTGTAATAAGTGTATCAGTGAACTGTAACAGTCTCGCGAGTGTAATAAACTGTTTCTGTTTGTTACTGTGTGTCAGTTTGTGATACTTAAAGAATCTTACGGTCGGTGGACTAGTGAACTGTAAGTGTTAATTATTAGTTATGAATTGTAGTCATAGAAACTATTGTAACTAGTTAAGCTATCTAGAATTAGTAATATCTAACATTATTGTAATAATTAAATAGGAGTTAGGCCTAGATTATAATATTTAGAATATTGTCATTATAAATTTATATTAGTTTAATAATTTAATTGTTAATAATTTACTTGTATCTTTTTAATCACTTTTGTTAATAAATATTAGTATCTTTAATTAAGGAATTGTTTAATTCATTTTAATACCCAGTAGCCCGTAACAGTAGTTTCCGAGCATTGGTTGGAACAAACTTTTCCGGACGGACGCACCGATACCACTGAGATTTTATGTTTTTTGGTTTCTACACCCTATGAAACATCAAGAAACATTAAAATATTGAAGCCGATTTTTTTGGCGGTTTCAATACTTTCTTCATCTGAAGTAAAAACGAAGGATTGATATTTATTGTCCCGGCCCAGATCGAATCCTCAAACGAGATGGAAAAATTTCGCTCCGGTCGGGATTGAATCAAACTTGAAGCGGAATAAAGCATCTTTTGCGGATAAGATTCGAAATAGAGCATTTTCGGAAAGAAAGTTATTTTTTCTATCTCAAATAATGGTTTCATTCTTCTCATTGGTTTTATTTATTATAGAGCCTTTTGTTCCAAACCGCTCCATTGCCTTATGCAGAGCTGATATAAATAAAAGAGATGAGAGACCATCTCCCTACCGCAACCCCAATTCCATTCGAAAAGCTCTTCTCGACTTTCTGACACCTATCACTTTTGCCTTGGTATGGTATGGGTATGGTAATTTTAGCCAGAGGTTGACCAGTTTTGTTGGCATCAATTTGTAATAACTGTAATAATGATAGTTTTTTTTTATTGCATGTTTCTTCAATAAATAAAAATAATTTATAGTTTACAGGAAAAATATATTAATATTATTTCCCTGCATTCTCTGAAATGAAATAACAGCCCTAATATCGAAATAATGGAATGAGATGAAGTGCTTAATTTCTCAATCAATATATTCATTTCTTCCTGATATAGAGGAAAATGGTTGACTGGAAGATCGTAATGAAGGATACTATTTGTCTGGGGGTTCAGTCATTAATAACACTAAGTAAGGTTAACTTATTTATTATAAGTGCCGATGTTTCGGCCTACATTTCTATACTCTATATGTTATTCTATAATTCTTAGTGCTGCAATGTTCTTATAGTTATTTTTCTGTTTTTCCTTCTCAGCCATGAAGATGGCCTACACTGTAGGCCGAAACGTCGGCACTTATAATAAATAAGTTTTTCTTATTTAGTGTTATTAATGACTGCATCGCCGAGACAAATTGTATCCTTCATCCATTTTTTCCATTTGAATTAAAAAATAGAGCAATGTTTAGTTAATAGGAGTCAGGGAGAGTGGCTTTGTGATTTGCCAATATTTAAATATATTTATAATTTAATTGATTAAATAAATAAAATAAAAATTAGTTGTTGGATGCGTTGCGAGGCAGCACCGATATCACATATTACCAATATTACATCATAAAAAAACTTTTTTATGTAACAGAGAGATAATCTTTATTTCTCTTTGTCTAGATTATCTTATTTATCATTATTTACATTACAGATTAATGTAATAGATCTGGGGTTCAGTACACGGTAGAGACTGTACTGTTTCATGGACAACGGTTCTGCAAGGAGGTGACTGGTCATAGATCACACTCATTCGCCAGATTTTCCCCCCTTATTTTGAGTACCCTATTTTATAGAGGCTGGGTGAGCCCCAGGAGGATCCTAGATCCTACATGATCCATCTCCGGCTGTAAACAGAATAAATAAAAGTCATGCCCGCAGCGGGATTTGAACCAGGACTTCCGACATGGCAACTCTAAACTGAAGTGCAGTATTTGCGTGTTTTTTATTTTATTTTATTTGTTTCCTAAGAAGCCCAAGGATGGAACTAATATTAATACTTTTTGTCGGCTGTCGTTGAATGACAGACAATAGCCGAGATCGTCTTCTTTAACCGACCTTGTGCAAACAGAAGAGAATGCGCTAATTAAAGTCTTTATTGCTTTCTTTATCTCAGAGCTCAGGTAGTTGTTTTTAATTCGTTTCCTATTACTGATTACCTTTATGAGCGAAACGAATGCTCTCCGTGTAGTTAGGACAAAGCTTAGCGCGATTGAATCTTCATATACAATATTAGAAGTAGAAATATATTCAATAGTGGAAAAATAAAACAAAAGAATGTGGTAAGAACTATTTATAACTTATAACAGATCTTTTTTAATATATTAGTTAAGATGCTAAGATAAGAACAATAACAGATTCATAAAAAAAAAAATAGAATAGGCTGTCATGAGGACTGCCGATAGTAAAAGCTCCATAACTTAAGAATTATTGAGTTAATTTTTCAATTTCTGAATCAATAATAATAGGTATAGCGAACCCAAAGGCTCGATGCCGACACCACCAATCTTTGCTCCAAGCTTCCATCCACGGACCAAATCCAAATCCTCAAGATTACTCTAAACCCAAGACTCGGTTACCCCTCAGACGCTTAACATTCGGCACAGCACTTATTAACTTTTTAGGAATTTGTTCGTTACTAAGCACAGCAAGTTTACAAACCTATCTTAATCTTCTTAAGATATTAACCGGGTGCATGCTTCGCAATGCCGCATTGTGTAATATCTTAAATTTGCAGTGGTCTCTTCCTTTTTTGGATCGAATATTCTACGCAACACCTTACTGAATTATTATTATTAGTAAGAATTATTTAAATTTTATGATTTGTAAATTTAAATTATTGACATAGACTGGTTTTCGGATCTATTGGCAATCCGAGCAATACTTATATTAATTTCAAGTATATGATGTTTTTGTATACGCTGCTGATGCCGATGGTAAAGTTGCTGCTGTTGTTGTTGCTGCTGTATATGTTGTAGCTGCTGTATATGTTGTTGCTGCTGTATATGTTGTTGCTGATGCTACTGCAGTTGTTGTTTCACTTATCCTATTTTAGCCCCCGGTGGAAGAGGTAATTGAAATACAATAGTCCAGTCCAGGCCGAATAGAGGTTCATCGTTCGATTCTACAACCACAAGAGGAAGGCGTAGAGTTTGACCGAAAGCACTAACAGTTACTTTGCATTACCCGAGTGTTACTATTTTAAACCTGAAAAAAGCCACCAAGAATGTTGATGGTTTAAGAGGAGGATGTCCAATTATGTCCCATTGGTGTTTATTGAAGACTGTTTTCGCAACTTCTCAGTTATACAACATATTTAACGGTTGATTGTGATTTTTACGATTGAGTTAGAGCCTGGTCGTAAGCTCCGGACCGGCTGTTGACTGCTCCTGTTTGAAGACGAGTCACTGCTACAAGAAGTACCTTTAACTCTAATAAAACTTTCCTTAAATGATTTCCCGAAATCACAATGGTTTACTTGATGACGAAATCTAGCGACAAAATCATTAATTCTCACATGATCTTGCCGTATCATTTGATCAAACTTTAAATGTTGGGATAGCGAGCTATTAGGTTTCCCAAACTGATTTTGTAAAGCTTCAGTTAATTTTTTCTACCTATTCTATTGAATATTAATTTTTTTATTTATTTTTTATTTTTTCATTTTTTTTTATTATTTTTTTATATAATTTTTTTATTTTATTTTTTGATTATTTTTTTTATTTTTATTATTTTTTAAATTTTAATTTTTTTTTAATTTTAAAAATTTTTTTTATTTTATTTTTTAATTTTTTTTATTTTATTTTTATTATTTTTTTTAATTTTAATTTTTTTTTTAATTTTTTAAATTTTGTTTTTATTTTATTTATTTATTTATTTTTTATTTTTATTGTATTTTTTTATTAAATTTATTTTTTTATTTCATTTTATTTTTTTTATTTTTTTTATTTAATTTAATTTTTTTTAATTTAATTTAATTTTTATTTAATTTAATTTTTTTATTTTATTTAATTTTTATTTTTTTTATTTTTTAATGTTTGTTTTATTTTAATTTTCCATTTTTCTTAATTTTATTTTTTACCAGCTGACCCGGCCACGCGTTGCTGTGGCTGTTATAATAGTATTAAAAAATATTAGTTAAAATTTGAATTTAAAAGAAATAATGAATTAATGAAAACACGAATTAAATAGATTTTTGATTTTACATTTTATTCATCTTATATGTAACTATGTTATATAATAAATATATAATATGCAACACTTATAACTGATAAAATATAAATATGAGTTTAATGAATGGGGTATATAATGTTTGATTTTTAATTATGGATAGTAATATTATATTAAATTATAAATATTTATTTCAATTTAATTGATGGCTAATCGATCCACAATATTTTTTGTTAATATGTCCGTTACTAATACAAATATATTACATGATTTACTAATACGTGAGCATGCAACATATAATTGCCATGGGAGAAACGTGGATATTTTAAGTCCAAACCACAAATGGATACTGCCTGGGCTTGTTGATGCTTGTTGATGGTCAGAGCAAAAGCCAAGGGTGCATCAAATTGTAGTCTTTTGAACGGTATTATGGGTTCTGATGGTATCATTGGAATACATGGCTACTGGATAACTTCTACTTTAAAGATTCCAGTCAACATTGCTGCTTCAATAGCAATTCCAGTAATATTTTGCATGATCAAACGTGTACCATTGCATAATTTAGGTGGATTCAAATAACGCAGAAGAATAATAGGTGAACCATTATTCAACCGAAGATTGCAAACTTGGATATACACTCAGATGTGCCCTTACAACATATCAAAAATGCAGCATCATCAAGCGTCACTGCTACGATCGACACTTAATCGATAATAATAACTCCGAAAATTTGATGGTTTTCGGTCGTTAATCGAAATAAAATATAGCCTATATTTTAAGTTGGACAATGTCACGCATCTGTGCCGAATTTCATTAAAATCGGAGATATTAAAATAAAAGCCCGGAAACTCAGGTTCTATTAGACCTACAGATCTGCGGTTTGGCTCAAATTGTATAAAATTAAATCTTCTTTAAAAAAGGTCGATTACGTTTTTTCTAGAAATTTTGGAAATTTTTTTTTGAAATCCAAAAAAAATAAAATAAGAAAAAAAAGTTGGTAGAAACCTTCCCTAGAGTGTACTGAACTACATGCATTGGTCCTTTATGCATTGGTGAAGTAATGCATAAAGGACAAACACACATACATTAATTTTTATATGTATAGATTATTTATTTTATTTTTTTAAATTTTTTTATTTAATTTTTATTTTTTTTTATTTTAATTTTATTTTTTTATTTATTTTTTTATTTTTAATTTTTTAAAAATTTATTTTATTTTTTTAAATTTTATTTATTTTTAATTTTTTTAATTTTGTTATTTATTTTTTATTTTAATTTTTTTTATTTTATTTTTTTATTTTTGTTTTGGTTTTTTATTTTATTTTATTTTATTTTTATTTTTTTAATTTTTTTAATTTTAATTATTTTTTATTTATTTTCATTTTTTTATTCATTTATTTTTTCATTTATTTTTTATTTATTTTTTTATTTATTTTTTTAATTTTTTAAAATTTATTTTAATTTAATTTAATTTTTATTTTTTTAATTTTGTTATTTTTTTAATTTCGTTATTTTTTTATTTTAATTTTTTTTCATTTATTTTAATTTTATTTTATTTTTTTTTATTTAATTTAATTTTTATTGTTTAATTTTGTAATTTTTTTATTTTAATTTTTTAATTTTATTTTTTATTTAATTTAATTTAATTTAATAATTTAATTATAATAATAATTTAATTTAAATTTAATAATAATTACATTTAATTTAATTTATTTTTTTTATTTTAAATTGTATTATTTTATTATAATGCAATTGGGAAAAACCACAATGCAAAGCCTCATGTTTCAAAAATACACCCACTTACCAGTCGACGTTTCGCCTATTCAGGGGCTTTTCGCCTAAACAAAAAGGGGTTACAACTCTTGTATGTTGAACGTCTTGGTGGTGGGGTGCTGTCTCATGTTTGGAGCCTGTTTGGGCTGTTGATCGTTGGGATGTATTGCACCTTTTTCTTCGAGATGTGATTCACATAACCCCCTTTTTGTTTTTGGTGTCTTGATAATGCCTGAATAGGCGAAACGTCGACTTGTAAGTGGGTGTATTTTTGAAACATAAGGCTTTGCATTGTGGTTTTTCCCAATTGCATTATAATAAATAATAGTGTTTCTTTTTGAGTTTTTGGCTCTATTTTAGTGATTTGTATTATTTTATTTTTTGAATTTTATTTTTTTTTTAATTTAATTTTTTTTAAATTTTATTTTTTTTAATTTAATTTTTATTTTATTTTTATTTATTTATTTTTATTTATTTTTTTTATTTTAATTTTATTTTTTTTGTTTATTTTTTTGTTTTTAATTTTTTTTAAATTTATTTTAATTTTTTATATTTTATTTAATTTTTATTTTTTTAATTTTGTTATTTTTTTTTATTTTAATTTTTTTTTTTTAATTTTTTTTTGTTTTATTTTTTTTATTTTATTTAATTTTTATTTTTTTAATTTTTTAAATTTTAATTATTTTATTTATTTATTTATTTATTTTCATTTTTTTATTTTTTTATTTATTTATTTTTTTTTTAATTTATTTTTATTTTATTTTATTTTTTTTTATTTTATTTAATTTTTATTTTTTTAATTTTGTAATTTTTTTTATTTTAATTTTATTTTATTTTTTTTTATTTTATTTAATTTTTATTTTTTTAATTTTGTAATTTTTTTATTTTAATTTTTTTTTTAATTTTATTTGCTAATTTTTTTTTAAATTTTATTTTTATTTAATTTAATTTAATTTAATGATTTAATTACTATAATAATTTAATTTAAATTTAATAATAATTACATTTGATTTAATTTATTTTTTTATTTTAAATTGTATTATTTTATTTTTTAATTTAATTTTATTTTAATTTAATTTTTTTTTAATTTTATTTATAATTTTATTTTTTTTAATTTAATTATTTTTTTAAATTTTTATAAAAATATTATTTTTTATTGTTTACTTTAATTTTTTTTTTAATTTATTTTTATTTATTTATTTATTTTTTTTATAAAGTGTGATTCGAAATATACCTTGGTGCATTAATAATTTTTCTGATAATTTTGGACTGTGTTGTTTGTATCTTGTGTATGTGAACTTTTTTTTTCTGAGCCCCAAAGTTCTGCTCCGTATGACCAAATAGGTTTAAGTATACTATTATAGATAAGTCGTTTGTTCCTCAAGTCAAGTGACGATCTGTAGTCCAGAAGATGTGATAGTTGTTGTCTTTTTAATTTTGTATGTACGTTCCATGATAAGTCTTTTGTCCAAGTATAGTCCGAGATAACGTACATAGTTTTTGGAAGGTATTTCGTTGTCAATTTTGACTGCTGGACACGAAGCTTTGCGTAGAGAGAAGCTTACGTGGCTCGATTTTGTGGCGTTTATTCTGATTTGCCATTTATAGAACCACTTTTCTAAATCAAATAAATGATTTTAGATAAATATTTCCAATTTACACTAACTTTAATAAAATGCTATGCATATTTATGAAATCGCTCGTTGATCGTATTATTTATTGTTATGTAAGGCCGCTGAGCAAGTTTAATATTAAAGTATTAGCATAATGTGTCATCACTATTGTATTCACATTGCCTACTTATACTCAACTTTGACTAGTGCCAGTTGGTTGAATATAATAAGGATGTGCTTGTCATACCAGGTCTCGCCCTGGCAAAGAAGTAAGAGCGCAGTACATTATCTTATTGGTTTTATATTTTATATTGCATTTAAGCTAATTGTATCGTAAGGTTATATAAATATAATATTTATTTTATTGTGCCTATAGATCCCTTTAAAATAACGAAAATCGACAGAACTAACAGGATATAGAGCTGTCCAATCAGTTCTTATATTCATCAGAGTTTATACAAACATTTTTAAATAAGAAATGAATTATTACTGAAAAATGAAGTAAATCAAAGACAAAAATTAACACACAAAATATATAGAAAGTTATGACTTTACTAGAAACAATGTAATCCATTATTTACTTCTGGTAAGTGTAAACCAATCATTGATTTTGATGATTGATTAGAGAGTTCCTTTATGGGAATCAAGGAGACATTGGAAAATCATGGATACGAGTGAGGGTACGGAAGAAGCATGGCGGACATTAGGTAGGATTCGGTTCCTGTTGGTGGTGGGACAGGCTAATAATAATAACCTGTATTCAAGGCTTTCTATTGGTTTTATTGTATTTTTCTGTATTATCTGGCTTGCTTTATCCTTGAGGTCTTTCCTGAATTTCTTTGATTGTAAAAAGAAATGAGAATCTTAAGTAATGTTGTGTTGTCTAGAGGTCAATCGTTCATACTTATGATTATTTGACCACTTCATTCTATATTAAAACCATTTAATAACTTAAATATAAAATAAATACAATAAACAACGAGCATTTCAGCTTTTCTGACAAGTCTAAGTATCTTTGGTTGTCGGTTTCAATGTTTGAAGTCGTTTTCTGCTTGTTAAGCGATGACGTAAATGTGTAATGCATATGCACTAACGGGTTATAGTAAGTGTACTTGTTTAATTTTTTTCATTTTTCTATTTGGGAGGTTATTTCTGAATACAGAATACATTACATGGAGCAGAAATAGAATCACATAGCAGAAATACCTATTACATTACAATAGGAAATTACATGTACAAATAGAGAGATTTTTTTAGTAATAAGCTATTGTATACAATAAGAACCTTAGGTACACAGGACCCTGTCGTTGAGAGTCACACAAAGCCTTCACGACCGGCGAGTATTGTGTTTACTGTAGGCGTTGTTCAGAGGAGTAACTGGATTACTTCCGCTCCGGTGGTGGAAAAGCACGCACCCTTAGGGTATATATATATATTTCGCAATGACAGAATATAACTTTAGGCCGATCCGAACTCTAAAATGTTTGGAATTATTTTAAAGATATATTCCATAGATCAAATATAATAAAAATCCTAATTAAATTAGTTTGGAAAAAGTTATTATAGAGATGGTATGAAGGGGAAAAGAAGAAGTGTTGGTGAAAACATTGAAACGTCTGTCCTGTACTAATGGTGGGCTTTTACTTTGTCTTTATAAATTACTATTTAACTTAATCAAACACTTCATTCCCTTATCCTATGCAAGATATCCAATTAAACACATCACTTTCGTCAGTAGATCCGGATAATACGGTTCCATGAAAGCTATCAAACCAGAATATTATTTCCATTAATTGAGATAGCACTTAGAGAAGAGGAATCTATCCCTCTCCAATATCATAGTTTTGCATATTATTAGTAATTTAATATCTTATGGTTTCCTGGTCATTTCGCAAAATTGCATTGCATAATTATCCTTAACGAATATCATCTTCATTATTAATAATATTATTCAATATCATTATTTTCTAATGTACCCCAAAATGGTTCGTTTATATTGAATTGTTAATTGAAAATAAAGTTGTAATTTTTAGTTCACTATTTTATTTTATTTTTTTAATATTATAAATAAATATTTACTCGTATACTTTGACGAGAGCTTGCCCATTATATTTTTATATCTGTCCTACTCCTTATTGTAGCGTTTTGAGGGAATCATTTTTATTTCTACAAGCAATATATTATTGTCAAGAATACATCTTGAATGATAATAGTTGACCTTGTATATGTAAGAAACGTTTATTTGGAAGCCGACGTTTCGACCCACATTGCAGGTCTTCTACACGGCTAAATATGCAAAATGCATACAATTAAAATTACACATGGTAAATATTAAAATTATATATGCTGAATATCTTGATACCTTGAATACCTTGATGCCTATGTATTTTATTTGCATATTTAGCCCTGATGGAATGTGGGTCGGAACGTTGCCTCCCTTTACAAGAGCATTTTTTTTACCTCCATCTGGAGCATTTTCGTCAGTTCTTAAATTATTTAATATGTTAACATCCAAGGATGAAACAATCAGGAGAACACAACAGGAGTTTGTGAGCTACTTCGGTCTAATCACCTTCGTGTAAAACCGTTGTCCTTGGAACAGTACAGTCTCTACCATGTACTGAACCCCAAGACCCTTCATGGGTTGTAGTGGTACAGGTTTTAGTACGAAGCGTTTACTTATGTATTTAATTAACTAATATTTTGTTTAATCAAATGATTCTTACTTTTGTTTAATTTTTATTCATAATGAATGCAATTAGCGAAATACAAATCACCTTCCTGTACAAGCGTTATCCTAGAAACAGTACAGTCTCTACCATGTACTGATCCCCAGACGCTTCATGGGTTTTAGAGATACAGTTTTTTTTTTTAATCGTTCTTTGTTTATGTTTACAGTTTACTGTACAAATTATTAACTTGCCATAATAGGAAATACTCCAAAAGTTCCGATTTTAGGCATTGAAAATTATATATATATATATATATATATATATATATATATATATATATATATATATATATATATACGTATTATGTAAAAGACGTACACTAAACGTCTTTCATTTGAATACTACCGATAAGGTTACCATGGTGACAGCTGTGAGAGAAGAACTGGAGATGTTATTCCTATTTGTGTGTTGTTATTTAGTTAAAATAAAACAGTTTTGTAATTAATGTTGAAATGTTAACTTTAAATGTTGTTTCTCATTTTACAGGTGACACTGTATAGTATAATGAGTTTGCAAATCAGTTACAGGAAATTGTTGTTATATTAAAAATTACTAATTTACTTTTTTTTTACAAAGAGAAACTCAGTTTAGGTTTTTATTTTGAAATACCGAATTCAGTATTTGAATCTATCAACATTATAGAGAACTTTCCATACCGGTCATATTAACTTAATCTATACATATTATAAAACAAAGTCCTCGGTAAACTCAATAACTACTGCATGGATGCTCGTGCGGTTTTCACCAATAAATAGAGTGATTCGCCAGGAAGGTTTAGGTATATAATTTGTCGAGGTTTTGTGTAAATGGGTTGGAATATCGATGGGTTTCATCGAAGACGTTGCCTAATCCCATGCAATTATCTATCGTGCAAGATAATAAATTCGTATATAAAGAAATATTTGTTTTTGTTTTTATTTTTATAATTTCTATAGAATAAAATTCATTAGCTGAGATGGGAATAAAGAAAATCAAGACTCTTTGAAGCCTATTCGCGTGTAAATGGTGTTCGCGTGGCCCTTAGTGGCCGATTTCGATTATCCGAGGATATTAGTTTGGATAATTGACCCACTATAGTATATTTATTTAAATGTTGTTAAGAAAGCAAGCGTGTACGAATTTTGTATATAAGGAAATAATAATAGGAATTTTGTATATAAGGAAATTTCTCCAAGAGGAAATAGCGCTATAACGAAATGATGATGGAGATGAAGGTATATATATCTTGCCTGGCTAGGGCTCTGAGGTGAATCCACCAGCCAGCCTTAACCTCATACTATGGTTAATACCTAGAAGTTAAGTTATTTAAATACTTATTGTGTGAATACTTAGTTACTTTTTAGAAAATATTGATTTCTTAAATCCGAAAAAAAATAAAACAATATAATAAAAATCAATAATAAATAAAAAACCGGTTAAGACAAGTTTTTGAGTGGAAAATAGTTGACTGGATAATTCTAACGATGGATTGAAATGGTCAGGGGGTGCAGTCCCCAATAATAATAATAATTTTGTGTTATCATTGACTGCACACCCTGACCAATGCAATCCATCGTTAAGAAAAGTGAATTAAATTAAAACAAAAGAGTGATAACAATAAATAGCACATCACATAACTTCGACCCCTGATACATTTAAAAAAATATATTTAGTTGCCATGGAAATCTTTATTTTTCAAAAAATAAAACAACAATAGAAATAATTTTTTACAAATTCATTTATTTATCTTCCATGTATTTTATGCGTTTTATAAGTTGGAGATTATTTTTTCTAATTTTTAAGCTTCCCAACGGTATACTTAACTTTTAGATTAGAATTACTATGATCATAAGATTATAATAAACTTTTTTCAACATACATATTATACTTTTAGTTGATATCTTCACTCTTGTTATGATACTTTACATATTTCATCTTTAACTATAGCTTTTTTGATTTATTTTATTTTATTACTTTATTAATTGTTATAATTTTTAAATATTTTATATCGGATCCCGGCCAGGGCAAATCTTTTCTCTTCTAAACAAAAATAGTTAAAAATTATGACAATTAGTAAAAAAATAAAATAAAATAAATTATAAATAATATAATGACTTAAGTAAACAAGATCCTAATTAAAGTAATGTTCAATGAACATTCTTCCTCGTGTATAAAATCGCAAAAATTGCGAGATCACGGGAATATAGGACCAGTGAAGAGAACGGATTTGCCTGACTGGGATGCGACCCCTGGTAGCTCAGTGGCTTAGAGCACTTCGACGGAGACGCAGACGACCCGGGTTCGAATCCCTGCCAGGGCAAATCTTTTCTCTTCAAAATAAAAATAACCATTTGATCCATACAACGTCTTTCTGTAAAGCCCCATGTATTTTCTGTATTTTTTATTTTTTTATCTTTCCTTTCATAATTTTAATTTCCTTTTTTTATTTTCGAACTTAATGCCTGAGCCCGTGATGCGGAGAGAATAATTACCGCACTTATTCTTGACCTTTCCGTCTTGACCCAGGATGTTCTGCCAACTTAGCGAAAACAACTTTGATACGCACAACGAAGCCTTGATTACCTCAAATAGTTAATGGTTACATAAATACAACTCAGGGATTATAGTGGGTTGAAACAATAACGATAGCTAAAAGAAACTGTAAAAAAAAAATCTGTTTCAAAGTCATTAATGTCGAATATATTTCATCAGTTTTATAGAACTTGTTTATTTAGGTGAGTTCGACTTGCATGGATTAAATATATTACGGGATCAAGTTTCTGGCGAGCAATAAAATTTTCCGTTGATATTTTGGTTATCGTTTCCATTCAATGAATCGTAAAATTAATAGTAGTGAAGACCATTTAAAACATCCTTTACGTTATCTTAGCACTACGTTGACGATGCAGAAATATAAAAAAATCAGTATCATTACAACGTGAAGGGTCTGGGGCTCAGTACATGGTACAGACAATACTATTTCCGGGACAACGGTTGTGCAGGGTTGTGATTTGTTCGAGATCACGCTCCACCATAAGGTTTTTCCACCAACTGATGGGCAGCCCCACTTTATAGAGGCTGTGTGAGCCCTAGAAGAGCCTTCAGATCGCTCAAGGGGTTTGGCGGCTGGATTTGAATACGGGACCTGTAGTCTAGCAACTCGGCAGCCAACTCCCTAAAGTCAAGTAACTCTTGTTAGTTTATTTATTTAACGTCACTATTGCTAATCATATCATGATTCAAAGGTATTCCTAAATTTTGCCATCCAGGTGTAGTTAGGATAGGGATCTTTAACGAGTACCTGACACTGCATCGGCTAGGGATTGACCTTTCAGAACCCTTCCGAAGGTCGGCATAATCAAGGATTCTTTACTCGTGCCAGAGCTCAACTGAATTTTGGTCAGCGATGACATGCCTATAGCTAGGATTCGAAATGTCCGAATGGAAATAGGTGAAGAAGGGTTTCTAAAAAAACGGCCTGTTACCCACAACCATTCGCGTCGATAACACAGGCCAACAAAAAAAACCTTTTTGAAAACTTTTTTAATTTTAATAGCTGATCTTGATAGATTTTTATGTGCTGAATCCAAATCTGCTCGTAGTTTTTATGTATCACCCTTAGTTTCCAAGCAAAATGTATTTTATTATATAGTCTAATACCCATTTACAGTATATAGGGAAATCAATGAAACACTGTAGAATCGTAAAAATGGTTTGTATTTACAGTAAAATACTTGGAATAGTAATTTTATGTGATGATACAAGGTTCACTTGTCAACTGGAATTGGTTTATATTTTCTTTCCCTTTTTTCCTTGAAGCTTCTTGTGTAGCTTTTCCTGCGATGAATAGCTTGCTGAACTTCCCGGTGAAGTGACCAACAGTAATCCCCCATCATGTTGGTATTCCAGCGACCCTGGTAACGTTTTTTCATCACTTTAACGTCCTGGTGAAAACGCTCACCTTGCTCCTCACTAACATCTCCTAAATTTTCCGGGAAGTAATCGAGGTGGCTGCTCAAAAAGTGAACTTTCAAGCTCATCAAACATCCTAACTGTTCAAATTTTTTTAACATGTTAGCAACAATAGCCTTATATTCTGGGTCTTTTTCATTTCCCAAAAACTTGGTGACAACTTGCTTGAATGAAACCCATGCTTCCTTTTCATTTGAGGTCATTGTGGATTCAAAGTTAACGTCAAACATCATTTTTCTAATATCAGGCCCGGTAAAGACGCCTTCTTTCAGTTTAGCTTCTGAAAGGTGTGGAAACTTCTGACAGAGATATTTGAAACAAAGCCCATCTTTAGGCAAAGCCTTTACAAACTGTTTCATGAGACCTAACTTAATATGTAGTGGTGGTAGGAGCACGTTTTTTGGATCTACAAGGTTTTTGCGTAAAATGTTCTTCTCGCCAGGCTTTAAAGACTCCCTAGCAGGCCAGTTCTTTCTGCACCAATGTTGATTCCGAGCTCTACTGTCCCATTCACACAAGAAACATGGAAATTTGGTAAAACCCCCTTGCTGACCAAGGAGCATGCACGTAACTTTCAAATCACCACATATCATCCAACCGTGTGCAGAATAACCTATTTTATTTAACACTATTTCTAGATTTTCGTAACTCTCTTTCATATGTACAGAATGACCGACAGGTACAGAGGCATACATGTTACCGTTGTGTGCTAAAACTGCCTTCAAACTATTTTTGGATGAATCAATAAACAACCTCCAATCTTCTGTTTTGTATTCAATTCCAAACTCATTCATTAAACCATGAATGTCTGAGCAGTACACCAAATCACCCTCTTGTTCAAAATACTTCGAAAATTGTTGTTCTCTCTTCCTATACACATGAATGCTGGTTCCAGCCGCCAGCAAGTTCTTTTCTTTTAGCCTAGAGCCAAGCAGTTCAGCTTTTTCTTTTGTTAAGCCCAGATCCCTAACTAAGTCATTAAGCTCGACCTGAGTGAACAATTTAGGCTCTACATTTTCTGTAACACATTGGAATTCTTCATCGTGTTCATCTAACTCCGACTGTACATCAGAAAATACTTCTGTTTCAATAGAATTTAAGTCCTCTGGTGGTTCCGGGATTGGCAAATCTACACCGTGCCCTACTGGTCGGATGGCGGACGGAAGGTTAGGGTAGCTTATTACCTTCTTGTTCTTAGAGTTATGACCAGTAATATCTACACTGCAAAAGTAACAGTCATCGGAATGATTTTTTGGTTCCCTCCATATCATGGGAACAGCAAATTTAAAGTGTTTTTTCTCTTTTTTTGACCATTTCCTGAGGTCTTCAACACATACATAACATACCTTATGCGGTGCCCAAGGTTTATCCTGGTCTCCAAGTTTGGTTCCAAAGTATGCTAGATAAACCTTTTTCACAAAGTCTGTAATGTTTCTTTGGTGCTTTTTAATAACAAACTCACCACAAATATAACAAAAACTGTCAGCAGAGTTTTTACAGCCGCGATGAGACATTGCACTGAGCACATGTACAGGAAACGTAAAAGTGAGGTTATGTTGAAAATAAACAAAACATCAGCTGTTTAGCATGTGTTTCAGCAGTGCTGCCAACATCATCTTTGTTCATTAGACCTATTTTTTCATGTTATCTTAACTATGAAAAAGCTGTTAAATTCTAAAAATATTTCTTTATTTCATGAATTTAACTATAAAATGTGAATAAATGGTGGGTGATACAACTTTTTAAGCATCATATTTGGATTCAGCAACCTAAACAACATAAGAATAAGGTATTTTCATTAAAAAAGTTTTTTCATCGTTGGCCTGTGTAATAATTACTTATTATATATTTTATATAATCGCCTCGCCCAATTCCCTCTCCACCACAATTCCATCCCCCACACAGCACCCGACTCCTTTCTTCGCCAATATCAAGGAAGGTATCTCCCGGCTTTGGAATTTTCCATTAGAGCTCATTGTGTAGCGGTTCTTTGTCGTGTCCAATCTGTATCTAAAATAAACATTAGGCCTTTAATAAGAAACTACACCGCCTATTATGAACCTCGCTTTTAGAAAAAAAGAATTTAGTTTTCGTAGGTTAAAAATCTATTCATGAAGAAAGTTTCATGCGAAAAATCTGTATTAAAATATTCTTATCATATGAAAGAGTTCATATAATTTAAAAGAAAGAATATCGACCAAAATGTGTTATTTAACTGTCGAGAAATACACCAAACGATGATAAAGCACATCACAAAAGAAATTTTTTTAAAAATTTATTTATTGAAATTTACAACTGTATTGTAATACAACTAGTAAATAGAATAAATAATACATAATGACATGAGATAAAGGCAAGTAGAGGAACTACCCACTGGTAGTACTCAGGGAAGAAATTTAAGTTAGAAAGCAATCTTCTTTTCAAACACATCCGAGGATCATCTGGAGTTAAAGAAGTAGCTAGGTTTGAAACTAGTGGGTTTGAGTAGGAATAAAGTTAGTCATGAAAGGATTGATATCGGCTTCGGGCTAAACCGGCAGCAGATGGGATATTGAGGTCATTATTAATGACTTTATACGTAACAGTGTACGGAACATTGAGGATTTTACGATGCTACAGATACAACAATTGTTTTATAAATTTTTATAAACTTTATAATATAAGGACATTCGAAAACGTCATAAATCTTTCATATAATACGATTCTGTTCACTTCTATTTTGCGAAAATTAGTAGTAAAAAACAGTAAATAATTTTAATGAAGGATAGAACTGGTCAGGGGGTGCAGTCAATAATAACACAAAAATAAGAAAAACTTATTTTTTTAATAGTGCCAACGTTTCGGCCTACGCTTTAGGCCATCTTCAGGACTAAGAAAGAAAAACAGAAATTAACTATAAAAACATTGCAGTACTAGGAGAGCGTCGGATAGATTATTAAGGATATGTAATATTATAAATAACAAAATGACAGGATGTGTGTACAGAAAGATGATAATGTAAAGAAATACAAAGAGTAAGAAAAATAAGAAGGTAAAAAGTAAGAAACAATATGAAAAAAATACCGAAAAAGGTACATATGTAAAACTGGTGAGACTTTAAAGTATGGAAAACCTAGTTAAATTACAGGTAATGATATAAAATGTAATGATGATTTGCGTATTAGAAAGTATTTATAAATATGAATAATATTAATACAAATATATTTATTTCTATAGATTTCTTCTATTTTTATACATTAACATCATATTTTGTATTAATAGGAAATTAGAAAAGCCAATAAGATGGACGTTCTGTATTTCTATAAATGTAATGTTTTTATAGTTATTTTCTGTTTTTCTTTTTTAGCCCTCCGTAGGCCGAAACGTTGGCACTATTAAAAAATAAGTTTTTCGTATTTTTATGTTATTATTGACTGCACCCCCTGACCAATGCTATCCTTCATTAGAATATTCCAAGTTAATTCCAGTAAACTATTTTCCTCTCTAAAGTAAATAATTTTGTTTGACCGGGTAATCAATATAGCGGGTCGCGATTGTAGACCTAGATGAAGCACATTTGCTCTAAGCAGGTCAAGCGCGAAGTTGAGAGGGGATTTCAATGCCGTTCCAGATTTACTTTCTAATTCAAACATCTGTTCATATTTGCACAACTAAAATAGTAAACGTGTCAATTATATGTTAGTTAGTTTGTTTGCTTATTTATTTAAAGTCACTTTATCCTGCTATGGCAAATCGGACGATGCTACTGTGGGAATCTTAAATTTTGCCTATTCAGGTATATTTAGGGTAGAGATTTTTAGTGAGTACCTGACATCGTACAGCCTCAGGACCATCATTTTACATCTCTTCCGGAGTACGGTATAATCAAGATTACTCTTTTAAAAAAATCCTAGGCCACCTGCAGGGCTGCGAACCCGCGACCTTTGGCAAAGGTTGTTATGGTAACCACTACACCAGAGATATAATTTATATTAAAAAATACCTGTAACTATGTTTAGAGAAGCAGTAGGTTTTATCTCTCTTTTTTTTAATGATTATTAGACAATCATGGGAGCAGCGTAGCTCAGTGGTAGAGCGCTGAGTTGCAGTGCTGTAGGTCCCGTATTCTAATCCGGCTGTTGCAAATAATTTATTTAATCTGTTTACAGTGACTAATGGACCCTGTGAGGTCTAGACACCCTTCTGAGGCTCACCTAGCCTCTGGGGGTGAACCTGGCGATCAAGGGCAAATCACCTCCTTCCACAACCGTTGTCCTAGAAACATTACAGTTTCTACAATGTACTGTGGTGTGGCATTAACTGCTAACCATGATGCATTAACAGCAAGAGAGATCTTAAGGCAGCTGACCTGCAACCCTTATAAGCGGATACCAATTAGTACTAATGACAGCCGGGTCGATCCCCAGTGACTCCTGAGCTGTAGAATCCAGGATGTAGGCTAAGGACAGGACTTCAGACCCGGTTATAGTCAGGGCTTCCTCTCGTTGGCCTCCATTCCTCTTCCGATCTCCATTCCGGTCAATTTCATATTTCTTCTATCCTCAATAAGCACCACTAATCAATATCTCCGGGGTAAGTGCACAATGAAGATTATAGTACATAGGTGCATTATTCAGTGTGGGATAAATAATTATTAATATAATTATAATTTATTTTATTTTTATATTATATAATTTTTTAAGTATTTTATTTGAAAAGAAAAGATATGGCCAGGACCGGGACTCGAACCCGGGACCTTCACCTCTCCGTGGTGACGCCTCAACCTCTCGGCCGCCCTGGCACGTTTCTCCTATCTTGTTTCCTATTCGAAGTCTGATCGTCTGCTTTCATGAATTTTTATTTAGGTTTATAAAAGTTAATTTAACTTTAAGTTGCAATAAAATTAATTTAACTATTTATTTTAAAAAAATAAAGGGCGCTGAGTTTCCGTGCCGAAGGCCCAGGGTTCAAGTCCCGGTCCTGGCCGTATCTTTTCTGCTGACAGATTTTATTCGATCTGTTAGCGGTCTGAGATGTGCCTACTTATGAGATTTAAGAAATTCCTAGCCACTATAATTGTGTACCCAAAATAAGAGAAAAAATCTGGCGGTCGAGCGTGATCTAGGACAAACATCCCCCTGCATAACCGTTATCCTAGAAACAGTACCAAGTACTGAACCTCAGATCCTTTATGGGTTGTAGCGGTACAAGTTATGTTATATATTTAATAATAATAATAAGGCTTAGTGAGCCCCAACCACGTTTAACTACTTCCGTCAAGCCCAAACCCAAATCCATTATGAAGTGAGATTTATAACTATTTTATAAAATTATTCCTGTTGTCATAAATGCTTAATTTAAAGTATAGTACATCATAATTTTAAAACTCTTGTTATTTCTGACTTTTTGAAAATCACCGTAAAGTGGTCCTTGGATTGTTTGTCTTTGCAGATGAATTTGACTTATAGCGGTATAAAGCTATATATGTTGATGGACTTATAATGCTTATATTTCAGCAACATTGAACTATTGAGAATGGCTAATAGTCGAAACGTCTAAATAAAAACTGCGTAGACAGGATTATTATTTTTTTTTGCTTGGTTATTGTTATCGAAAGATTGCAGTCCAGTGAAGAATATTTGAATTAAAATGATTTGTCACATTGTTAAATTTAACTCTTTCAAATCACCCTGGACATCTATGAATCAGTTGTTCTTGGTTTTATTTTTTCCAAAAGTAGTTGGATAATTGTTTTACTAATCTGGTCTCTGGTAATCTTGATATGTGACTGAAAACCTAAAATTCAAACTATATTAATAATTTTTTAAATATTTTATTTGAAAAGAAAAGATATGGCCAGAACCGGGACTCGAACCCGGAACCTTCACCTCTCCATGGTGACGCCTCAACCATCCCGGCCACCCTGGCACGTTTCTCGGCCAGCCATATCCCCTCTTTTCACTTGATCCTACATCTCCGTCGGACGTTTCGACCTACGTTGTAGGCCATCTTCAGGGCTGATAGAAGGCAGAGCCAATATCACATCAGCCCCGAAGATGGCCTACAACGTAGGTCGAAACGTCGGCACTCATAATAAATACGTTTCTCTTATTTCGTGTTATTTAGAATGCACCCCCAGACTATCTATATCCCACATTAAATCTTTATAATTTCGAAATTGACCTTACCCTACCGAAATACATATTAATGTAAACCTTTTGACTTTATTCAAAACACATTGTTTCCTCTAATATAACTCGTTTTCCTTGTCCAGTTGACCAAAACAGGCGGAACATTAAAGGCAAACAAATAAACTGAATGAAATAGCATTTGACAAGAAAGCAGATAAATTAATTGCTACAATGATATATATTGATTATTCATGTTTTCTGTGATATTTTTATTCCTGTGTTATATTCGCGGTTTTCCGCGTTATTAAAACTGAAATTGGAATGAAATTCAATTTCAATCATTGGAACAGAATAATAATAGACTATTGTTATATCGCTTCCTTCATGGCTTCCTCTCAGCTAATATCATCTGAGTTCGCGAATTCATGTCACAATGATCAGAATGATAATAATTAATATATATATGTTTTTTATTAATTGTTTTATTTTATTTAATTTGGCTCGTAAAAATTATAACATTTAATAAAAATAAAATAAAATAAATTATAAATAATATAATGACGTCAACAAGATCCTAATTAAGTAATGTTCAATGAACATTCTTTCCCTTATATGCATCGTGAAATTGCGAGAACACAGGGATATAGGATCGGTGAAGAGAATGGATTTGTCTGACCGTGCTACGAGCCAGGTTAGCTCAGTTGGTTAGAGCACCACTACGGAGACGTGGGCGACCCTGATGTGAATCCCTGCCCTGGACAAATTTTTTTCTCTTCAAAGTAAAATAATTATTTAAGAAATTATACAAATGCCATTTGGCACATATTTTGTTTGTGATCTCCTTTCGAAACCCCCCCCTGAGGGATTCATGTCGATTATAAGGAGTTCATGAGTCATAAAATTATCACTCAACTTAAGTTAAAAGGTTCGACTTAGATTCATATAAAAATTATTACATATATGTAACTTAAGGATCGTTAAATATTAGTGCAATTGATACTAATAATATAATACCTGAAAAATCAGTGCCTAGTTAACCTTTTCGTTTTACTTAAAAGATTTTATTTTTAATAGTCAAATGTCTTAAAATTTGCTAACAAATGAAAATACAAAAACAATTGGATGAAATTTCCATTTCGATGCATCGATGCAGTTGTTACGTAATACTGAAACAAATTCACATCAATTATATTTCATTCTTAATTTAATTACATGAGTGCTTGTTGTATAATTGTAATACAGTTGTAAATATCAATAAATAAATTTAAAAAAAAACAATTACATGAGCCTATTGTACGTATTGTATTTTTTTTAGATCTAAGTATTGTTAAACTTAACAATGATGATATATAATGCTAAAAACGAAAAAAAATTACATTAACATCTATGTAAGTACAAATATAATATATATATATATATAAAGCTGTGTACTAATTATTCAATTATCAATGATGTCAATTAATCAATAGATTATTTGGAAATATATACAATTATTGCTCGGAGAAAACCAGAGTAATCTTATTAATTTCAATACACAAGCTATGAAATCTAAATAATTGAGGCTATAATTGATTAAGAAATTAAAAAGTAGAAAACTGTTATTCCAAAGTATGGAGTTTTCATTTCTGTCGGGAGCCCTCATGACTTATCTATTTAAAAAAAAACGTACATAAACTCTTTTGGATAAATATAACTATATACATTGCACTAAGTTGCATGCCATTACCACCTGGAAGAGGACGAGATAGTTGCCACTAGTGATGGAGTTGGGATGACGACGCAGCCTTGGGGAAGAGGTACCGGCCGGTACCATTGCACAATCCTGGCCTTGTCGCCTCTAACCATCAGATTATATACTTCTATCTATATCTAGTTACCTACATATCTAGTAAATAAGTAATTAATAAATAAAAAATGTTAATATATTTCAGCTAGCGATTATATAACTCTATCTAGTTACCTATAATCTAGGGGCGAACTGTGGTTAGCGTAACAGACTACTAAGCCCAAGATCGCGGGTTCGTAGCCCGGCAGGTGTCATTTGGATTTTTTAAAGGGAGTAAAAAATCCTTAGTTACGCCGTCCTTCGGAAGGGACGTTAAAGGGGAGTCACGAGCCTGCAAGATGTCAGGTACTCGTTAAAAATCCCTATCCTAATTAAACCTGGATATGCAAAATTTAGAGCTTCCAATGTAGCATCGTCCGATTAGCCATAGCAGCATAAAGTGATGTTAAATGAACTAACAACAACCCTTATATCTAGTAAATAAATAAGATTAATATATTTCAGCAAGAGAATATATATCTAGCTTACATTCGTATCTCGTACGAATTTCGTATGGGCCATTAATATTGACTAGCTAATAAATAACGGTTTGCTTTTTATGATATGGCATTTGATCTTCATTTTTTAACATAGTCTAGTATTATTTTAGTATTATTATTAACTCTTTGACTTTTTTTTATTATTAGAAATAGAAATTAGTTACTTGGTTCTATTATTAAAAAAATATAAGTTTTTCAAAATAAAAATATAATTTTTTGAAAATACTTCGACTTGTCGTAAATTATTAAGAATGAATAGCAATCATATTGAATTCTAAGAACTATATTAATTTTACATCTGTAGATCTAAAAAGTGGAAAACAAAAATAGGGCATTGAGGAGGTGACTCTTTCAAGCTTTAGCTTTCCCTTCTATTGAGTTCACACAGTTTATAAAAGCTGAGTGAGCCCCTGGAGGGTCTCCAGATACAACAGGATAAAAAAACTGCTGATATCGGAATAAATAATTCATTGGCCACACTCGGTTTTTAATTTGAAACTTTCACAGTATTAGCCCCTACTCACCAAGCTCTACCCCATTCCAAAAAATATTAACAATTAAAAGCAACGAATTCATCTTAATTTTACTTTGAATATGATGATATTCTATTTTTTATATTTTTTATTATAAATTTCAACGTTAAATTCGATCCACACAAATGCCGTTAGACAGCACTAGAGGTAAAGGCGACTGTATTTTGGATTTGTAACGAATAAATCTTTATCTAATATTTATTTCTTTGATTAAAAAATAATGTCACATATTTCAGGTAATCGCATTTATTGCACGATCTTTATAGTCGACCTAGTTTTCTAATGCCATTGGCCATAAATGGACTTAGTGGCGCAGTTGTTTGAAGCTTTGATTCTGTTCTTATGCGATCTTTTTAGTGTGACATATTTTATAGTGGGGTTATTATATCTGAGTACTCAAACAGTTTTAGTTCTTCCAGATTGGTATAATCATTAGTCCAGGTTTCTCTACATTTTTCAAAAATAAGTCCCTTTTCTCGAATTTAGGAACAACAGAGTATACTCCAGTACTAAAAAAAAATTGAATATCGACTCATTTAAAAAAAGTAAACATTTTTCTACAAAAGATGTTTAATTCCTTTACGATAAAAGAAACACACAATAGATAAAATTCGATTTCGTTTATTTTCACAAACAACACCAAACTGCCAAAACAACATTCAACCCAACATGTCCTCCGAACAAACATTATTCGGCCGTGTTGTCTCAACTCGCAGTGGATAACCCTTATTGATAAAAATAATTAAATAGCAATATGAATCAAACAATAAAATTCCGTTGCAAAAGAAATGATATACATTTATTTATATTAATCATTGATAACATTAATCGTAAAATTATTATTAATTAGTTTGCTTCGTATAACAGTTTTTAAAGGATGCAAAACACGTAAAAACGTGAGGTACATTAATAATAATTGTATAAATATAATAATAAAAATACTTGTATAAAAAATAATAAAAATCAGGAAAGATGTCATGACATAACTAGACAAAGTTGGTTCAAGAATGGTAAAAATCTTCGAATGGAACTACGTACAAGGAAACAAGAACTATGGGGCTCACCCAGTCTCTATAAAGTGGAGGAAAGTTAATTGGGGGGAAAACCTTGCGGCTGAGCGTAATCACCTCCCAGCACAATCGTTGTCCTAATAACCTGCCCGAGAACTTTCATGGATTGTACTGTTTATTTTTTAATTTGACTATTAAGTGATCCTAATTTTTATAATTTAAGGTAAAGAAATAAATCAAACTAAGACATTAATGGAAAAAATTCCATCAAGTCTCTAAACAAAAACAGAAAACAACAATACTTGTCAATAGTTTGCCCATTCAGGTATCTTCAGGACGGAAAGAGAATAACAGCAAAGGAAAAAACTAATAAAGCTCATACTAACCAAAGGAAACATCCCACCACCTGTGCTGGAGTGCCCATAACCTGTACCACTACAACCCGTGAAGGGTTTGGGATTAAGAAATTCAATTGTAATAGAATATCACGCTCCTATTATATCGGATCCTTTTAAGCTTCCTCATAAGATAAAAGTATTAGTCCAGGATCCCTGGTACATTTTTGCACTTGATTACTATCAAGCTGAATCTTCGTGAATAGCTTCGTTTTGACGAGACGCCCAACAATTTCCTTTGCGAAAATTCTCGATTGTGGTAGCTAACAAAGGTAGCAAGGATAAAATATGTCGAATTGATGATTCTCAAAAATTTATTACTAACTGGATTTTTTTTGTTAAGTCTCAAGATATTATCTAAAATATTTGTCCTACAAAATGTATGGTTTGATCAAGGAGTCCCCTTCTTCCAACATGCATCGATAACGTGGTCATAAAAAATTAGTACTAACCAGCTGATTTTTTTTTTTTTACTTAGTTAATATTCATATAATGTAACAGTCATATTGTCCTACAAATTGCAAGGTACCTTATCCCGGTCCTACGCTCATCGACGGCGAGTCCAATACTGTACTGAACTCTGTACTGAATTCCCAACTGTAGCAGGGCAGCGAATTATTCTAGTTCAAGTCCACTATAACTATTGTTTATAATATGCACTGGCCAACACTGTCTGGCTTGATAAAGAAGAAATAGACAATACATACATACATACATACATGACTGGCTCTACATCCCGTCACCGAGACTGGGCCTCCTCCAAAAGCCTTCGCCAGTCAATACGATCAGCTGCAGCAGCTCTCCAGTTTCGGACTCCCAGCAGAGCCCGTGCGTCCGATGTCACTGAGTCCTCCCATCTGACATTTGGCCTGCCAACCCTTCTTGTCCATGCATCCTTCCGGACAGCATCCTCCCGGGTATCGCCGAATCATCCATACGTGCAACGTACCCGGCCCATCGAAGTCGTCCTATCTTGATGAACTTGACCAAGTCTGTATCCTTATAAAGGGCGGCTAGTTCAGCATTTTTCCTTCTTCTCCAAATTACATCCTCCCTAACAGTGCCAAAAATCCTTCTCAAGATCAGTCTCTCGAAGATCAGAAGTTTACTTTCATCTTGCTTCTTAAAGGCCCACGCTTCCGATCCATAAGTTAAAACAGGGCGGACCAAGGTTTTGTAGATAGTGATCTTGGTCCTGTTAGAGAGGAACCTGCTTCCAAAATGCTTCACGAGGCCGAAGTAGCACCGTCTCGCCGCTGCTATTCTCCTGTTGACTTCTCGAGAGATGTCGTTTCCGGAGTTGATCTCAGACCCGAGGTAGACAAAGCTGCTTACCTTTTCGAAATTACATGGTCCAGCCTTAAAGGTACAGGTTCCTAGTTCATCTCCTCCGACTCTCATATACTTGGTCTTAGCTTCATTAATGTGCAACCCAAGTTTCTTTGCTACATCTTCTATGGACAAAAATGCTTCTCGTAATGCACGTTCCGATCTGGCGGCATTATCAAAATCGTCAGCGTACCCCAGAAGCTGATCTGTACTGTTAAGGAGGGTTGCGTTGAGTTGGATTCCGGACATACGTACTACTTTCTCCGCAGCGAAGTTAAAGAGAAGACAGGCAAGAGCATCCCCCTGTCTTACACCGCAGTTAGTATCGAAGTCCTCCGACAGATCACTCCCCACTCGTACTGCACACTTTGACCCCGACATCGTCATTTTCACGAGGCGTATCAACCTAGTTGGGACGTTCATTTCCAACAGGGCCTGATAGAGCTCCGGCCGAGTTACGCTATCGTAGGCGGCTTTAAAAAGATGTGGTGATAGATCAACAAAGAGGTGGTGGGTAACTGTTTTATACTCTTTGCATTTTTCCAGCATCAGCCTCAGTGTGAACAGTTGGTCCAATGTGGACCTCCCTCGTCTAAATCCCGCTTGATATCTCCCTCTCGGCATGAGGAACAAGTCTCTCGAACAGGATGTTAGAGAGAACTTTATAAGCACATGAGAGGAGCACTATGCCTCGATAGTTGTCGCAGTCCAACTGGTCCCCCTTTTTGTGCAGTGGGCAGATAATTCCCCTTTTCCAATCCTCAGGCATCTTCTCTTCTTCCCATATCTTCAAAATGACGTTATGGAGTTCCTTTCTCAGTTGCATTCCTCCATAGCGCATGAGCTCTGCCTGGATTCCATCCAAACCCGGAGCCTTGTTGTTTTTAAGCTTCTCCATGGCCGCTTCTATCTCTTCATCATCATCCGGTGGACATCGTTAGAGAAGTCGTCCTCTTCACTGGCTATTTCTCTTTCAAAGTTCTCTCTTTGAAGCGCGCCGCTGAAGTGCCTTGCCCATCTCTTCAGAATTTCCCCTCTTTCCGTCAACAGGGTCCCGTCCTCATTCCTGCACAGAGTTATTTTTGGTTTGAAGGCATTGCGGCCCTCATTCACCTTCTGAAAGAAGAGGCGAGTGTCGTGAGATACCCTGCAGTTTTCTACATCCTTCATCCTGCAGTTCTCCCATGCTCTCTTCTTTCTCCTGTGCAGTCTCTTTTCCTCTCTTCTTTTATTTCGGTAGGTTTCCTGTGCTAGACGTGTATGGCGCTGGATGGCCTTCTTACGCTTCATTTTTCTCATTTGTAGCTTCGATGCATTCATCATCAAACCAAAGATACCTCCTGCTTCTTGTCTGTAATCAAAGGACTTCCTCTGCAGCAGTTTTCATCGCTCTTGAAATCCCAGACCACTGGTCATCCACTGAGTCATTCCTATCCCTTAGCTCCTCCTTTAGCTTTATTTCAAGGTGTTTTTGATAGGTTTCACACACTTCAGGATCCTTCAGTTTATCAGCATTAAATTTCTTCACGCCCTCTCCAGTATCCGAGTTCCGTTTTGTAGTGATCCGGGCACGTATACGGGCAATACTGAGGTAATGGTCCGAATCCACGTTTGCTCCTCTATATGTCCTAACTCCAATTAAGTTAGACCTGTGGCGAGAGCTGACTAAGATGTGGTCAATCTGGTTGATATACTCTCCATTGGGCAATCTCCAGGTACCTTTGTATATATCTTTTCCTGGGAACATGGTACTTCCGACGACTAGCCCATGGGTGTTTGCGAAGTCTATCACTCTTTGGCCATTGGCGTTTGTGTTCTGATGGAGACTGAAGGTTCCAGTTGTTGGTAGGTGTATTCTTTCCGTGCCTATCTGTGCGTTCATGTCTCCTAGAACTATTTTAGCATCATAGGCTGGACAAATCTTAATGGCTTCAGAGAGGTCTTCGTAAAACGAGTCTTACTCTTCTTCTGATGACACTTCTGTAGGTGCGTGACAATTAATCATTGAGATATTGAAAAATTTTCCCTTAAGACGTAGGTAGCACAATCTAGGAGAGATGGGGGTAAACTTTGTTACTAATTGCCGGGTTCCTCCTCTGACGATGAATCCGGTTCCATTTTTATGGTTTGTTTGGTGGCAGCTGTAGTATACGGTATGGTTCCTCTTTTCAAGGGTGCCACTCCCAAGCCAGCGGACTTCCTGGATCGCCGCGATGTCAATGCGATAGTTGTCAATTTGCTCGAGGAGCGCCCGCAGGGCTCCGAGTCTATATAAACATAAAATGTTCCAGTAGGCAATTCTTAAGTCCTTCAAACGTTTCCTGGTTTTATTCCGTAATGACGATCCGGCTATTTCTGCTTGTAGAGGTTTCATAATAATAAGTGTTTAAGGGGAATGGGTTATTAGCCCACTGCCCCCGAGTCAGGTGGAGGGGCTGCCTCCTCGGAGCCTCCTGACCGGCTTGTAGCGAGTTGTCAGGCTCTAGCCTACCTTATACCACGAAATAGACAATAGCCGATCGAATCTATCTTCGGCATGTGTCTTTTTTTTTCTCGTTAACTTATAAATAAAAGAAACGATTTCCTATTGACGACTACAATAAATTATTTTAAACAATTATGAACAAAATAACAACATTAAAATAATAACAATATGAAAAATAAATATTTATTTTACATACTATATTAACAAAAGGTGAAAATTAAAATAAAAAGAAAATTGTTCATTTCTTTTACAAATTACTTGTTTTGTTTACAATTAATAAATAAGTACTCTTTATAATTCTAATAAACTATCCGGCCTTAACACATGGGTTTTTTTTTTGTTAAATCTCAAGATAATTATCTAAATTATTTGAAAAAAAAATTGTATTTGAAAAGAAAAGATATGGCCAGGACCGGGACTCGAACCCGGGTCTTTCACCTCTCCGTTAACTCAACCATCTCGGCCACCCTGGCTCGTTTCACGGCCATTCTTATCAATTCTTTTCACTGAACACATGTATATGACTGTTCCAACATGTATCAATAACGAGGTCATCAAAAATGATTACTAACCAGCTGATTTTTTTTTTACTTAGTTAATATTTATATAATTTAACAGCCGCATTGTCCTACAAATTGGGTGGTACGTTATTGTGATGCTCCGATTGAATACATATTAGAAATTCGTGAAATTAAAAATCACTTTATTTTCTGTATTTTGCTACTAAGTTACACATGCCGGTACGCATGAGCAGAGCATTGCTTACTGCGTATTAGGTATCCCACGTTAGTGTCCATAAGCTTGCAAACTTTTTTCAGTTGACCACGCGAAACTAAAAATAGAAAAACGAAAAAATGACAATTCTTGTCGGACTAGTGATACATACCTGTTTCCTTGTAGGACATTGTTTCATTTGGGCAGAGAACACACTAACCTATTATGTAATATTCTTTCCTACAGTTAGTAATGAGAAAAATGGTCTTGTGGTATTAACAATTTCTGAGCGTAGGACCGAGATAACGTACCACGCAATTTGTAGGACAATACGACTGTTACATTATATGAATATTAACTAAGTAAAAAAAAATCAGCTGGTTAGTAATAATTTTTTATGACCTCGATATCGATACATGTTGGAAGGAGGGGACTCCTTGATCAAACCATACATTTTGTAGGACAAATATTTTAGATAATATCTTGAGACTTAACAAAAAAAAATCCAGTTAGTAATAAATTTTTGAGAATCATCAAATCGACATATTTTATCCTTGCTGCCTCTGTTAGCCACCACAATCGAGAATTTTCGCAAAGGAAATTGTTGGGCGTCTCATCAAAACGAAGCTATTCACGAAGATTCAGCTTGATAGTAATCAAGTGCAAAAATGTATCAGGGATCCCGGACTATATCTGAATTCACGAAAACATATGAAATGCAACCTAATACCACCTGTAACCTAAACCACTGCAGCCAATGGGAGGTCTTGGGCTCAATGCGTGCTAGGGAATGTACTGATTCTTGGGCAACGGTTGTGGAGGGAGGTGATCAGTTCTAGATCACACTCAACCGCCACTTTATAGAGGCTGGGAGAGATTAAAAAAAGTCGGCAGGATTTCAACACAGGACCTCCGGGACTGCAACACAGCGCTCTACCACTGAAAAGCAACTACCGATTTAAATATCTACATAATTTTTGTTTCCTGTTGCAGTTTAGAGACTCGAAGCTTTTTGGTAGGAACGTTTTCCACCGATGTCTTAAGATGAATTTTACGTCTCTTTTAAGCTTTTCACCTTCAGTAGAAATAAAAGAAGTTCCTTTCATGAAGACTTCTTTGGACGAATATTTCCAGAATATTCTTCTTCAAAGATCTATCCTTTGCTTGAGGTATTTATCCTTCGGTTAAATAGTTCGTAGAAAAAGGTGCTGGGGAAATCCCAGTGTGCAGCTTCCTCAGGTTGAAGGCCGTCGAGTCTAGAATATCAAAACTTCTCAGATCTGTTAATTGATTAAATTTACATTATTCCTTGTACATAATTCAAATCCACCTTTTGTCCCATCCTTTCACAAATCAAAATTATTAAACTAATTAATTAGCTATCAGTGCCGGAAGTTGTCGCGACCACCTAAGTCACAACAAGGTTTATGTGAATATTTCTATAATCATATCATCAATAAATTAACGTTTCAACTAACATTACGAAATATAGATGGTTGAAACGTTTATTTTTAATGAGCTAAATACTTTAATTATAATAAAGTATGAAGAAAACCATCATCCAGTCAACAATTCCTTAATTTATTAACTCTTCATACGTTTCGACTTTAAAGTCATTTCCAATTTTTACAATTTTTTGGTTTTATGCATAAATTTTGTAAACATGTAGTTTGACTAAAGGAGATAATTAAACCCTATTTAAAGATAATTTTCTAAAGAAAGTAAAGGTAAAGAAAGAAAGCTTTTTAGAGAAAATCGACTTGTAACATGTGCGTTGTAGTTTGATGCATAAATACAAAAATTTTAAAAATTCAAAATGATTTTAGAGTCGAAACGTATTAATAGTTAATAAATTAATGAAGTGTTGACTGGATGATGGTTTTCTTCTTACTTTATGATGACTTTTATTTGATGATCGAGCACATTGAAATGGAAACGAATGAAAAGTTTAAACTTATCACTTAACTCGAAGCTACAATCTGCAGAACTGATACCATTAAATTATATTTAATTATTTAATTAAAAAAATTAAAATCACCATGAATGCATTTGTATGATAGTGAGATAGTTAAAGATGGTAGAAACTGTCGATGGTCCGAGACCACACCCGATGACATAAGTTCAGAAAATCTACACCCCTATTTATGTTACCCAAAATAGAATGTGGGGGAGCTCTGAGTGAAGATTGCTGAACTGAGCTGAATGTCCAAACTGGCCCGGGTTCGTAACTGGCTGTGGCGGATAAATTAATTAATCTGTTGAAGGTCAAAAATGGGCACTATATCTAAACGTTCTGGTGTTCACCCAGCCTCTATAAAGTGAGTACCCTTAATTAGAAGAAAAACTTGAGGTTTCAGCGAGTTCTCGGCCAATTATCTCATTGCACAACAGTACAGTCTCTACTATGTACTAAATATCAATTCTTAATGTTCAGTTTTAAATTCACATTTACCCTTCGTGAGTTGCAGTAGTAAAGTTTGTTTTTTTGTTTACTCAATATACCTAATGGTCTCTTCGCAGGCTTTTCCTTTAAGTTCAATATATTATTATTTTTTCTTTTTATATTTATTTTTATGCGAGATGTGGAAAACCTTCTATTTTACCCCTCATACTTTCTGAAATGCATTAGTTTTGAGAAAATATTTGCATAAGCCTTAAATAAGCATTCAATACTTGGAAAAGCCGCAACATCACACTATCAATTAGAACTTGCGGTTGATCTTGGACAGAATTAGAAGGAAATATATCTGGATAACACTGATCGAGGAACTCCTCCTTTAATATATTTAATTCTGAATCGTAGATTTTCGGTGATGATTTCTTGTGAATCAGTATACTTTACCAGAAGTAGTCTTTGATGTTTGATTATATTGCTCGTTTCTTCCACCTAAGGAGAGATGGACCCCATAAAAACGAATCGATACCCACTAAGCAGCCTTACTTCCTCCTAGGTCTGAAACGACTCCCAAGAAACACTCTCATGGCGAGAGTAAAGGAAGGACAAAGAGGAGGATGGCTAATTGGTGAAATGGTCCCAGTTCCAGGAGTTAACACTGGATACTTAAATGGAAGTTGTGCCTTAGCGATGGTTTATTTCTAAACTGTATGTGGATAAGATAATTCAGCTGCTTTAATGGAAGTATTTATTAAATTAGAAACTCATTTACAAGCTAATTCATCATCATAATCGAGTTACTCTTAATAGCAATGCTCTTATTAAGCAAGCAACATATGTCGTACTGTTGAGCTTTTCTATCTTTCACAAATATAGCACTATTTAAATAAAAATAAAAATATTAAGAGTCCTTACTGTCTTATTTTGCAAGCCATATATCTGAATATGGTGAGCTGGTTTTATTGAGGAAAACAAATCGTGTTATTTTCATATTTTTTGGCTTGAAATGGAGTTGTAATATAAGCAATAACTCCTTTTCTATCCGATGGCTGACTTAGCCACACATTCGCTAAGAGAATCGCATGATTAAGCTACTCTCAGAAAAAGGAACTCATTTCTGAGAAAATTCGAATTAACCACTTATTCACCGGGGCTGTAGATATATTGATATAGCTATATCAATATTCAATATATGATGTTGCAAGCTATATATTGCATGCAATTTATGAATATAAGGAGTGGAAAGACTATCGTATCGGGGACACCTGTGGTGTAGTGGTTAGCGTAACAGTGTGTAAAACATGCTTGGTTATGCCGTCCTTCGGAGGGGACATAAATCGGGGTCCCCAGCCTGTCTGATGTCAAGTACTCTTTACAGATCCCTACCCTAATTATAACTGGATAGACAAAATGCTGTCAACTTTGTTGGTAAGTCTTATTTTGACTTGACTGTATACCATCCACAACGTCCGTCGTAACTTGCCACCATAATTACTCACAGATTTCAAAAAGCGTCAAATATTGGTTGATTATAATAAAAGAAACCTTTCATGGATTCTTTGCGAAAATGAAACAGGACTGAAGGATTCAGACTGTCAGGATAGAGAAACCTATATAAAGTCACTGAATGATATAAAGGTGTTCGTGGACAAAGAACGCCCAAAAAGGGGTTGTGCGTGGTCAGAACCAAGGAAGCGCAGACACGCTGAGTTCGCGAATGATATTCGCGTGGTCTTTAAGGCCTTTTCGCGCTAAAAAAATAAATAAAAGTTTCACTTTAATATGATACTAAAATGAACAAAAACCCTTTACCAGTACAACCCATGAAGGATCTTGGGTTCAGAACATGGTAGAGTCTGTTATACTGTTTCTAAAAGAACGGTTTTGTCAGAAATCACGCTCAACCCTCAGGTTTGCCCCCTATTAAGGATGCTAAGTGAGCCCCAGGAGATCCCAAATAGTCAATCAGTAGCAGCTTACATGTTAATAGTTTATCCGCGTCAGCCGGATTTCAACCTGGAACATTTAGCTTAAAAGCTCAGCACCTATATACAACCTAATACAACCTGCGCTACCCCGCTCTTAAATAAAATAGACAGTTCTGTATTCAGGGATTACATAATGGGTATTATAATGAAAACTAAATTGTCACACATGGCATATTGGTTCGGTCTGATATTAAAAATTAAATAAATAAACTATACTAATAAGTCCTCCATTTTACTGACAAAATGGGTTTTATTGAGGGAAATGATGTAGGAAGAAAAATGAAGAGGTTATAACATGGTTAGCTTTGAGTAATGATGTTGTAATATCTGTAATTTATCGCCGGCAATGAGGCCTTTTTCTTTAGTAATATTAATGCTAGCTTTGTAGAGGCATTGGCTACTCAAAGTATTGTATTACTTTATTTTAAGGAAAAGAGGAAGAAATATAAAATCACGATTTTCACATAAAAACCAATCACACTTTTCCTGATTAAGTAGAGCTCCCTCAAGTTAAATAACCATTTCAATCACAGATATAATTATTTCTATATAACCGCAAAAACTTTGCATCTTCTCGTGTTTGATAATATATAATCTAGAAGTAATAGCGTAAAAGGTAAATAGCTAGTGAAGGAGGGAAAAGTAGTTAATGAAAACATAATTAGTTAGTTTAACTTATAGAAATATACAAGAGGTTAAGAATAGACTAAGACAAGGCTTACAGATATATGTATTTAATAAATGTTGTAGATATAAATTATATAGATACAATATATATGTATTTATTTATAGACCTCTCTATCTTGACTGGTACAATACAGGCAGGGTTATGCTCAAAAAGTTAAGCATTTCAGATACTGTTATGCGTTCATGCTACCAGATATGTGCTTGAGCGGATTGTATTTGTCTGGTCCAAAAAAATCTGTAACAGTCTTTCAAAACACTGAGTGATAAAAGTAAACAAATCGTTCTCATTATTAATAAGAATAAAATTAAATAATAAATTGAATTTTGTCTGTTTGTAAAGACAATAGATAACTAGAAACAGCTTTTGTCCAAAAACCAAACAACCGTAGCCAAGATTTCAAGATCATTTTCTATACTCCCTAGGCAGGTAAGATACCACCAATTTTTTTAATTATACTAAAAGAAAAATACGTTCAGTTACAGTTTAACCTTGTTTTAAACAACGGAAGAATGTTTAAAGTGACTTCTCGATCGGCCTTTGTTTATTTATTTAACGACATTATTGATACTACTATGGCTAATCGGAGGAAGCTACAGTAGGATTTCTAAATTATGCCTACCTAGGTATAATTCTGTGGCACCTGTGCATAGTGGGCTAAGTCGAATTTTGTGAATTTCAAGCTATCTACTTAGAATCATATTTTTTTTCTCTTTCCTTGTGTCTAACACGCTAAGAGTTCCGTCCACTGCAATGAAGGATATTCCTTTGTGAATCGTGGGCTGATACTCCAATCTTGAACTTAAAATAAGTTCAGAAAAATTACGATTCTGAGTAGATAGCTTGAAATTCACAAAATTCGACTTAGCCCACTATGCACAGGTGCCACAGAATTGTGATATTAGTGGGGATCTTTAAAGAGTACCCCACGCCACCCAGGCTCGGGTCCACCATTTTACGTCATTCCAAAGGACGGGATAACTTAAAATTGTATGATCTTTTTAAAAAAATGCCACCTGCCGGGTAGTAGTAGTTTGTTATGCAAGCCACTGCACCACAGGTGACCACTGCCTCGATTTCTCATAATGGTAAGAATCGTTTCAGTGGCATCAAGTACCTAGAAATGTCGTATTTAATAATCCTCTGTCTACATTAAGAATAGTTAGGATAAGTCATAGAATTAATTTTATTAACTCATTTTAAAAATGTTAATTGAATAGAAAACACTCATTATAACGCTTACGGCTTGAGTCAACATCAATTAAGAACAAAGTCATAAAGGTTTTATGTTTTATGGACAAGCCATTACAGATGTTTTTCCTTCCTACAAATCCCATCTCTATTATCTTCCCAATAAACAAGTTTATTGTAAAACACGAGCTAAGCTATACAAAAAAAATATAAGCATGGCTTATTGAGATTCAATTACTCCATTTTTTTCGCCTTGCAATTAGCAACCATCCTTGAAAATATTCGACCTTAGCAGACAATAGCGACAATTTGGTATGGATTACGCAACATGTTGATTATAACCAGGATACGATCAACAACCATAACACAAAAAGTAAAAAATAAGGTTATACCACGTCCTATTTCATTGACGGTCAAGTAGAGCTTGATTAAAAAAAAAAGAAAAGGCATATAGACGATTTTTCATGAGCCCTAAATAAATAAAAATAATAACAGCTGACCTTCCTAAAAAAGTCGTATTTTCGCATTAGTCCGAAATTGAAAATAACAAAATGGCGGAACAGATGAACAATTCTGAGATGCTCCTCTAACATCAACTAAATTACTTTTATGAGTGGAAAACAGTTGATTGGGTGGTTCTAATAAAGGGTTGAATTGGCCAGAGGGTGCAATCAATGATAACACAGAATAAGCAAAACTTATTTTATAATTATTTTTAAATATTTTATTTGAAAAGAAAAGATATGACCAGGACCAGGACTAGAACCCGGGTCTCCTGGTCTTAACCACCTCAGCCATCCTGGTTCGCTTCTCAATCAGACATATCCTTTCTTTTCACAGATCCTGTATCTCTGTGTTCTCGCAATTTGCGATGTATACACGGGTAGAACGTTAATTAAACATTACTTTTATTTTTGGATCTTGTTGACTTACGTCATTATATAGTATTATAATTTATTTTATTGTTAGATGTTATAATTTTCAGATTCGGTCAGACAGGGTTCGAGTCCCGGTTCTGGTCATATCTTTTCTTTTCAAATAAAATATTTAAAAAATTATAACATCTAACAATAAAATAAAAGAAGAAAAAAAAACTTATTTTATCGTGCCAAAGTTGGCTCGGCACCCGCTACTGGTTGCCCTGAAGATGGACTGAAACGTTGGCACATTAAAATTAGTTTTGCTCATATTATAAGAGCTCGTATGATCATTGACTGCTTTGTTAAAAATCCCTATCCTAATGAAACCTGGATAGGTAATATATAGGAATCTCACTGTAACATCGCCCGATTAGCCAAAGTAGCATAAAGTGGTATTGAAACAAGGCTTATAATAATTATTCAAACATTATTTTTAAAATTTATTGTTTTTTTTCAGAAAGAAGCCTTGTGTATACATAATATGTTATCTAAAATACGGTAAAGAAGTGATGGGACACTTTGAAGAATGGTCCGAAGAGGAGATTGCAGAAGACATCCATCAAAGGGAGAGAGATAACTTCATCGCAAAGGCTAAGAGTAGCAGGGTGTGCGGTGCACACGGCGCCAGGTCTCAAGGGGCGCCGCGAGGCGTCTCAGGGTCTCAAAAAATTTCATTTCATGTTGATACCATAGCAAAATTTGTTTAGTTTCATGGGCACACTCACCTCCTTTGGGGGTTTGCCGTTTTTTTTTAACACCTTGTATAACTGTAAGTGTTCAATTTTAATCGGGTGCCTCTACTAGAAGGCGACTAGGTCACGATTGTACACGAGCGCTACATGGGATAGAGCCTGCGCTGAGAGTAACATATTTCTATCTTATAGTCCTGCAACCCTCATATTGTACCTCTCTTCCTAAGTCACCAGTCGCCTGGTTTACATCGTCATTTATCCGATCCAATAAAACTGTCTGTTGTCAGTATATTAATTATTATTAAAATAATTTTTAAATAATAATCCATGAATTAGTAAGGGTGAAGTCCATAAATTTGGGGCGACTTGTTGTCTAGTGGTTAGCATAACAACCTACTAAGCACAAGATCGCGGGTTCGTAGCCCGGCAGGTGGCCTAGGATTTTTTAAATGGGGTAAAAAATCTTTGGTTATGCCGTCCTTCGGAAGGGACGTTAAACGGGGGTCACGATCCTGTATGATGACAGATACTCATTAAAACTTCCTATCCTAATTAAACCTGGATAGACGAAATTTAATGAAAATAAAATGTATTTTATTTTGTACCAATGTTTTGGCCTAATATTTAGGACTGAGAGACATTTAATAACATCAACAGTGCAGTGCCAAAAAAAGTATTTCAGTTTTATAGACCGAAATGAAATACAATGAATGTTTAAAGTGAAAACTCTCTTAGCTGCATTGAGCGATTTTTCGCGTTATTAAAGTGCTCTTGAGGAGACTGGTGAGGCCTAGCGGACTATAGTTTTATATATATATATATATATATATATATATATATATATATATATATATATATATATATATATATATATATAGTTATACAATTATTTTTAATTAACTTTACATTAAAGGTTAGAATTGGATGTTTAATAATAATACTTAACTGAAAAGTCGTTTAATATTTGTGCAATTGATATTAATAATAACAACTTAAAACATCAATAACTGGTTGAACTTTTTGTTTTCTCTAAAAGATTTTATTCATATATGCCTTTATAAGAACATGATGAATTACTGATGTGAAGTGGTGACTTCCCTACCAACTGGATGATAAAATTCTTTCACTAATTTCCAAAAGGAAGCATTAGATTTGACTATGTCTTAGGATCGAAAATTCAGTACTACAATAAATAATATAAAATGAAGATGATGAAGTTTTTACATAAACAACTAGATACTAACACAAACTCCTATCAAACATATTTATTTTTTATTTCAGTTACATAAGCCTATTGAATTATTTTGTAGTATAACGAAATAATTGAAAGTACAAATGATCTAAGTATTGTTGAAGTTAAAGATGATAAAAATAAATATAAATAAAGGCAATAAATAATATTTCCATTTTAAGTGTTATCTATAAACTATTTTAACTTTAAATGTTTGGGCTCTGTAATGGAAAAGAATGGAACATGAGAAAAAGAGATAAAACAAAGGACAATTACAGTCCGCAAAGCTATTGGTAGCTTAACTCCGTACTTTGGAGCAACAATATGACGAAAGATACCAAGAAGCTGATATACAAAACCATAATTGAAAGCATATTGCTATACAGAGCAGGGATACGGATGATCAGCGCTGATCTAAGAAAAAAGCTACTTGCTATTGAGATGGACTATTGGAGGAGAGCTGCTAGGGTATCCAGACTAGAAAGAAGGACTAATGCTGAAATTAGAGAGCGGATACAAACTCAACAAAACGTCCTACAAAATATAGAGAAAAAAAGGTTGGAATGGTTGGAAACGTCGAGGAAGACCACGAAAAACATGGATGGAAGTGTGCACGGCCATCGTCTGAGAGAGGAAGATATACATTAAGGAAATTTTTGGTTGAAGGAAACCCTTAAAGAAAAAAAATTTTATATTTTGGAATGGGGTAGATCAGTGGTAGCGCGTTGGGTTGCTATGCTGAAGGTTCCAAATTAAAATCTGGCTACGGCAGATAAATTATTTATCCTTTTAACAGGCACAGATATTCTCTACAAACCTTTTTAAGTCCACCCCAGTCTATATTAAGTGCGTACCCTTGGGAAAATCTGGCAGTTGAACATGACCTCGGGCAAATCACCTGCCTTTGTAACCGTTGTCTTAAAAACCTTGTACTGAGCCAGAGGTATTGCAACAGTACAGTCTTTACAGTACCTCGTACAGTACAGGTACAGGTAGCCCAAGCCCTTCATGGGAAGTAGCAGCAGATTTTTTTTTTTATTATATAAAGTTGAAGAATTTGAACACATCTTATTTCAAAAATTGTTTTCCGATTGGGCAGTTAATTGAAAAGCCTGCCAATAAAATTCAGGCTGTGACCCATAGGGATCAAGCGGCAAACAAATAGCCCTAAGCATTTTATTAAAGACATTGTACAGCTTGGGTATTAAAATAATTGAAAGTACAAATGATCTAAGTATTGTTGAAGTTAAAGATGATAAAACGAAAATAAATATAAATAAAGGCAATAAATAATATATCCATTTTAAGTGTTATTAAAACATAATCTTGTTTATAAAAAAAAAAAAATTGAATATACAAGTAACTTATTCAAGAGGTCAGCTGTAAATTATCCTTCAGATGTAAGGAACAGTAGATTTCCTAAGATGTGATGGCTGACTGATAATCACCTAGGCGACCTTAAGTCTGCTGTCCCAGGTGTTTCAACTAGCCTTTAGTTAAAATAGGCCAGTGACTTGTAGGAATAACTAGTCCCTATAACAGGAGTGTAAAAGAACATTAAACACACGCAAAAAAAAGAGTTGATTTTATTTATTTTTGCTCTCTCCATACGATTAGCAACAACTTCTAAAGAAACTTAGCATTAAAGTAGTCATCAGTGCATCCTACCCATGAATATTTACCCAAATATTTCAACCATCAAAGGGAGGGCTACAGTGAAAAGATTATGACCTATCCAAAGGAGTACACAGATCCTAATGGGACTCAGCCAGATAAAATAGGAACCCTTATGTGGGGAAAAATCCTGGCGGTTGAGGGCGGTCTTGGGTAAGTTATCTCTTTGCATAACCGTTATCTTGGAAACAGTACTGTCTATGCCATGCACTGATTCCTCCTTAAAATAACAAAGAATAGCGAGCCCCAATATATCAAACTGCTTATTAGATATATCAAAAAAAGATCGATATCCCTGTGAATCAGGTACTGATATAATCCTGTGATGATGGAAAACTTTAAAGTTAAATGATGTGATTATAGAGAAATGAAACACAGATTTAGCAAAGGTAAAGTATGCTTTTTTTTTCTTTTTAATATAATTTTTTATCTTTTTATGTACTTTTTTAAATATTATTTCTGAATAAAATAAAAATCACATCAAACTATTTTTTTTTTAATTACAATAATCACAATATATATATTTATATAAATAAAGACAATAAAATACTACTCTCAATGTCTATACAATGTAGATTACACATAATATAAATATATCCTCTTAACACCACAAAAACACAATTACTATACAAATAAAAATTTTATAAATTTCAAAAATGTACAAAGATAAATAATGTACAACATGCTATTTATATTATCTATACATTATATATATATATTTTTTATATTTATAGCAGTATATATATTTATAAATATAAACAAATTTTCCCAACATGAGACAATGATGCATTACTGAGGAGAGGGGACAGAGGAATACTGGAGAGAGAAATGCATATTTACGAGAAGTATTGATAAAGCGTCTGCTGCTGCTTTTCACTTCTCACTTCTTCTTCGGCTTGTTTGGACTTGACGGCTTCAGCGTATGTGCTTGACATCCCGGGCTGCCTTTGGTAAAGGGGAAGGCTACCATTGCGAGTCACCTCTTCGCTCATAACCTCTCCATCGTAGCCATTCGGGAACAGCGACGGCTTTTCGAGCCAACTGCGGCTGATGCAGACCTCTTGGATTGGTGCAACTTGAATCTGTAGACAGAAATTTAGAATCCATCAGCTGTGATACCATCTATCATAATGATCTCATGAAAACAGAGCCTTTGTTTTATTTTGCAAATACATATTTTGTTGGTATGCATTTTTTAAAACTCTTTCACAAGGTAGCGGACATAATTTTCTCAAAAATGACCTACCAAAAAATGAGAATTTATGTTCAAAATAGCTTAGATTTTTTTTTGCAGGAACTAATATTAACTGAGTCCTTCTGAAAACACATAAGGGCCATAAGGGTGTAGGCAGTTTCAATATTCAATCCATACATCGCCACACATCTATCATCACATCACAACACATCCCCTCCCCGCCCCGCGCTCCCATTTCCGGTTCCAAGAGTGCCAAGCAGCCGAGGGAAGTCATTTTGACAACATTATTTTAAGTTCTTAACAATTCCTGTTTCTAATTTTTAAAAATACAAATATTTTTTTTAAATGTTTCGTAGTTCTTTTTTAATTGAATATTGAAACCGCCAACACCCTTATGGCCTACCCTGTATTAGCATTGGTAACAAATGTTCAACATAATTGAAAATAGTTGACATTTTCAATTCTTTGCCATGAGAGGAATTTGAGCTTGTGATTAAAATCAGTGTGTACTACTAAATTATCACTTATTACAGAATATATATATTTATATATATATATATATATATATATATATATATATATATATATATATATAAAAGGATATGATTACTAAAAAAATAAATCTAATATGGGCAAAACTTCCTTGAATACCTAACTAATTATCAATCAGTGAATATAAAAGTTATCATTATTCAAATTAAAAACTGAGTAAAAAGCATAATGTATTTTTAAATTTCAAAATCATCACTTATTACTTAGATACTACTACAAAATACATAAAAAAATAATAGAAAAGTTGTGTTTAATAAAAGAAACTAGTCAAAATGGTTAAAATTAAAAATCGAAAATATTCATGACTACAATACTTGTTTAACTGTGTAGCCTAAAACCTGGATAAATGAGTTTTTCAGGATCCCTCGAACTCTGTTACAATTTGGTGGGCAATAAAAAGCAATTTATCACAGGAAGAACAAGATTAATGCTGGTTTCTCTGTTTCAATGTTTTATTTTTCTATTTAATTTCATTGCACTTCACTTTTATTATGCCTGGTTCAAATGAATTAGGAGCTAACAATTACAACAGAAATTAAAATTAGAAAACTCACCGATTGCGAGAATACAGGATCCATTCGCTTCATTGGTGGTGGCTGAACCGGCTTTTGAATGTAGAGATCATTAAAGCTGGAATTTAGTTCTACAACAGGATCTTGTTTTCGTGGCGCCCGGGCCAGGAATTCAGCGAATCTGAAAACATGAGGATAACTGTATCATCCAATAAAAATTTTATTCCCTAGTTTTCTATAAAAATTATCCGACTATTTATTTCATCAATTAGATCACATACAACAATCCAACATGGATGTATCACTTACTTAGTAGCTGCTTCAAAGCCCACTGTGTTCAGAAGATAGTTGTACCATTGCAGTTGTTTCGGTTGAGATTCCAGTAGCTCTTCCAGGGGAATATCCTTCGGCAGTAAATGGATTATACTCTAAAATAACAGAAAACAAAATTTGGTTAAGAATTTACTGAATATTGCAAATAAATTACAGTTAAAAGATATTATGAATATAGGCAGCAGTTTCTGTTCTTAGTTACATAGTTATGCTGTTCTCATTTATACTTGAAACCAGTTTACATCAAAAAGATTTCAAAGTTGCTTAGAAAATAATAATTACATGATAGATAACGAATAAGTTAACAAAATGAAAATTTAGCAAAAAAAAAAAAAAAAATCAAAAATAATATATGTTCACTAATTTGAAACAAAACCAATTACTGCATTCCCAGTCTTGGAAACAATCAAATACGATTTAAATGAACCTTGCACTAATTTTATTATGTATTTACAATTAAAAAAGATAAAATAATATTGTTAAAATTAAATAATCCACCTCTTTTCTCACTTTGCTGAGCTAAGAATTTTAATTAGTTTAACTTAAGAATTAAGAAGAAATGAGAAAGAAATGTGTTAATCTAGGAGTTTCTCTCGGAAAGAGTATGATAACCAAATCACCAAATTAAGTGATGGAGGTTCACTGAAAAATATTATTTAACAACTATGTTTAATATTTAATAAATGTACTAATAATAAAAACTCACATTAGGAAAATGCACGTTGTGCAGAAATTGTATATCTCTCTTCTCAGGCTTTCTTTCAACAGGCATTTGTTGTTGCTGAATAACTGGTCTGACAAACTGCTGCTGTAGATTCGGCGAGCAGAGTGGTGGGCGAACTGCGACCAATGGCTGAACTGCTTGCGATTCGTTCTTAATGACGATATTTGGGGGGTAGACGATAGGAGGTGGCGGTGGAGGGTAGACTGTTCTGATAGGGAAGAACGGCACAGCCGGATACAGGATGGGATAGGGCATGATCTGCGGCGCCGGGAGGAACGGTTGCTGCTGCTGCTGAGGAAACCTCAACAGTGGCGGGAATCCGTTGAGCACTGGCTTCACGAAGTATTTAGGCTCCCGATATTGTCTGGGGACGAATTCAGGAGCTAGAGGATTCAAGGTGTACATCTTCTTCAATTCAACTCCGTCCAATTGAGATCTCAAGTAGGACCATTTGATTCCATATAAAGAACCATTCTCACTGCAGATCTGGATAAATCTTTCCCATACTTTTCTGCATCGACCAATGGTACAGAGGGATACTGGGTCACCAACAACTGCGACCAGGCTTTGGGCTCTTGTAATAGCAGTGTTGAGCAGCTTAGAGTTGGAAAGAAATCCATAATCGTTCTCAGTGCCAGATTTGGAATCGCAAGTTCTTCTTGTCCGAACTGTGCTCAGGAAGATTGCTCTAAATTGCTTACCTAAAATTAAAGATGATCTCTAAGCAATTTGAATTAGTTATTAATATAAAAAAAATATCAAACTATCAAGTTTTCAACATTTGTAATTATACAATATTGCTTGTTTCCTTTTTATCTAAAAAGGTTTATACAATCTAAAAGGCCTATAAATATGAAAGTTGTCCGAGAATACTAATCAATAGCCCTTCCAATCTGCAGATATTTGAAGAACTATGTTTTAAAAAAAAATTAAAATTAAAAGTCTCATAAGTCGATCAAAGATGGACCCAAACCCGCCAAATACAGTTTAGATTATCTGAGTGTTCAATAATCCGAACTGGCTTCACTGGACAGATATAAGCAGGTGACAACAGAGTCATTCTTAAAAAATAAGTTGAAGAGAATTTTATCTAAAATTTAATTTTCTAGAACTACTGAAATGAGACTCCAGTCTAATTGATTGTTAATGTTTGGGTTTAAAAAATAAGTTTAAGCTTAATAAGTTTAATAAGGAAGAAAGGAAGAAAATACACTCAAGGTTGGCTAAATAAACGTACTTTTAATTAGATTAGTTTAGTTTAGATCAGATCACTTACATGAAAGGCAATACATTTACAAAGGTTAGTTTATATACATAATATGACTATAATATTGATCTCAGGAGAGTGAGTTTAATCAAAGTCATGCCTTCCTGCCGGCGTATAGGCACTCACTTTGTCTACACAGCTTGACTTCATCTGGTCAACTGGCATGAATCACAAGTCGCATGCGCGCACTGTAGACACTCGTTTTATATTTCTTGTATCAATTAAATTCTAAATTAGGTATTACAACTTACTTCAATGAGTCATAAATAAAATTAAGATATACTTTAATATGTCTTATTATTATAGTGTCGCCAACAGTTAATAATTACACTTTTAGCAGATTGAAACATTCAATGCAAATAGTTAGATAAGACATACAGTCAACTTTTAGTTACAATGAACTGTTACACGTATGATTAAATTTCATGGCATGTTTATAACACTATAATTTTTTTTTATACATAAAAACATGGTTGTTTGGTATTTGCACTTTTTAAATGACTTTTGACTATCTGAACCATATCTGGTGCAATTATTATGGATAAACGATGCTCAAATGTAAGTTATATCTATTTTATTATCTAATGTAAGCGCGTATAATTTTATTGACTACAGCACCCTGACCAATATCAGCATACTCATTAAATATATAGTCAATCATTTTCACATTGATATGAAATTAATTTCTTTATTTTTATTAATGAAAATTTTAATGTCATCCTTTTAATTAAAAAAATATTAGCATGATGAATAGCTTGCCATCCCAAGCAAAAGAGATTACGTTAAGAAAAGATAGTTGCGGCAGGTACGATAATCAATACATAATTGTCGATTGAATGAGTAGAGGCTAAATTACTAATGTGGTCTCCCAGGATTGGTTTACTTCAATCAGTTAAACAAATTTCTCTATCTAAATCCTCAAGCACTAATACGGATGACTAAAACCATTTCGTATTTCACATTTGAATCATATAGTTGAGCTCATGCTCGATCGATTTCAAAACAAGTAGTTAATTGTTGGACTGAGATATAACTAAAGGCCTTACAAGATCTCTTTGACTAAAATCATAACATTATTATTCGCTTTATAAAGAAAAAAATAAATGCAACTTCAGCTGTTTTTACAAAAACACCTACTAAGTTTGACAATCAATAGATTATAATGAAATATACTTGGTTTCACAAGTAAAATACAAAAGTAATTTTTACTTTAAGTAAATTTTGTCTTTAAAATTTCACAAATATTTTAAAGACAAAAGTAATTTAGCAAACTCAAGAACTATAAATTCTAAAATGAATAAATATTATAAAAATAAATAAGTGTAAAAATCTTAATATTCATTCATACCTTGGACATTGAGTACCCTTTCAACTGAAATGCCACCCAACCTACGCTTCCTCAATTCCGATCTTATCCTAAAAACCTGGTCAGAGTATGGAGTCATTATCCCAATGGACTGTTCATCGAGTTTTCCCCAAGTTACGGGCCATTTCTTTTTCAGTTCGCACACTCTTTCTACCACTTCGTAAACCTAGAAACAATACATAACATGATAGTACAACAGTCAAGAACAAAAGAAAACAAAAGTCAAAATTAAAGTAATGTTTAGCTAATGCACTTACTTCTGAATTGTTGTAGAAGGCTGTGGAATTTTGGTCTTGGACGTCTTCTCCCCGTGTTGTGAAGAATGTTAAAGGATAAAAATGATCGTGCCTAGGCTGCTTTCCGCTGCTAACTAATTTCTGCTCATAGAAAAGCTCGGAAGTAAACTGAAAGAAAATAATTATTTTAAAATACTTTTTGTTATTATAAAAGTGACATATACGCTAATTTTGAAGGCAAAAGTATTTTAAGCTGCAGTTATCAATTACATTTCCAATAATAAAAATACTTAATAATTAAGTTACATCAAAAGAACCAAGTTATGACTAATTAAATTAAGAAATTAACTAATCTTTCTTATGTAATTGTAATTCAAATCTAGCATACTCAGTTCCACAAATTTCTGGTAACTCCACTTTGACTTTAGTAAGAGAAAATAAGACAATCATGAAATAATTTCAAATCATAGTTTTATTAAAATTGTAGATGGAGCTGTCTCCTACGCCGAAATGTCAGGTGGTCAACAAACAAATAATCTCGGGGCCACGCTACAACCCGAACCCCCAAAACACCTCTCTAAACCACAAATCAATCCTTTACAACCACAAAACCAGCCCCAACAACCAATATATTCCATGAATCAAAATCCAAATATCCCGCACCAAATCCCTCATATCCCCATCCTTCAAATGCTACTGATCTCAAAACACTACTCACATCATTCCTCTCCGAGTTCAAATCCATGGTCACACCACTAATATCTCTCCTAACAAATCTTGTTTCCCATCTCTTTCCTGTCCAACAAAATCCTTAAATGACATCTAGCTTATCCATTCTCCTTTGGAATGCGAATGGTATTCGAAACCACACTGACAAACTAACATCTTTACTGCATGATAAAAAAATTGATGTAGCCTTAATTACAGAAACTCGACTGACCAGTAAACGGAAGCTCAACATAACACAGTACCAAAACTACTGGACCGACCATCCTGATGGAAAAGCTCACTGTGGTACTGCTGTCATAGTCCATCAATCCCTCTCCCATCACTCATTTCCACTCTCGTCAAACGATCTCCTTCAGGCTACAACTGCTACAATCAAAACCTTTTCCTTTCCCATCACATTAGCATCGGTGTACTGCCCTCCTAATAAATCCATTTCCCATTCCGAATTCAGCTCTCTCCTGAACTCCTTAGGGATTCATTTCCTTTTAGGTGCAGACTTTAATGCGAAACATCAACAATGGGGCTCAAGAACTACTAACACCCGAGGTCGCATCCTCCTCTCTGCACTTAACTCCCATAATTCCAGTTTTATTTCTCCAGGCACCCCTACATATTGGCCCACTGACCCAAACCGAAATCCTGATCTCCTTGACTTCTTCATCCATGCTGGCTTAGGTCCCTTAAACTATTCCATAGAACGCCTTGATGAACTGTCCTCAGATCACAGTCCTTTGATCCTTACCCTTTCTATAGTCCCAATATCCAAACTTCCTCCGCCATCATTTATTAGGGGACCAATTGACTGGAACCTATTTCACCAGCTTGTATCTGACACCATTGACCTCAGAGTTTCCCTAAAAACACCTCAGGAGTTAGATGATGCCGTCAATTCCTTTACCAATATGATCCAGCAAGCAGTTTGGACTGCATCTTCACCCCGTCCTTCCTTCAAAGTCCGAAAAAAAAATCCATTACCGCAAGATTTTAGGGATCTTATCCTTACCAAACACCGTTACTGATCCCTTTGGCAAAGAACCAGGCATCCTCACGATCGGAGACTGTATAACCACTTCATCAAATTAGTCAAAAAGAACCTGACCTACCCATCATCGAATCCAATAATATTCCCTCACATCAGTTTGGATTCCGTCCCAGGCACTCGACGGTCCAGCAGGGACTCCGAGTTATCGATCACATATCCTCTGCTCTTGAAAGCAAACAATACTGCACAGGCGCATTTCTGGACGTAGCACAAGCTTTCAACCGGGTATGGCATGCTGGTTTGCTGTTCAAGCTCAAAACCCATTTACCTCAATCCTTATTCCTAGTTCTTGGATCCTACCTCTCTGATCACTACTTCCAAGTACACTGTGGTAATGAATACTCCAATCTTTACCCAATTCAAGCTGGAGTTCCCCAAGGCAGCGTATTGGGTCCTATCCTATACATATTGTACACCGCTGATATCCCAACTACTCCTGAAACCTTCCTTGCAACGTTGGCAGACGACACAGCTATCCTATCATCTCATCCAGATCCCGAAATGGCTTCCTCGAACCTACAAAGCCACCTTTCACTCATTGAAATTTGGTGTAACCAATGGCGGATCAAAGTCAATGAGGAAAAATGCAAACACGTGACTTTTACCCTTCGCCGGGGAACATGTCCTTCTGTCCAATTCAATGAAACCATCCTACCTATTTCCAACACAGTACGATACCTTGGCTTCCTCCTAGACAAAAGACTTACATGGAATCCTCATACCAGACTCAAAAGACAAGAACTTAACAGACGATTTAGCCAACTATACAGATTACTATGTAGGACCTCCGATCTTTCAATAGACAATAAATTACTAATATACAAGACCATCATCAAACCTATTTGGACCTATGGACTGGAACTGTGGGGGACCGCAAAACAATCGAATATCAGACGCATTCAATCCTTTCAATCCAAAGTCCTGAGAACTATTGTCAATGCTCCTTATTATGTTTCCAACAAAACCCTCCATAATGATCTCAACATTCCTTTCGTCCTCGACCTCATCCCTACTAAATTTTCAAACTTTCACCAAAACCTTGCCTGTCATCCCAACCCCCTGGCTCAGTCACTATCCAGTTCCACACATCCATATAACCCACCCCGCCGTCTAAACCGGCAATGGCCCCGAGATCTGTTGTAATAATTTTATTTGGAGTACTGGCACTGGCCAGATTCTCCACTCACGACCTGTGTGTGTGAAGCGCCCTTAACCAGCTTCCATTGGCATTTAATGCCAGTGACGCGGCTGGGAAAGGGGGCTGGGGCTTCCCGGACTCCTGCTTTGCCCTCATTCCTGGGGAAGAAGCTCAGTTCGGGGACCCCAGGCAAATTGTAAATAGGGTATGAATGTGTACATTTTATTTTATTTTTTTTTTATTATTAGTATTATTATTATTATTATTTTTTTTTTTAATTATCATTTCCGCATTAATTTCTTTCTGTTACCGCATGTATATATTTATTTTGTTTATATTATTGTTTTGTTATGGAATGACTGTAAGCTACACAGCGCTATTACTTATTGCCCACAAGTGGCAGATTGTAATATTTCAATAAAGTGTTAATATATAACATAGTTTTATCCTTTGAAAAAAAAAATGCATGTTTTAAGTTATCTTGAATCCAAATAAATAAGTCTTGTAAATTGTTCTTTGTGTGTTAATATGATTGTGTTAAGTCTAGGTCCTGAATGAAATGTTGAAAATCAACTTATGTATAGTATATGTCAAGAACGTTTTGGCAAAAATATTTTAGCCAAAGCAAACTTACTAAACTTTTAGAGAGGAAAATAGTTGACTGGATGATATAATGGAGGATGGAGATAGTTGGGAAGTGCAGTAAAAAAAAACACCAAATAAGTCAAGACTTATTTAGTGTTTTTTTGACTGCACCCCTCCCAACTATCTCCATCCTCCATTACTAAACTTTTTTTAAAATGTTTACATCATTAGTTTTACACTCCTAAATTATTTTTATTAAACTCATTACATCATTTTTCATTGTATTGTTCTTCATAGTATATAAAAAATTTAATTGACCTTTCAAATTTTTATAAAGATATTACTTTATCATTTGAAGTAATTCTTTTACAAAAAACCAAAAAGATAGAGGAAATAAAATAATATCTTCTAAAAAATTAAAGTTATTTCTACTTTATTTAGAATAAAGTTTCAATAAAAATCAATAGAAGAGAAGTACACAAATAAATATACAGTTAACTAAGATATGGAATTGATAATAAACAATAACAAATACCTGAATGATGGCTTCATGTGCCCTATAATTTTCACACAAAAGTATTTTGCAAGGGAAGTTGGTCGGATAGTGATCGTAGAGCCGTTCGAGAAGTGAAATGTGCAGATTCCTTTCCTTAGCGAATTCGGAAAACAACTCAGGGCTAAGCTGTTAAAAGAAAATTTTAATTTTATTCAACAAAGTACAAATAACTATAAAATATTTGAAATATGGTTTTCCATTGTTAGAATAAAGCTGGTAATTCCTCGCCATTAGTGACACCTATTGATAGCAGCTGGGTTAGCAGCATAATTCTTAAGTAACTCTTTTTGTAAATTACATAAAAATATGATGTGATTTCTTCATACCTGCATGTGATCACCAGCTAACACTATTCTGGTGCTTTCATTAGCGAGGGCTAAAGGCATAATCGCTTCACATTCCATCGCTTGTGCTGCTTCATCAAGAAGAATATGGGTGAAATGTCCTGAAACAAAATAATTAAACAAAATTGCATTAAAAAGAAAAGATTATGAATAAGATATGAAAAAAAAGTAATAAGTTACCTTTGCGAAGACCCATCGTTGACAGGTGCATTGAAATACTTAATGTAACGACAATTACTCGGTGCTTTAAAATATCCTCTACTTTCGGAATTTTAAAAGCTCTCATTCCTTGCTCGTTTGTTTCGATCATTGCGTACTAAAACAACCATTAATCAATAAATTAATACAAAAATATGTAATATATATAATAATATCCATGCTTATGTAGGTACTGAATGGAGGAGGATTGTCGAGGGGACCAAGGTCCCTCAGACTAAAGCGCAGAGTCGTTAGTTAGTTGTTACAAATGTTCATTTTGTATGGCAAGTGCACCATAAAATCAGATAAAAATCTAGGAAAAATCAGTTCTGTTTAATTAATGTTAGTAGTTTAATTTCAATCGGATATAAATAAATGATTTTGAAATTATATCAACATATTAACCATTCATTTCATTTTGTATATTTTCTAGATAAATGGACCAAGGTCCCTCAGACTAAAGCGCAGAGTCGTTTGTTAGTTGTTACAAATGTTCATTTTGTATGGCAAGTGCACCACAAAATCAGATAAAAATCTAGGAAAAATCAGTTCTGTTTAATTAATGTTAGTAGTTTAATTTCAATCGGATATAAATAAATGATTTTGAAATTATATCAACATATTAACCATTCATTTCATTTTGTATATTTTCTAGATCTATTACACCATATGTGACCTCAGGGAAAAGTTAAATGATCAATATTAATTATTAAGATTAATAAAATTATTTTTAGGGATGGAACTATAAGAAATAGCTAGTTATTAACTAAACAGAATAGAACATGGAAAAATTTAGACTTTCTCAAAATTTATTCATTTATTTTTAAACTCACCTTTTGAACGATATGGTTGACAGTGGCTACCCATCTTCGATGATAGAAAATCCTTAACGGCCTTGCCTCTTCATGACCTGCTTCAACATACGGATGGAGGTATTCACGAATGTACAAATCAGCCGCGGAATTAGAGTGAGTACAGACTAAGACTCTCGTTCCTGGCTGTTTTAATACTTCCTTTATACCTTGAGCAAGGGTGTAAGTCTTGCCGGTTCCGAAGGGTCCTGCGGAAACAAAAAAATTATAAGATGAAGTGAAGACTCAAACAACCTATATATATATATATATTTAAAATTAATCTTTCAATGTTAAAAACTACTAAAAAACAAGTCTTTACCTATTATTAATATAGGTGGCAGTTGCACTTCCAGAGGCGTTGTCATCGCCATTACAGCTTCCTTCTGCTTTGGATTAAGTTTTGAATCCACTGATCCACTCCACTGTCTAGGGAAAAAAAAATCATAGAATACGAAAATATTAAAAACAATATACCACCACCACATATAAAAACATTGTGAATACCCAAAAAATAATTATTTGCTTTATTTTTAAATCTTAAAAAACATCTAATAACTACCCTCCTACAACTCCTCAATTTAAATCTGAATTTCTACAAATGCCCACACATCAACTGAGTGTTATATATTTATTATCATTGTTAGTGTTATTTATATTCAAGATTAAGTGAGATTTATTTATATTTAATTTCATTAATAAAATAAAATCAATGAATACATGTATAATTTTAATTGTCCATGTCCTGATTAAATGATTAAGTACAAAATAAAGATATAGCTAAGACAATTATTAGATTATTTATGTCAGATATGATATTATGAGCATAAAATATTTAATCGGAGTGATTTATAATATAAATTTTGTTGCTTCAAATAAACCTGATTGATTTGTTATTGGCAATACTAATGGAGATTTTATGATTAAAATTTCGACAATAAAGCCTTGAAATAAGCCTTAATAATTGAAAAAGTGTACATTAATAAATACCTCTGCGGGGACCAGGGTATTGTCGGCTCAACGTACGTGTCGGGAAATATCATTCTGAAGTCAGCTATTTTGTCAATTGCCTGATGCCATTCACAATAAGGAACTCTGTTTAACTGGAATTGTACGTCGAGAAGAACTTTTGTCTCCGGCTGAAATTTAAAAGAATAAAAACAATATTAATATTTATTAATTATAATAAGAAATATATTTATTTGTAAAATAATCATAACAAAATGGTTATTACTTTAAGACTAAGCGCTTGAACTGTAGCCGATGAGAGACGGAGGTAAACAACATTCTTTCCTTTATCCTCGATTAATGCTTCGTAAACAATTCTTTTCTCCTCTGCTTCCTTTTCGTTTAGTTGTTCTTCTTTATGATCTGAAAGTTACAATACCCAACTTAGATAAAACAAAGAATTATCTTGTTTTAAGGATATATTAAAAGTCAGTATAAGTATTTATTTTTATTTTTTTAACCCTGAAAGTGCGGACGACTGTCACCCGATGCGGTCCGGAGGGACTGTGCTGAGTGCTTACCATTGCTGTAAGCACAATGGACTGAATACGTTTTGCTCCTGCCAGCTCTATTGGTAGATTAAAAGTTCAAGGTGTGACTAATAAATTACTTTAGTATTTCTTTTGCACCAGATCATGTAATAAGAAAATGTTATTTTCAAGCATCAATTGTCTATTGAAATGAGTAATATTGTTTCAACATAAAAATAAAAAACAAAATCTGGAATGCCTTCATAGCTATTTAGGATCTCTGATTACGAATAATAAATCAATTACTACTTGAAAAACCATAAAAATTTAAAAAAGCATATATGCGCTCATAGTACCTACAGATTATTCTCGCCAGAAACGTATATGTGCCAATCGAACTTTAAGGATTAAGCAAAATATCAAATTTACAATAAAATGACATAAGTCTGAAAAAGAATAAATGCCAATATCCCTCAGCATTCAGTATACTGAAAAACTAAAAACTTAAACACCAATGATAAGAATAGACAGAAATTTATTTAATTTCTATGATGGAATATACAGGTGTGTTACTAATTCCAGGTAAACAACTTTTGGACCATTATCATGAGCCTGGAAATACATAAATGCATACGTAAAAGCTACCTTTTATTCTTAAACTAAATGAAAATTGTATTATATCTTGATGAATCTTACCATTCTTATATTTTACAGGTGAAATAAGGACTGTAGTGCAGTTGTTAAGAATAAGCCTGCCAGCTGAAGTGTCTTCAGAGACATTTTTCCCAAGGTTCAATAAGGCAAACAGTTCGCCGTTGTGTGCGTATTTAGCAGTTGATGCTGCTACACCGCTCGGTGATAGCAAGTAGTTCTTCGCGATCTGCAGTCTAGCTTGTATGTTGTAATTGGCAACCTAAAAGGAAAAATTTGAATAAAATATTAACAATGGTAACCTAGATTTTCAAGGAATAGAACAGTACTCACCAATTCGTATCGAGCCATTTCCTCGACAAACAAAAGCTCATGCATCCTGGCCCTGTAATTGTTTTTGGTCGGTCGCTTTTCGGAAACGGTAGCTTGAGTGAGTGTAAATGTTGCCGGACTGGGCGGAGGATAAGCAGCTAACAGTTCACTTTCTCGCTCGGATTCTGCTTGAGTAACGTCACTAGATACGGAACTGTAGGTCACAATGATACTATTTTCCTTGTTCCATCTTTCTCCTGACGATAATATCAATTCCTAAAATTGAGAAAAATAAATAAATGATTATTTTCTGAAGCTACTACAGTATTTCCAGTAAATATTTATTTGCAAATAAACAATAAGAAATATAAATAGATCACTGGTGAAATTTTGTAATGAAAAATGATACTGTTAGGCAGAGTGATCATGAACAACTAATGTCAGTTAGAAACTAGCACACTCTATAGTGCAGTTAGGAACTACAGAATATTATAGTAATTTAAAATTAGATATTAATTTAAGTATTTCTCATCAGTTTTCCTTTCTCCTTCTTATAAAAGCTGATAATGGTTAAGCCGATAACAAAGATTGTGGATTACAGTTTTTGGAAGTTAAGTTTCTAATCCACTCACATTTATAAAAAAAAAAAATTTGTGGTGATATAATTAGTTTATCATACTATCTATAAGAAATTGTTTGACTATTATTTTTGTGTGTGTAATCACAATAAACTGTTAAGGATTTAGATTATTGCCAATAAAATACTTATTATGCTTGCTAAGAGATTAGACCATGAGGTACTCGATCTGTAACCCTATTGTAGGAACTAACAGAAGAGTTGTTCTGAAGTAACTTGGTAATAAACATATTTGTAATATTTATATTTATAGCCAACTTATTTTCTATCAAAACAGACAGGATTTCATCTCAAATCTTCCTTTCATGAGAAATTTGTAACTGTTTAGGAAGAGAAGGATACTATGTTTTTAATCGGGGGCTTTAGGAACTTGCATTTCAATTCCTGCATAAAAATCTACATGCCTCATTTCCTTCAAATGTAAATTTTACCCCCACACAATTGTATAGCCACTTTTATTTAAGCCATAATAGAAACTGCAAATCTATGTAAGAATTCATCATTTTCCCCAAATCCTGAGTCTAATGATCTTTTTTTTTTTTCATTAAAATCCATAGGGCTGACAACCCAACCTCTGTAAAAACTTTCACCGTTAAACAAGCTAAAAAACCAGGACTCGGATATCGGACTGTCACACAGAAACGACACGGCACAACGGAAAAGGTTTACAGATTTGGAACATGGAATGTGAGGACCTTATATGGAGTAGAAGCACTCAAGGAGTTAACCGATGAGCTAAGCAGGTTGAGGGTTGACATAACAGCCATACAGGAAATCAGGTGGAAGGGAAGTGAGAATGTGCAAGGTAGAAACTATGCAATCTTTTACAGTGGTAGTACACTGAAAAGCATGCATTTGGAACAGGCTTTGTAGTACCTTCAAGATTTAAATCAGCTGTCATGGATTTCCAGCCGATAAATGACAGGCTTTGCAAACTAAGGATAAGAGGGAAGAAATGCCATGTGACCTTAATAAATGTGCATGCACCTACGGAGGAGAAGAGTGAGGAAGAAAAGAAATTTTCTATGATGAGCTGGACAGAGCACGTTGGAAGAAAACATAAAGAACATCCCTGCTGTAAGTGGTGACAAAGAGGTAGAAACTCAGTAGAAGGAGTTGAAGATGGCAATCACTGGAGCAGCAGAGCAATACTGCCGAATAGAGAGGAAACCTCCAAATAGATCCTGGTTTGATACGGAGTGCGATGAAGCCATCAAGGCTCGCAATATACTCAGAACCAAGTGGCTGGGTAAGGACACACGACGGAATAGAAAAGATTTTCATGACGCTAGAGCCCATGCTAAAAGAATCATCAGGTCTAAGAAGAGAAACTGGATGAGTGACAAGGTAAGAGAAATAGAAGAAGCCAGAAGCAACAATGAGACCAGAAAATTCTACAAGGAGGTCCAGCAGCAGAAAACAGGTGCTAGAAATAATAACCTGGTTATAAGGTGTGAAGATGGACGCTTATTGGTCGCAGACGTAGAGGTGCAAGACCAATGGAAGAAATACTATCAAACACTCCTGAGATCTGAGCATGATGTTGTAGCCACGAAACCAGCTAATTATGTGAGTGTTGGAGTTAAAAAGTTATGGAGAAGTTAAAAAGTAAGAAGTAAGAAGGTCCAGATGGAATACTTGCAGAATTTTTAAAAGTGGCAAATGGGTCATTAGTTAGCGAGATGCATGGACTAATTTCACACATTTGGCAAGTAGAGAGGATGCCGAAAGAGTGGTCAGAAGCAACAGTCGTTCCACTCTATAAAAACAAGGGGGATAGGACAGACTGTAAGAACTATAGAGGCATAAGCCTGCTGAACACAGCGTACAAAATTTTTTCTATAGCTCTCTACAACCGCCTACTGCCATATGTCGAGCACAAGCAGGGAGATTTAAGGCCCAACATATAAACCATCGATCAAATCTTCTCCTTGCGACTGATGTGTGAGAAAATGAAGGAGTTTCAGAGCACTATGTGGCTGCTGTTCATTGATTATAAGGCGGTATATGATTCAGTTTTGAGAGAGGAATTGTTTCAGGCAATGAAGGAGATGAATATTCCCTTAAAAATTATCAGACTCGTAATATGCACAATGAACAATACAAGCTGCAAAGTTAGAGTCAATGACAAGTTAACCAGCGCATTTCAGGTAAACGATGGACTCAGGCAGGGTGATTCTCTAGCCCTGCTACTTTTCAACATCATATTACAAACTATAGTAGCAAGAGCCGATCTGGATGTGGGAGGTAATATCTTCTACAAAGTGGCCCAATTATTAGCATATGCCGATGACGTGATGATACCTTGAAGATCTCTCCTTAATGTCAAAGATGCTTTTCGGAAGCTGGAAAGGGGGCCAGGAGATTTGGCCTAGAAATTAATGAAGAGAAGACAAAAATTATGATCTTGAGGAAAAAGAAACCCATGCGACACCAGATGTGCTACACAATCGGAAACTATACATTCCAACGTTTTGTTAGTTTTAAGTATCTTGGTGCACAGTTTAATGAAGCATTGGAGGAGGTGGAGGAGGAGATTCAGGCACGCATTATATCGGCCAACAAAGCTTTTTTCTCTATAGCTCACCTTATGGGAAGTAGATTAGTTAGCCACTTGAGCAAGTTAAGGCTATATAAGACCCTCATTAGACCAGTCGCAGCATATTCATGTGAGACATGGGTACTTAAAAAATCAGCAGTTGAAAAGATGGACATCTTTGAACGCAAAATATTAAGGCGCATTCTGGGACCCGTGAAAGAAAATGGGATATACCGTCTTAGAAAGAATAAAGAAGTATATTTCCTATATGGCGATGTGAAGCTTTCCGACTATGTCAGAATACAATGTCTAAAGTGGTTGGGTCACCTCCATAGAATGGATGATGGCAGAACCATTAAAGGGCTGTATAAGGATTGTCCAGGAGTGAGAGCTCAAGGGAGACCACGAGGCAGATGGAAGTACAGCGTCTCAGAGGACCTCTGAAAACTCAACATGTCTCTAAGGCTTGCTACAGACCGACAAGACTGGGCAAGAGTGATTGAGCAGGCCAAGGACCGCCTTGTGCGTCTGTCGTGCCTATGAAGAAGAAGAAGAAGAAAACCCATTTCGTCCAAGAGCTGGAAAAAAAGTCTGTACTACCATATTTATAAATAGATACGAAATAAAACATCAGAGGAAATTTTAAAAAATACACAAGCCCTATTGCTCATCTAAATTTACTTCATCTTATCTTTTTTTTGTTCTAAAGCTGACTAAATTTGCAGAATAACCAATGTTTAATGATTTAATGTTGCCATATAGGAGGGATAGTGATTTGCTTCAAAGGTACAAAAGATACCCTTTTAAAAGCCAATGGAAATGCATTAGTATTGCAAAACTACAAAACATTTTAATTGAAGCAGCAAACTTTAACACATGTAATATTCATAAACATTTTACATACCTTTTTCAGTTCTTTCATTTTATCCACATCAGTCACGGGTATGACATCAACACAGAGATGCTTGACGAGTACCGGAGTGGCAAAGAAGTCAAAAACTATCGACTGCCGAAAAGTGCCGTAAATATCAGTCGAAAAGACGACCGTCACTTGGTGAACCAGCGGCAAGTCAGCGGTAGATATCTCTTCCGCCTCAGTCCACTCCTGCTCTCTCTTGAAATCTATGTCGAGAAGTTTTTCCCCTTTATCATTAGAAGTCGTAATTTTCCTGAAATATATTGTAACATTAATAGAGCTTAAAAAATAAAATAAATTTGTTTAATAAAACTCAGATTTTGGTAAGATAGAACAGAATAGAAAAATTTTATTCTGGGACCAGGTCCCTTCAGATTAGCAGATGTGTACTAAATTGATTGAGTATATATCTGATTACAAGAATGATGCAATATTTACATACCAGGTTTCTCATTCCAAACCCTTGTAAATAAATTTTTTTTCCAAATAATGAAAATATTGGCTAAAATATTTTAAATTATGTAAATATATAGGAGAAAAATAAAGAATGAAGAGCTGATGAAACTATATAGGGAGCCGAACATGGTGGCGTTGATAAAGAAAGCCAGACTGAGATGGATGGGACATGTGGAAAGAATGCCGGACCACAGGATAGCAAGGAAAATGCTCAATGAGAAACCGGACGGTAAACGAAACAGAGGACGCCCTCTGATCAGATGGCTAGTTGATGTCGAAGAGGACCTGAAACTGCGGGGTGTACAGAACTGAAGGAGGATAGCACAGGATCGCGGAGATTAGTCGACTATGGTGTTGGAGGCCCGGGTTCTGGCAGGACAGTAGAGCCAAAATAATGAATAATGAAATATATTGACAGTTATGCCATTGAACAGTGTATGTATTAAGGTATTAATCTGGTTTGCCTATTTTTATATACTTGGAAGAAATTAAATTTTTCGAGTTTTTTACACTCCTGAATAATTTTCTATAACAGGGATTTAACTGGGTTTGAAATGAGATGCCTCACATATACAAGAAACTAAAAGGTATGCTCTAGTAAAGGTAAAAAAATAGTAAAAGATATTAATGGTATAGCTGTTTGCTATTGTAGGATTTACTAAAGAGCGCCTACTACAAGTAACTCTTACACGAGAAGAAGATGAAATGTTGTTATATCAACTTCTTTTTTTGTAGGAATCTCATTTTGTAGAAATTTCCAACAAAGCGAAACACACTGGCTAACTCTATACTTTTCAGAAGTATTTTTTTCAGTAAAATAAAATGTTTCAATTATATAATTAATCATTTTATTGGCTTACCATCTTCTTGATCATTAGTTATGTTAGCAATGCTGAAAATTGTTTCATATTTTAATTTATAAGTATTGCGTGTTCACATATTCTGTACAAATGTAAAGTATTGAAAATGAAGAACACCACTTTTCAGAAGAGTGAAAAAACTTTTCCAAAGTTCATTTAAAATCAATGCGGGTTGTCAAACCTATGACACTACACATGGTTTTGGATGTTATAGATGACTCTATAAGAATTTTATGTCAACTATCAATCTAAGAGCAATCACTATAGATCGAAAACGAAACATGTGTTTGTTTTTTTCAAAATCGATACTTTAGCATTTGTATCGAAGAAATCATCCAATTTTTTTATCGAGATCTGTCCTTTAAGTTAATTTTTAGTAATGAACCTTTGTAGCCAACCGAGGAAAAAACAAATGAATCCCACATCCAAAGTTGAAGTTTTATGTTTCAAGATAAATAGAGTCCAAATGTTGAATCTAAAATAATAATCTGTTCTGTTGCAGTTTTTATTGAAGACTAGAAAGCCAATTTCTTTTAATCATATTTCGACCTGAATTCACAATACACAAGATAATAACAGATAACTTTATCTGTTTCAAATTAGCTTCTGATTAGATGGTGTTATATTATAATTCATATTAGTTCATCAATGAAAATGGAAAAAACAAATTGAAATTGTTATCCTAAAGCTTAAAACATAGAAAAATATTTAAATATTTTTTGAAACTATGAAACTTTTTTATATGCACGATTTTATCAATCTTACTTATTATACAGAGTAAAATCCAATTAAATAGTCCAAATTGGGAGTAAAGGTTCTAATTTATTTGGCTCTCTTAGTAATACGTTTATTACATTAACAATAAGAAAAAAAAAACAGTCAATTGTGTATGTATTTGGAAGTTAAAGTTGTTAAGCATGTGAAAACATAAGATGCCAACAGAAAAATATTATAATAATTTATTTTATTTTTATATTATATAATTTTTTAAATATTTTATCTGAAAAGAAAAGATATGGCCAGGACCGGGACTCGAACCCGGGACCTTCACCTCTCCGTGGTGACGCCTCAACCATCTCGGCCGCCCTGGCATGTTTCTCGGCCAGCCATGGCGGCCGAGATGGTTGAGGCGTCACCACGGAGAGGTGAAGGTCCCGGTTTCGAGTCCCGGTCCTGGCCATATCTTTTCTTTTCAAATAAAATATTTAGAAAAATATTATATGTGGAAGAAAGTGGTCCGGGTAGAGGTCAATGAATTTCTCTTAGAATTGGAGAAATGTTTATTAAGTAGCCAACGTTTCGACCTACTTTGTAGGTCTTCTTCAGGGCTATATGCAAAATACAGACAATTGAGAATTAAAAAGTAGTACAAACATTTTTTTCTAAGCATGGTAAATATAAATAATTTTTATTTATAATACAGTAGAACCTCGATTATCCGTCAGGGTATGGGATCAAGATGATGACGGATTTGGGAAATAGACGAATATGTGAGTGAGTCATATGTCTCATTTATATATATACACATAAATTGAACAATATATTTCAAGCGTTCGACATTATATATGTACTCGTAACTTATTTACATACTAATAAAGTATACATATGTACTCATAATACATAGGTACTCATAATACATATGTACATATACATATGTACTCATAACTTATTTACGTACTAATAAAGTATATATATGTAGAAAATTTTTTTTTTTAAATAATAATAATTACATACATCGATGGCTAAAAGCACAATCATTGTATGTCCAATTTTTCCCTCTTGAGAAATTAATATCAATTTAAAGGTGGAGTTTAGCTCTTTCCTCGTGCACAAACGTAGTATGCCCCTTCTTAATAATCATTAAATGATTATATAGAAGGGACATACTCTAGGGATCCCCCGCACGTTTTATATCATTAACTGTCATCTGAGGAATATCATAGATTTTTGCTAAGATTGAAAAATGCACTTTCACCTTTTCGTAAACGTTTTACAATTTCAAACTTAGTATCGAGATCTAAACTCTTCATTTGGAAGAACTACTGAAGGTAGTTCAACTGCGGAAGCTACATTAGGTAGAGATGAGGAGATAATTAATTTCTGAGAAATGTGAGCGAGGAAGCCTAAGTTTTGAATAAACAACAGATTCTAGGAAACGGAGTTGTTAAGACGTAACAATTGATTCTTAGACGTCTATGACTTTAGCAACCAAACATTATATATAGAACTTTTTTTTTTCTCAAACTGAGGTGACGGTTAACAGAGAGTGACGGATAATAGAGATTTTACTATATATATATATATATATATATATATATATATATATATATATATATATATATAATTTATATATTACTTTTATTATTTATATTTATCATGCTTAGAAAAATTTGTTTGTACAACTTTTTAATTCTCAATTGTCTGTATTTTGCATATAGCCCTGAAGAAGACCTACAAAGTAGGTCGAAACGTTGGCTACTTAATAAAGTTTTCTCCAATTCTAAGAGAAATTCATTGACCTCTACCTGGACCACTTTCTTCCACATATATTATCAAGGTCAACTATTATCATTCAATAAGAAAAATATTATATATTTCTGCCATAAAAGTATCAATAAAATGTATATTTGGCATTTTTATATTTAATTTCTAATATAATACAAATAAAACAAAGTGAAATATACAAGAAAAACATTTAAAACAAGTATAATTTATTAAAAAATAAAAAGATAAAAAATATACATTTATCTGATATTGTTATCACCATTCCCTATAAATCAATAATAGTGTTGCACCACAGCGTATCATCCTTGCTTGATATTGATAGTAAGAGGGAAGGTCTGAGAAGTGATTTATCAACAAAAAGCAGAGTCGACAAAATTACTATCAGTAGAAGTTCTATCCTTGTTTTAAACTTATAAAAACAGTTTGATATCTATTGAATTAATTTATTTCTGAAATAATGCATAAATATATGAAAAACATTTTTAAAGAATTCAACTCAACTGAATTCTAGGAGAATAATAGGGATAAATATCGTCCACATTATTAAAGATATCACCATAATAATAAATCTATTTGTTTTTTCCCCTTAAATCCTATAATAGCCTCCTTCCCGATTATTACATTCTAGACTCATTTTTCTAGTAGATCATGCCCTGTTTGATGCATTCGCCGTATAGCCTGGACCATGCCTAGTCTGACCTCGGTTTATTTCTGTTTCTAAAGAAATCTCTTAATGGTGTTAAATTAAATTAAATTGGCTTAAAAAGAGGCTTGTGAAAAACACTTGGTTCAGTTTTTTGGCACAGAATCCTTAGAAGTTCTAGATTGATGGAATCACGGTTTTACTAGAAAAGTGGAAAAAGGCATCGATCAAAAAAGCAACTATACACATCATTGATTAGTATTTGACATTTGTAAGAATAAATTTACTTTAAAAAACATGAAAAAAACTTTTTCTCCAACCCAATATTTTCTCACAAGTATTAATTGAGCATCAATATAACCTTTTTTTCTACCTAAAATACTTATTTTTACTTCTATACAGCAGAAATAATCCAATTTTGAATCTATGACAAATAAAAACTAAGTCTGTAGCGGAAACATCTATAAAAATAAATAAATTAAAAAACAGAAAACAATATCCAACAAGATTAAATATTCAACATTAATGATAGTATCTCAAATGGTCATTGGCCATATTTCCCCAACCGAAAACAAAATTTCATTACTAATGGAAAATTAAAATTAATGGAACAAAGGTTTTTTTTTTTTTAAGTATATCAATTCCCAATTTTTTCCTTATGCGAATAATTCCAGAAAATCCAACTACAAGGAATTTTTAATTTTACAAATTATAGATAAAAGAATAAATAAAATACTTACGTGAGAAAGAAGTGATTTCTATAAGTGTCTTGAAGGAGAGCGACAGCACGGAGAGGCTTCTGGCAGGTTAGTGTGAAGGTCCAAGAATGACGACTTTCCTTAGAAGACATTGTCGCTGCGAGGGATGAGCTACACGTATCTTCTACTCCTTCCAAGTTTTCCCTCATCACCTCAGCTGGCTCAGGTGTTTGTGACCATCTATAAACAACATACAAAAATATTAATATATTTCTAATTTTAATTAATATTATTGCATTTGTCTTGGTGGCAGAAGCCTAGGTCCTGCAAGGGCTGTAATGCCCAAACAGAGAGTGAGCAATATTTGTCTAAAGACCACTGTGTGTTATAATGATAGTATGTAACAGCAGCCCGGGTGAATAACTGATTAAGTCAATTTTGTCCAAAATGAGTTAATTGTACTGAGGGAAGCTAAATTGTCTCATTCTCGTAGTGTAAAATAGATTAAGTCAGGCCTTGGCTAGAAATGTAGTTATTGCTTATAATATAACTCTATTTCAAGCTATAGACTATAATAATGGCACAATTTTGCTTCCCTCAGAGCAATCAATTCACTGTGAATAAAATTTGACTTAACCACTTATTCACGGCAAATATAAAACTGTAACCTGAGATTAAAACCAGCACTGGTAGGATTTAGAATGTGCCAGATAGTAAATGATAACACACATGCATGATCTCAAAGAGATGATATTTCTTAAGTAAACAAGCCTTAAAGAATGATCGTAGTTGGACAGACAAAAAACATCCTAATATTTTTGTATAGTTTTTTGCGATCCTAGCAGTTTTATTAAATGGATCAGAAGCTAATGAGCTGAATATTCTATGCCTTGAAATATCATAACAACTGTTACAAAGAGGCCTACCTTCTCCAAGTCAAGATTGGTCAGCAAGCCGAAATGTTAAAAGATGAGAAATTAATTAGAATTAATTTATTTTTTTTTTACAAAAACCTGTGCCACTACAACCCATTAAGGGTCTATTGTTCATAAGTTATTTTAAAATACTAGAGCAGTTCCTCAAAGAACAACACCTGGTGATCTGCTAATCAGACTAAGAATATGCATATACTAATATAGGTCATATTTTTTTTTTATTGTGACTCTAATTATAAAACTATTAATTTATAATTATCAATTTAAAAACTATTAATTTTACTCAGTTATAGTCTGCTAAACATACCGTAAGTGTATATTATTGTTTGATCATTTCACATCACTTTTGAGCTGCTATGGCTAATCGGATGATGCAACAGTGGGAGCTCTAAACTTTGCCTGTCCAGGTTTAATTAGGACAGAGATTTTTAACGAGTACTCAGGTTTAACATTCCTTCTGAAGAACAGCAAAAATCAAGGATTTTTTACCTACCCCCTTCAAAAAATCCTACAGCCACTTACTGGAGAACGAACCTGCGATCTCCGGCTTAGTAGATTGTTAGAATATATAATTAATAAAAAACTAAAGATTTACCTTTCTAAGAGTACTTCTGTATACGACTTGCCATACAATTCTTTCTCACAAGCCCGTTGAAGTTTCATCCTTCTGTATTCAAACCTTTCTCGCCACTCCACAAGTTCTTCTGGTCCATGTGCTTCAACACACTGCGCTCCATATCTGCATGTACCCTGATTGATACAAATAAACTTGAAACAATTATTCTAATAAATTATTTAGTATACAATTTCATATTTATTCTAGCTGAATGACTTTTCATCTTTCTTTTGATTCTAATGATTAATGCTGGATTACCTTCACAGATATCAGTAGCTCTCAACATTATAATTATTTTTAAGAGTTTTATTAACAAAGTATATTATCTTTTTATGAAGCATTGCTATAAAGGATGAAAAATTTAAAAACTACTTAAAACTAAATTTAAATCACAAAATAATTAGCAAATTTTGGCAATACTGTTATTTTTCCATAATAACTCTTTTAAATTTTTAATACATCCTCAAAATTTGAGGTTTGATGTTTCAAGATGAGTAGAATTCAAATAGCAAAGAGAAAAAAAATGACTTTTCCGCTTTCTGAACCCTTAACCGTAAAAGGATTGTCTGAAAATTGACATTATTACTCATCTTTGCTTTTAAAAATAGTAGCATACAACTTGAATATTAAGAAAAAAAAATTAAAATTATTTAGAATCAGTATTCTAAAAAAAAGTATGTAGTAGAAACTGTACCGTTTCTTGGACAATGGTTGTGCTGGGAGGTGATTTGTCCTAAACGCTCAACCGTCAGATTTTTCCTTCTATTATGAGAACCCACTTCATAGAGGCCGGGTGAGCCCCAGAAGATACATCCCCAGGCTGTTAAGATTAAATAAATTCTACCACAACCAGATTTGAACCCAGGAACTTAGGCTCAGCACTCAACTAAGATAATTAATATACTAAGATCTTAAAAGAAATCTGTATCAATGCTTTTAATTTGTTATTTTAAACAATAGATTTTTGTAATTGATGAAGAAACAAACATTTTTAATAGCTGCTCAAAATTTGAAGTTTCACTTTTCAAGATGTCTAGAAACTATTTTCGGCACTTTCACTTGATTTTTTGTTTTTAATTCAAACAAAATATTTTTATTAATTAAATAAACATATAAATAAATTGAATAAATTCTAACTGCCTAGCTGACCTACACAGTTCAACCTTTCTTCCTATTATTATTCCATGTAAACTTCGCTCAAATCCATTCCATTTAATTGTATATGTAAATATATTTTCTGATTCTAATTAAAATAAGCAAAATGCGATCCTTACCAATTCAATCCAATTCTCACAGAGCGCGTAATTTTCCATGGTGTGTCCCCTCGGAGGTGGCCTCCACTTCCAATCTCGCCCTTCATCGGACATTATCACTCTCTGATGAGACTCTGTCATACAGTGAGATTTCAAATCTGAACGGTTTCTGAAAATATAAAAAAACACTTAGCAAGTAGAGAAGAGTTAATAAATTATTTAAAAAATATCTAACTAAAGAAAAGAATTTAGTTTGCTCAACCCCAAACAACCTGGAATGTCTTCACCATGATCTATATCTTCACCCTGACTTAGAGAAAGTGTCTGCTTCCGAGGGATCAACATATCGTACTAGCTTTTCTAAAGTGACATAACTCAAAAATAGGAGTTTTTATCGGGGGCCATGAAAGAAATTGGTAAATATTTCTTTATCACTCATCAAAACTGTATCGACCTAGGTTCAGAGCTAGTCTACCAGGCATTTGTGTCACTCTTATTGTCCTAATGCTATTCCAAGCTTACTAATATCTTTTGTTTTTTCAAAAATGTAGATTTTTGACTTACGTCACATTAGAAATACAAGTGCGATATTTGTGTTTACAATCGGGCATTTTTTTTTTTACCATTCTAAATGCCGACTGGCTGTTTTTAATTGGTATTATAAAGATTCGAGGTTACCTCTATGAAATATTCAATTAAACATATGAAAGGCACCCATTCTTCAAGATAATATTATTTAAAAAAAATATAGTATCAGTTCTGCAGGATGTCGCTTTGAGTTAAGTCACAACAAGTTTTAACTTTTTTATTCATTTCTTTTTTAATATTCTTGAAAATAAAAATAATTTTATAACTAACTGTGTATAGTAGCTATTACTGACTATATAAATAACCAACAAATAATATAGATTAAATAACCAACTTACACGTATTGTTACGGTTATATCATCATCTAACATCTAATATTTTAACTTCGAAATGTTTGTTGAAACGTTCATTTCTTGACGATGATTACCAAACTATAAACATTTCCCAAAATTAAACTCTTTTTCTTACTAAAACACACAATTACTTTTATTTTCGAGAATTTTAAAATGGAAACAAATGAAAAATTTGAACTTGTGACTTAACTCGAAGCGACAACCTATGGAACTGATACCAAAAATACAAATAAAAGTTAGGACTAAGTATGATCTAAATTATCACAAACATAAGTAGTTTAAACGTTAGAAGGTACTATACACGTAAGAGAAGTATCACATGTATGTCAGTGTGGTACCTCAACAGAAAACGACCTGTAAGCAAAGCAACCAAAAAAGCAGGCACTTATAACATTTTAGTTATTGCTCTTGAAGAACTGTTCAAGTATCAGTCACTATTATCTACTGCTACTATCTGCTTATAGGCAACATTGTAGTAATACTGCTAACAACATGTCATAATATCAAACTACTATTTCATCATTTCAACATAATACTGTTACATACATTAACTGACTTCCTTCAAATCTCACACAGAACATAAATAACTATACAATAATAACATAAATACACTAAATTCACTGACTTGCTTCAAACCTCACAAAGAACTGAAAACAACTTGTCATTGTTTCTAATCAAGCAGATCATTGTTTCATGAAAGGAACATATATTAGTCATGTGCTGATAAATCAGCAATCCCACTAAGTGTACTACTACTCTCTATATCATTTAGAACCACAAAATATCATTTAAAAAAACCAGGAAGAGAACAATATGAAAATAACAAGAAGGTTATTTAATTTGAATGAATTTTCAATAACAGCTTTATCATTAGTGATTGTGAAACCAACATAGCCATTAGATTTGCAAGAAAGAAATCTGGTTAGTAAAATATACGTAAATTATAATTTTCTATAATTATTATGTACAGATTTGTTGCTCAGACATAACAGCAACGTAAAAACATATTATATGACACAGGTATTCACATCGTAACAAAAATTCTCATCTAAACTGCTTAAAAATGTTGATACCACTAATTTTGTTGTATTTACTTTGCCTAGCATTTTAATATTATTTTTATCATAAAAAGCACTAATATTTATTAGAAATTATACTACATTAGATATTGTAAAGTATTAAATTTTCCATAATAATATAAATGATAGGTAAAGTATATACTACAAAATTAGCAATATCCCTATTCATTTTTGTGCAGTATATATGATAAAATATAAAGAAATTATCAAACCAAAGAAGAAATAAGTAAAATGATTTTTAATGGAGAGTAATGAGTAATGATAACTAGGAATTAGCATTGAACCCATCTCTCGTAGATCTTTTTTCTTTTAAAACACAAACTACAATGGAAACATTTGTTGTAAAGAAGAAAAAAAAAATTTGTATTCACATGAAGGCACTAGAATATGTTTTAGGAGATATAAGTCTTCCGACTTCCCGGTTTTAACAACAGTTGACAATGAAATCAAATGAATGCTTTTAAAATCTCAGAGAAAATGAAAGACAAGACGACTGGATGGAACTAAGGACTATTTACTGTTCAACCAGTGCTGCAAACCTCATCTTTTGTTAAAACAAAAATATCAGTGTTCAATTCATCAATATTTCCTAAACAATCTCACTCACAAACAAGTGAACAGTTGTTAAACAGCATTTTAGAGCCTCATCATCTTCCATTAAATCAACAGACATAATACTGTTAATGAACAAACAAATCTTGAAAACCACACCTGTCATCTCAAAAGTAACCATAACCAAAAGCAAACCGTCATCATAAAAGTAAACTGTTAAAAATGATGAAGCATATTCTTCAGACCTGAAGTAACTGAGCTCAAAAAAGTGCCACAATCACATTCACAAATTATCTCATCAGCTAATAATTATCATCACAAACCACATCAATTAAATATTCTGTGTTTTTTTTAATTTCACTTTTATTTTTCTCCGTCACATTTGCAAGCATAAAACATTTATTTTATTAAATAATGATGTAGTTGTGTTATCATAATAAATAATAATACATAATATCAGAGGAGAAGATACAAATGAATAAAAAAAATATCAGGCTTAATTACATTATGGTAATAATAGAATAGGCTCCTAATATAATTTAAAAGTATAATGATTATATAGACAAATAATTTAATTTTTGTGGTACAAACTTTAGACAAAATCAGAAATGATAGATCTTTTATTAATTTTATGTAATTCTTTATTGTAAATATACAATAAACTAACAGACAAGTTAGTTTGTCTGTTTTTTTAATGTCACTTTATGCTGCTATGGCTAATTGGACGATGCTACAATGAGAATCCTAAATTTTGCCTACCCAGGTATAATTAGGATAGGGATCATTAACGGGTACCAAACATTGTACAGGCTCGGGATCCCCGTTTAACATCCCTTCCGAAGGATGGCACAATCAAGCATTCTTTACTGCCTTTAAAAAATCCTAGAGCCACCTGCAGGGCTGTAGGTTGTTATGCTAACCAGATAATAATCTTGAACACATTAGTACAAGACTTTATCCTAAAATGTTTTTGAAAACATGCACGAAACATGTGCAATAAAATTCAAATATTTCATTGAAATTATTTAACCCCAAACCTTCCAATAATAAACAGTTTTTTATGTTTTATGAAATTATTAAAAGAAAGAACTATTTATTTATTATAATACAATTTTATAAATGTTTCATAAATTAACTTTATTAAAATTTCATTGATTACCTGAAACAAAGACCACAATAAATGCATGATAAAGGAGGTTCCTTATCCTGTTGTGGTTTTATCAGCATTCCTGAAATGAAAACATCAAAACAGAATTAATTTGAGAAGTTACAAATGTCTGTTAAAAGATCATGCGTGAATTACCATACTTAATTACATTCATTTATAAATAATTTAAATTTATTTTATTAAAAATGCTTACGTAATCAAACTAAGGAAGGAAGAAGGTTTATTTACAGTTTAATAAACAAATGAGATGTTGAGATAAATATTATTAGCCCGCTCTAACGTAAATGCTAATTACTGAGATGTGAATCAAACCGATATTATTATAAAGTTGTACCTAACCTATAACCATAACTGTTATAACCTTAGGGTTGTTATTATTATTATTAAATATTTTTTAGATGAGAAAGAACAAAACACATCATCTAATATTTTTGTAATTGATACACCACACCTCATTATTCTCGTAAGAATATAAAAGTTACTAAGACGAATAAATAAAAAAAAAATAAGCAAATTTTAAAGGCCAAGAAAATTAATGTTAAAGTGTAAATTCTCTCTTTTCAATTTCAATCACCAATCTTATTCGAGCATACCATTCCTTTTTAATTTTAATACTTGTAATCTTACCAAGACAAAATGAAATATCAATTGCAGTTGTTTTGTAATTATTTTTTATTGTTCGTCTTAAAATAAAATAGATGTATCTTCATAACCTTAATGAGAATAATAAGACTTAGTGAGCCCGAAGCCTCAATGCCGATAGCAAAGATCTCTGCTTACAAACTTCCATCAACCATAACTCAAATCGGTCCTATTTAATTCATTTTACTAAAGGCTTTAAATTATTATTTGATTTCTCTCTATTAAATAAAAAAGTTTTAGTGATGCGAAATTTTATTGGCGTTGCTTATCATAGGTTCGATAAACTACTTTTTATTCATCCTTTTGTCATGTTGGATCAATTAAATTTAAATATTTTTAAAAATTGGCAAATCGCAAAGCCACTGCTCCTGACTGCTTTAAGCCATTACACAACATATAGCACCATTTAAAACCAAATAAATGTACTATCTCAACCTAATTAAGAATGGGTGACTACACGTAATCTTTTATGGTAAAAAATTTACTCGTAGTTAGGGACTAATTGTTTTTTTAAATATTAACATGGCAAAGAAATTTGTAAGCAGAGATTGGTGGTATCGGCATCGAGCCTTTGGGTTCGCTGCCTTATTATTAACACTACATTTAAATTGAATGAAATATAAATTCATGTATTCTGGGATTGACAACTAAGAATAAATTTCAGAAATACACTAAAAAAAAAAAAAATCTACCACTAAAACTTATGAAGGGTCTTAGGCTCAAAACAAGGCAGAGACTGAACTGTTCACAAAGATTATGCAGGAAGGTGATTTATCCAAGATAATGCTCAACAGCCAGGTTTTTCAGTAAATTAAGAGTACCAACTTCATAGAAGCTGGGTGAGCCCCAGGAGGGTACATCTGTGGCTTTTAACAGATTAAATAATTTATCTGCCACAGAAAGATTTGAATCCAGAACCTTCAGCCTAGCAACTGCGCACTCAACACACTGAGCTATCTAATCCCGCTCCTCAGATTGAGCCAAATATTTTAATAAAAAAAAGCTTGAATCGGTCTCAATTTTAAAGAATTCAATAACTTTTCAAGAAATTGGATACAGAATTTCCAATAAAATCTATTCTTTTCGTCTTGCCAAAAAAAAAAAAAATTAAATCATCAATTAAATTCTTGTAATTTTAAATATTTTTATTTTGAAGAGAAAAGATATGTTCAGGGCTGGGATTTGAACCTGGGTCTTCCATGTTTCTGTCATGGTGCTCTACCAACTGAGCTATCCTGGTTCGCACCTCGGTCAGACAAATCCATTCTCTTCACTGATCCCATATCCTCGTGGTTCTCCCAATTTGCGATGTATAGAAGGGGAAGAATGTTCATTGAACGTTACTTTAATTAGGATCTTGTTGACTTACGTCATTATAATTTATTTTATTTTGTTTTTTTTATTGATTGTTAACATTTTAAATATTTTTATTTAGAAGAGAAAAGATATGTTCAGGGCCAGGATTCGAATTAATTAAATTCTTGATTTGTTTATTGTTTGTTGGTATTTAAAGATGTAAAATAATTGGGTCATCATGCCTTCAAAAATTCTTGATTTTTTTCAGAGATGTGCTTTAAACATTTATACTTAAAGAGCTTTAAATATGAGACTTTAGACGAACAAAAAAATGTCGAGCCATTTTAGTCCAAGAAAAAAAAGTGTTTTGCTATATATTGTTGTACACAGGGTACATTAGGAATCAAAGTCGTACGAAAAAATAAGCCTATCAACAGATAAAATCGCATGACCGAAATTCGGATATGCCATTGGTTAATAATGCTTTTCTCAGGTCAAGAGATTTACAATTCCGATATTCCAACCCATTTACACAAAACCTCGACAAATTATATACCTAAACCTTCCTGATGAATCACTCTAGCTATTGGTGAAAACCGCATGAAAATCCGTGCAGTAGTTATTGAGTTTAGTGCGAACTAACTCGGCCGAGGACGTTGTTTTATAATATGTATAGATATTTGAGAGGAAGTTAGTTGACTGGAAGATCTATAGTTCAAATAGCCCCCCCTCCTTCTATTTGCCCAGAAGGTACAACGTAGGTGGAAACGTCAGCACTAATAATAAGTGTTCACTTATTTGGTGTTATTTATGACTGCACCCCCAACTAATTCTATCCTTCATATATCTATTATAATTATATCCAATTATAAAATTCCCATTGGCATTTTTAATGACTGGATCTCAATCTCAATAAAACGGTATCTCAGTTTTTTTTCTTCTTTTTTTAGTGCGTATTCTGAACATTCTTTAAGTTGATTTTTTATGCATATTAAAAATTTAATGATTGAGAAAATAATGGTAATACTGTAATACAAATTTTATGATACATGCATCGTTATCCATGTTAAGATAACTAATCTTCTTTCTAAAACATTACTCAATAAAGTGGGCGGGTACTCATTATTTATATATTGATGCCTTAGTTCACAAATGTGTTAAGTGCAAATTTTTCAAAAATGGGTTTAGTTATATAAATAACATTGTAAAGTTGCGATCAGGAAGTCATAGATCATATGTTAATATAAAATTAATAGAGAAGCTTTGAAGGTTACAAAAATATATTGTGTGCTTAAACTTGAACTGTATTCTTGTGTTAAATTATTATCAAAGTTGACTCCGGTAAAATCATGTTTTCGGCACTTAACACATATGTGAACTAAGCTATCGATATTACAATAATAGTTATAAAAATCAATATAAAATAAAAATTTAAGAATAAGTTTTTATCATTAAAAAATACTTATTTAAAAGGAGATAAACTTTGGAACTAATTATTTTCTTAATTTTAATAGTAAAACAAATAATAAACACTGAGAGAATAATAAAAATAAATACAATGTCTAATTAATAATCACCTCTGAAGAGTGGAACTAAATACTATAAAAAAATAATAATGCCGACTTTCTTAAATACTACCAGCAAAGAATCAATCAATCAAGAACAGAAATATAAATACAAAATATTAATTTTATAGAGAAAAACAAGATTTTATAAACTCAGAAAAGACAAGACAGTTATTATAAGCATTTTTAAAGGGAAATGTACAAAAAAAAGGCTTAAGTATTTCATACAGTAACTAACATTTAAGAGACAAGGTTTTCTTATCTTTAGATGTGAGATTTTTATTGTTATTTAATTATATTTATCATATTACTAAATGTATAGGTTAATTAGAAAGTTTCAGGTTAAAAATAAAAATAAGATTAGCAAAATGAGACATTTAATCAAGGTTTAGTGAACTTGACTCAAGTTCAAGGACGGCCAATATCCTAATTAAAAAACTGATATGATTAATAAAAGTACTTTTTTTGTTTTTAATATACCCTTTTTATCTAGTTTAAAAACATAAACTAACAGAATAATATCGTTATTAAAATGAAATATGTGATGTACAATAGTTTATGAAGTCTTTGAGATTCTAAATAAGGAGGTCATTAGACATAAAAGGAAAGCTATTATGATCAAAGCAACTGAACCAAATAGACAATATAAATTAATAAATAAATAAACTTTTAACATAAATTAATTGAATTTTAATCTGTAGATATAAGGTTTATATTAAACAGCGATAATTAGTAAAGTAAACTAAATTTAAATAAAAACAACAAAAAAAATTTCCATTTAAAAAAAATTTATTGCAAAGAGTAATTGAAATATTACCAGGAGGATCACTAAATTGCAGTTCAAAAGACATTCCTATATTTTGATGTACTGTAAACTGTTCGTGATTGCTCAGTCTTAAACTAGCAAGCTGGGCTAGCTGCGATTGTTCCAATTCATTGCTTTCGATGAGCTTCACCGGATGTTTTCGATTCCTTTTCATCTCTTCCAAATTGTGCCCGTTCCAAACTTCTGGAGGGAATTCATTCCGAAACATCTCTTCCCCACAGTTCGGATATTGCAATTGTCTATTCATGTCTCTCTTATTGATAACTTGTAAAACCATGCGAACTTGTTCAAGTAACCTTACAGCTTCAGTGATTCCTCCGCTGGCAGCGATCCATTCAACAGCAGCTGCTTCAGCTTCGTGAAACCTTTGAAGTGTAAACAATGCATGAACAAGTCTTTTCCAAACACGAGCTCCATTACTATTGGCATTATTAGCACCTTCTAAGAGCTTTATTATCTTCCTACAGTCTGAAACTACAGCTTCATGCCTTCCTAGTTCCACAAAACACTCAGAACGGCCCAAAAGATAGAGAACTATTCTTTCCTTAGCAACACCTTTTGCTATAGCTTGGCTTATTAATTGATCAAAAAGCTCTAAGGCCATTACCCATTCTCTATGACGTAAAAGCTCATGTGCTTGAGCTTCAATTTCATTCATCTCTTCAAGTCCTTTGGTTCGACTAATCTTGATAAATGCATAAACACACTAGGCACAAACAAAAGTCTAACGGGGACACTCTACGTACTCGGGGGATTTTGCCGAATCAGCCTCCGCTACTACATGACAACTATTTACAAAATATTAATTCGATTACAGGCAGAATCAAAACAAACACGCCGTTAGTTTTATTTTCCTAACATCAACAACTGTCACTATCAAATGTCAACCATTTTACACAAAGCGCAACATCTTGTCACTGCCGGTTATATCAATCGCGAGTTATTAAATTTGTTTGACTCTCAATTCAAACTGAAATATCCTCAAAAGAAAAGTGTAGAGAAAGATATTTTTAATAAGAAATAAAATAAAGTCAATAACTCAAAGGAACGTTCACTGAAAATGGAGCAAATGGAATTCCTAATTATTAATCCTTACATGGATTGGAATCTTAAGGTTTTGTTCATTTTTAATTAAAAAATAAATTTACGCATCCCTATTTAAATCATACGTGTTAAAAAAACAATTTAGACTGTTATTTTTAAAATACTATTCGCAGATAAAAAATATTTGGGAGTTGTAATTAGGTTATGATTTGTATATAACCTCTCGTTCAGTTTCATTTTTGTGTTCAAAATAAGTTACAATGACTGCAACCGCTAAAGCAAATTTTCAGCCTGTAATATTCAATTTTAGTAGTCAAAGTTTACTTTTCTGTGATTTCTACATACTAACGATTCTAAATTTCTATCTTGATATATGTTTCAGGACACTGATGTCCACATTACATTCGAGGACCAACAGAGAATTAATAATTTCGCTAAACATAATGCCAAATTTGAAGATTTGAAAGAAGAATTAAAAAACAAACAGGTTTTTACAAATATTTCTATAAGTTCATATTGAAAAACATTGTATTATAGTGATATTGAAAAGTCTCAGATTTCCTCCCACTTAGGGTATGCATGTCGTGATTTTGTTAAGCAAAATAATTTATTTTTTATCATCTTCATTGTAGAACAAATTTTTAGCATACACGGTTTTACTCAGACGACTTTAGAATATTAGTAGAATTTACTGCTTCATTTTTTACAAAACTTATTGTTAGGGATTTCTTATTTAACCCTTCTTATTGATTACATTATTATTAGTGGTTAAGTCTGCCTTTAGAAGTAACCATGTAGACTGTATCAAACTTGCTGCTGCATAAGCAACATTTATTGTGAGCCATTTGAGCTTAACTTATTTGTTATTTAAAAAAATAACTTTGTCATTTCTCACTCCAATGCAATTTGACACTTATGATGACTATATATAGTTAAATATTTTTATTTTAAAGAGAAAAGATAGGCCCTCCGCCGGGATAGGCGGCCTTGGTGGCTAAAATGGTTAGAGCGCTGTCACGGAGAGACCGAGGATCCGGGTTCGTATCCTGGCCAAGGACCTATCTTTTCTCTTTAAAATAAAAATATATAAAAATCAAAAAAGTTGACCATTAATTATAAAAAAACTATATATAGTTAGATGATAAATTACAGAATGCCATTGTAATAATGAATGACATTAATGCAATAATGTAACTAAATTGGTAAACTTTGTATGGAACAGAGGATGTGATTATTGGAAATTTGTATGCTTCAGTAATCATTCCAAATATACAAGTTATCATGAGTTTTAGGTAATTATGTAATTACCTAATTTATTATTTTAATTTAAGTAATTATGTAATTGTAAGTGGAAGGTAATTATGGGTAATGAATAGATTTTGGTAATCATTTCATCAAGAAATAAAAGTTTCAACTAACATATGTTATCTATAATTCGAAATGTTAGTTGAAACTTGTATTTCTTGACAAAATGATTACCTAAATCATTACTCATTACCCATAATTACATTCTCTTTTCTATACTGAAGCTCATGATAACTTTTATTTTCGGAAAATATTAAAAAGGAAACAAATAAACAATTAAAACTTGTTGTAACTCAACTTGAAGCGACAACCTGCAGAACAGATACCTCGCATTCTAACCTATAGATAAGACATTGTTGTCAATTTTCATTAGGTTAAGATGGAGTATACATTTGCAGTAATAAAAGAAATTACAGTTGTTTTTACTTATTATTAAAAATAATTCCTCAAGTATTCGTAACAAGTGATAACATTTTTAGTAGATTGTCGCGATTGTAACTACCTTATGTGCAATCTCACAAGTAACTCTTTTTTACACTGATAATGTTTTTATATAATTTTTATTAAGTTTTGTATCATCAGCTTTTACAATTTTTTTCTTATTATTTCCTTTGAAATTCTCTCAATTGATGTTTTGGCTCTGGTGGTCGAAATGACGAATATTATACAATGTGGGACAAAAGTCCATTCAATAAATTAAAACATATTAAGAAATGCGTAAATCCATGGACTACCTCCAACCGTAGCAAACGCCGTGAAGAAGTGGTAATTACCCGCCTCAGAATAGGCCATAGTCGACTAACCCATGTTTACCTAATGACAAGAGAAGCACCTCCGAAATGTCCAAAATGCAATCGCATCTTGACCATCAGACACATATTCGAAAAATGCCATTATTATCGATCTGTGCTACACCAACTCGGGTTACCTCTTTATATCTCAATGGCTCTGAGAGATGACAAACCCACAATAGATGCAGTCATTAAATTCATTACCAAGTGTAAACTGATGACTACCATTTGATGTGAAATATAATAACCAACAGGCATTGATGACCTAGATGTTTTACGCCCCCTAAACCCAAGAAAACAAACAAACGAATATTATACACTTTTTATTCACTACAACATTATGTTTTCTCTTATTATAGTTTTTATTTTTTTTTTATATAAGTTCTTTAAGTTTTCTTTTGTATAATTGTAGAATGAACTAAGGAATCTCGAGGATGTTGTTGAGGAATTGGAATTGATGGACGAGACTGACCAAATTCCATTCTTAGTTGGTGAAGTTTTCATTTACCAAGACCTCGAAAATACTCAGGTAAAAAATTGGATTAATTTATTTTTCTTAATGTTAATTATTTTGATATAATTGTTCTACTTGTGGTATACTGAATTAGGCGATTTTAAATTTTAAGATTGTGAAATAATTGTAATATCAATATAATTTTACTATCAATAATAGGAATGTGTAGAAACTGGGTTTTTAAATAAAGTAATTAAAATGATGATGGGTTTTTTCTTTTGTTTCAAATCTTACAAACCAATTTTTTCTTTAAAAAAATGAATTGGCTTGGTTAGTATAAGAATTGTGTTCAGTTGTTTCATATGATTTATTTGTTTTTATTATTTACAAAATTCAAAGTGGAATTATTGAACTTGTGTTGTTTGTTTTGTTATGTTTATGTTTAGGGATTTTAATAAGCTGTTATTATTCCTCTCTTTTTTAATAATATTAAATAACACTGCAATTGAACGACATTGTTTAGTATCCCGTCAAATATGACCTTTGAAACATGCAACATGTAATTTTTTTTTCATGAGTTTAGACTTAAAGACTTGGCAGTCCGAGCTGCAAGAAACATTACCACCACATTTGGCAAAGGGTGTTGTAACGAATGGTGAAGATTAATTAATAAACTAATAATTCATTTTTACTTTCTACTCAGAAGTGAAACCATTACATCCACATTGTACTGCAGGGATATTGATACGAGTATAATGCAACACAAATTTATAAAAAAATAACCTGCATTGGTTAATTGAAAGGGATCTATACTCTTACATGATAATCCCAGGCTGTTTCGTGACAGACTGTTAAGAAAGTAAACAAGCTGGATTACGAAGTACTTCCACACTCACCTTATTCACCAGGTTTATCTCCAATAGATTTCCATCTTGTACAACTTCCTTAAGGGTAAAATTTTTGAAAATGGTTCTCAAGTAAAAAACTCATTTTCGAAATTTATTTCATCCCATAACCTTTCCCATAAAAAAGGAAAGAAAATGAGGGTAAATACTTTTAAATAAAAATATTTTGATTTCATAAAGTTGTTTTATCTTTTCTTTGAATCATATAAAACAAGCCAATAGTTCTGCAGAATTCTGATTTCTGAAGTTACTAGTATAATTTGAACTTTTTGCATTAGATAGACTGCTAATTGGAAGGCTTTAGACTTTTAAAAATCATGCTATCATCCATCCATAGTGATGGATCTCGGCGGTGAATAAATTGCAAAGAGAAAAAGTGACCGACTAGCATACCTTTCATAATTATGATACCTGTGAGTTGACCGGACAAACTTTTTAATAATAGTGAAAAATCTTTATTTGTAAGATGAGAAGTTAATTTGAGAAAAAAATGTAACTTTGATACTTTATTGATGCTAATAAAAATCTGTTGACAGTTTGACCCTATTCCTTGAAAATGTATTTAATAAATGATTGTTGGCCACACCAATTAAGTTTAACACATCGTGGTTGGGACGCTGTAAAATATGTTATTTGCAAACTATGAGTAGAGCGCGAGTCACATATACTTTTTTATAAATGAATTGTAGATCGAAATAAAGCTTTAAGGGTTACTGATGTTTGTTATTGCCCTTTCTCACATAGCATGGTGACCTACAAACATGCACAAAATATAGATTAGATAAATTGTTAATAAGATGAAAGTGCCTTTATTTTTTATAATAACGATGAAGAATACATTCTTGGTTAAGAAAATAGAAGTTTTATGCCTGATTAAATGTATAGTGATTTTTTTTTGGAATAATATAGTTCACATACATTTCTCAATAACTTACCATCCCCAGCCATAAGGTATTGACACAAAAGATTCATAAAAATATTATTCAGAGGTTTATGTCATATTTATTTAATTTAAATAAAATGTGCGTCTTTTATACTGTTAGCTCAAAAAAAAAACATTCTTTTTATTTCCTAGTTGTTAAATAAAACTATTTCATCATTATCTCCTTGTAATGATTCCAAGATGAAGGGTCTCATTATCAAGTTATAGTTCATATTTATATGAATGTGCTTATTTATTCATAGCTAATGTTTTGAATAACAATTCTTGAAAAATGACCTTTTTATTTTAGCAGTACAGATTATTACAGTAAGTTATTTTTTATCTTGCTGATATACAGATCACTGTATCTATTTTTGGAATTCAATGACATGATTTGACCTGACACTCTTAATTTAAAAATATATTTTTTATGTCATTTTTAAATTAAAATTTTTTTTTTCAGAAATCTATAGCTGTAATGAAAGAAAAAATCTTATCAGAGATACAAGATATAGAGAAAAAGAGTGTAGAAATTACTGATGCAATGTCAGATTTGAAAACCCAATTGTACGCAAAATTCGGAAATCACATTAATCTCGAACCTGAAGAAGAATAACCATTAAAATAAATCTAAATTATTTTTACTAATTGTTTATAACCCATGAACGCTTTAAAACAAATTTTTTATTATTAATAATTGCAATAAAATGTTTTTGTTTTGCTGTACTAAAAAGTATACATCTTTATAATTGTTTTATTTCTTTCTGTTTCATTTACTAACAATTTTTTATTTATTTTTTTCCTGACAAAGTAGCCCTTTGAAAGGACCGTTTATTTATCGGCACATTCCATACTTTTGTATAATATGTGCCTTTAATTACATTTCAACAATATTTGATAATTAAAATATGCACAAAATTTGTTGATATATTTTATTACTAATAGTTTAAATTTTTATATAGTGATACAGTTTTATGATCAAAACCCATGCATAATACTTATACATACAGATGCAAATTTGTTATGCACCTCTTTTTAATATCCATTTGGCCAAGGTTTGGTTACCTCTTATCTTGAGTATCTTCTTGGAAATTTGTCTTGGTGAAAGTGGATATCTACAAACCAATAACACAGAATAAAACACAATATAACTCATCTTATAAACTTACCAATAGCTAGAAGAAGTGCCATTTAGAACTGAATGTTCTGTTTAAATATTTTTATTTTGGAGAAATTTGTCTTTTCTCTTCAAAATAAAAATATTTAAATAATCACAAAAAAAAAAATTATGAATGTTCTATTGTTTATACTATAAAAACCAAAACTGAGGTAGCAAGTTATGCTTTTTATAATATTAGAATTAATACCAGTAATGTACGGAATGGTTAGGAAACTGTTGATAACTAAATTTAGGAAGAGAAAAGCATTTTGGTAGGTATATCTATTATTTTTTAAATGATGAGGTGGCCAAAATTTCGGTACTGTAGGGGCCACGTGATTTGGTACCGTTAATAATTAATTTTTAAATATAATAACAAAAGAAATGAAGTTATAATATTCAGATTTTGTTAGATGGAAGTATAATGTTAAAACCTGTAAACTGAAGAATGGTGTGAGGTGTAGGACATGGCTTCAGGGTTTTAAAATTTTTTTATATGCAGGCATAAATTTAATTAATTTATGAACAGAAGAAATGACTTCCTTAAAATATTGTGCAAAACATCTCTTAAGAGACAGTTTTTAATGATTTAATTAGAGGAAGATATTTAATTGAAAATTAACACATGTTTAAAGTTGTTACTATTCTTTTCATAGAATCGCTGCCATCTGGTATCAAATCATTGGGACCCTCAGAATACCCAAGAACCAATATTTCATCAATAGTTAGTGGTTTTGTCTAAATTACCACATTGGCAGTCTCTTGTTTATCTCTTCATATAACAAGTTAGCATTAGTGAGAATATTTTATAACAAGCCAGGGGAAATGACATTTTGTTATAACTAAGATCTAGACTAATCTGTCTTTGGTTCGATTTTGTAGATTGGAATAATTATGGGTTCTTAACATTCTAGGGTTTTCTCATTTCATTTTCTCAAATAGTGGACTTTCCAAAACTCCTGCAATGTTTTAGTTCACAGTGAATATTGACCCACTGCTTTATAGGATTTCGATTTCCCAAAAGCTATTTCGACTTAATTCATTATTTGATCACTCTTTAAACAACCCTAATAAATCTAGCTTTATTGGGTTATTTATATCTTTTATTTTATTGCATATTTTGTTGACCTTTTTATCAGCTGTTTTTGTTTAAATAACTTCTCCAGCTGTTTCTTTGTTACCTTCCTTTTCCTGAGTATTTGATTAAATGCTTGGAAGAGGTTGCTATTACTGACTGATATGTCTGTTTGGACTGTTGATGTGAGAAATGCTGCATTTTATCTTCATATATGAGATGCTTATGGTGTGTTTCTGTAATTAGGAAAACTTTGATTTTTCCCCAGTATTGTAGAGACTTAAGGACTATTTACTTTTGGATGTAATTAAAGACTGAGCCACTATGAACTATGTTAGTTTTAACTGTCCTTTTCTTCTCTCTCATTCATTTTAGTCTTTCTTGTAAGCCCTGAGCATTTTGAAATTTCTTATGTAGTGATGATTGTATTTCAACGCCTTCCAGAGAGATCTCAAGCTCTTCAAATATTGCTTTATAACAATTATATTAGAGTTTTTGTCCATTTTTATTAAATAATAAACCAGTGTAGAACACTCTTTGAAACTAAATTGACAAAACAATGTGGCAATGATTTACGAGACAGATGCTTTCCATAACATAGATCAAGCCTGGCCTGCTACTGGACTTGATTTCTGCAGTTTACTATAGCTGAAAATTGACAAATAGCATAATATAGCAAACTTAATGAGAGAATTGTGAGGAGACCTAATGTTAAAAACCAAAGCAGAAATTATGACAATGTAAGAAGGTAGTTGGTTCTTGTTTATTAACTGGTTCCCAGGGACTGTTATCCGCCATTGTTTATTATCTGAACACTGATAATTCTGATACTGATAACACCTATCTTTTTATTCATATTAATGGAAATTGAAATATACAAAATGTAATAATAAAATATTAATTCTAGACCGTTCTAGCCACATTCTTTTTCTTATACAAATGTTTTCCCTTTCGACGAAAATATCTCCATTTCTATCCTTGTCAAAATTTATTTGATGACCTTTTGCACATAATTTCTTCTTTGGAATTAATCAGAAATTCTAGAAGTATTTCACAGTTTTTTCTTTTAAATAGGACTATCCCCAAAGTCTTATTTTGTTAATATTAAATAGGGAATAACAAAAGAATAAGATAAAAACAAAAAATTTAATTTAATAAACAATACAGAAATTTAAATAGACAATAAATAAAATTAACAAGACAAAAACAATACAGACAACAGTATAATAACGCTCACACAAGTAATTCAAATGAGAGTTGTGATAAGAAGAGGTTACACGAGATAAGGAGGTAGGTTTCATGCAGACCGGCAAATACACAAGTACCATTATTATTAGCATGACTTTCGTAACTATTAAACGACCTTTTTGGTTAAATATTATTATTCTTAAATCAATCGAATTCTAAACTTGATAAAAACAAATCGTATAACTCAAACATAAGCCGTTACGCGTCGCTAGTCTCGCGAAATACGTCATGAGCATGTCGGCGACACGAAACGTTAGTTTTTCCCTCTACCGAAAATATCTCAACGCGGCTAAAGAAGTTTTTACTTCAAAAATTATGATCATCTCATTTCAATTTTCTCTAGATGCAATATCGATGTTCTTATATTGCTATCGATATCTGTTGAGGAAAACGATAAATCATTGAACCTCTCTTTGACTGGGAACAAAGAGAACCGACCCCTGACGATCCCCCAACGTTCCACTTTCACCATCGGATGGTCCGCGGCCTCCGTCGACTGAAAGAAACGCCTCCTTACGTAAGATCGTGGGAGGGGCGATTCCTCTACCGGGTCCTTCGGGGTATTTAGCGATGCGGTGCTGACGGTTGGCACTCCTGCGTGGTGTCCATAACGACTTCCTTCATTCATAAATGCAGTCGAATTGCTATATCGTTTAGTAGTCGCTATCCGTCCGTTTAGAAATATTTATGTAACCATTAATTTATTATTGGCGTGGGAATGAGTGAAACGTTTAAAAAGATGGCTTAGAATTAGTTGGCAATACTGAAAAGGTGTTGAGCATCTGATTTTTTTTGTTATTGAGTCACCCTTTAGTTCAGGCCTAGAACTATTGGCCTAGGAAAAGAAGGAGTGACAAAATATAAACTAAACTTTTTTGTTCATGCTTTTTTACTTCCTTGTACAATAGTTATTGCTTATTCATATAACGTCAGCTTATGCTGCTATGGCGAATCGGAAGTTGCTACTGTGAGAGCTCTCAATGTTGCCTATCAAGGTAAAATTAAGATTGGGATCTATAACCAATACCTGACACCTCACGGTCCAAGGACCGGCATTTTACGCCTCCTCCGAAGGATGACATAATCAAGGATTTTTTACCTCCTTTAAAAAATCCTAGTTCCACCTGGCGTCCAGCGAACCCGCAACCTTCGGCAGAGAAGATTCTTATGCTAACCACTACACCACAGGTGATACTTCTTTGTAAGTAGTATTAATCTATTTTGGCCATTTCTGGAAATGAACCTATTCTATAAATTTAAAAACCATTTGCCGCAGAAAGTGGAGATATAATATTTTTGGTTCGTGGATGTAGTTATCGCCACAAGATGATCACCGGGAATGGTATTACACTTCAAGTTTTTATGAAAAATTATCTCTCGTTGAAAAACATTTTTAAAGTCAATATTTTAGTTTTGTGTAATACAATCTACATCATTACTAAAAGAAAATAAATCGAAGAATCAAACTAAAATAGACTAATGAAAGGAAAAATTAAAAGAAGAACAACCTCGAAAACCAATAGAATTCTTGCCTACATAGAAGATCATACCACCATAGATAAGCCAAGTTAAAATAGATTTACAAAAAATTAAAATAGAACCTAGCAATGTTATTGACAGAAAAATGTTTGTAAATAGAAAAGTGGATAGCAAAGTAAAGTAGAAAATAGGAAAAACATGAACAAACGATGAAGGTACCTAGTATTTGAAATATTTTCATTGTTGCTAAGACTTTTATTTAAATGAAACTTTATTAACACGTAATGTTTGCCTAAATTATAGAGAATACATATAAAATTAGAAATTATCATAAAAAGGACACAGAGTTGAAGTGAGTTTATGGAATGTTCAAGTGTATAAGCTAAGAGGCGATTACTTCCTGGCATCTTGTAATAGATTTATGTAACTGTCCGTGTAATTCTCACTCATTTTATGCTAATGTTGGATGACTTTGAGGAGCAAGCTTTGTTATGTAATTTATACTTGAAATGTTATGATTTCTAGGTAACAATTATAATATGATTGCAATAAAATTAAACTCTCATTACCACATACTAATATAATACAATGAATTGAAAAATAAAAGAATGCTTGTAAGTTCAATAGTTGCTTTCAATACTTCATCCAATCGTTTTAACTTCCTAGTGTGTAAAAACTGTGGAATGGAAAAATTAAATCTATTATAATGGAATTTAAGTTACTGATGGTATAAAAAATGTAACAAAAATATAACTTGCAAGTTAGTTAAATTTTAAGTGTGATCAATGAAGAATTAACACGTTAATAAGTACAATTTATCTATTTGCTTTTTACTTTTAGTAAAACTTATTAATTTTAAAGCCTACAAATATTACAAAATACAGATTAATAAAACTCCCGAGAATTTATGGAATATAAATAGCCCACTAACATTAGCGCCATTTATTATAAAAAAATAATTTCTTAATAAGCAGAAATTGCTTGGTAAAAGAAGGTAGAAAAATTAACAGTCTAATTAGTTCATCTTAATATTTATGGCCTGACGACGTTTCAGGCTAACTTTTCAGCCATCTTCTGGAACCTCAAAAAGCTCTCCATTCTCTTACCCAGGGCTCATTCAAATTCCATTTGATATATTATTTCAAATTTTCACATGGATGTTATATTTTTAACACATTTTCAATGTCCGGGGTGGAAAATCTCGAGAACCTAAAAAAATAAATAAAAACTTAATCAGATATATATAGCAAAACCACAAAAAAGACAAATTATAAGTAGATTGCAATATGAAAAATCCTCCAAAACAAAGCATTAAGTCTCCAAAATACTGGAACAAAAACTACCAGTCGGAGTTTCGCCTATTCCTCAGGACATCACTTCACTAAGAGTCCAAATGCAGTACACCTCCAACAGACCAACAGTCCAAACACTCATCATACATTGTAAAATGCATAATATTTTTTACAGAATTTACTCATGTGACAATATTAAATATAAAGATATTTTATAATTAAATTAATAGTAAAATGGACGCGCCGCACGCTAATGGCACCTCCAAACGTATAATGAAATGTAGCAGTATTGAAAATACAGCTTTCTATTCATCCTTTATAATATCTGCTGTCTTACAATACAAATAATCACTTAAAGGTAATTATTGAAGTCCCTATTCACAACAGAACTTCATCTTGTGATGTCTTTCTAAATGACGAGAGGACATTAATGATAAGACAGGACTAAGATAGCGGAGGTGCAGGACTGACAATATTATAATTCATTAACGACAATTAACAAAATCTGGTTATAAGCTCAGGTAGCTTGTTAGTTAGTCATGGTTTAGCTCTTACCGATTGTGTACGCTATGCGGAACATATTCCGCGTAGTGTTTCTTCACGCGCGTGGGGTCTTGACGACACGAAATGTAAAGATTGTAAACCGTAAAGCTCGTTTTAATTACAATCAATGCGTTAATTGGTTATGGTTAGAGGAGTTAAGGAATTTCGGTTTAAGAAAAAAGAACAATTTAACCCTCAACAATTCGTTGTAACTAACAACTATATCTATTAATTGATTTAACGTTACAGTTAAGTCCTAAACTTCACCTATTCAGATTGAATCAGGATAGGGATCTTTGATAAGCACCTCACACCGCACAGCAACTATTTTACTATCTATCAGGCAGCTATTTTATGTCTCCTCTGAAGAAAGGCATAACTCAGGGTCTTCTGTCCTATCATATATTTCTTCACTCAATATCAATCTAGGGTCACTTGTGATATTCTTAGGACATAAATTCTTCTATATCCATATAATAATATGATGAAATAAAACAAAAGACTGATTGTCTGCTCACTTATTATACATGATATAACGTGAAGCTAATTGCATTTCCTTTCAACTTCAATTGGTCATTACTGCAACGGAAATGCATAACGCTCACTTTTCCCAACTCCGAGCTAAATGCTGATTCACTAACGAATTGTAAATTACACAGTTTCAGATACATCCTTCCTACGTGCCCTGGCAGACATTGATATAATGCACGGCAAGGAACGCATCGCCAGAAGGGAAAGTTACCAGTAATGAGATGAAGGCGCAGGCAAGCAGATTGCTGATTTGCCAGGAAGATGGAACGGGATGGAAAGTGTCAGCAATTATAACCGATTGTCTCTGAGTCGTGTCGTTGAAGTATGACTTTCTCGTGTCCTCTGGGAGAGAAATGGGAATGATTAATCCCCGATGATCTGGGAAATCGGGATCTGGACGATGATTGCTGACTGTCGCGTGCATATTGTTGAGTGGTTGATGTGGTCAAGAGTATGGTACGGTAAAAGCACGTAGGTTTCTAAACTTCAATAAAGCATGGGCCTCCTAAGGTCTTAGGTTCACTGCATGTTATAGACTATACTGTTTCTACACCAACGGTAATGGAAGATGTTAAGACAACTTCTTTGCAGAAGCTGGGTGAGCCCTGGGATGAATATACAACATCCTGGATCCTCAGTTGTAAACAGAATATATAATTTTAACTGTCACAGCAGGATTCAAACCCACGGACCTGCAATTCAACTCTTCTCTGAATACACCGATCCTATTCTAACATTTGTAAAATGCTTGGGGGGAGGGAGGGAGGAGGTTGAATTTCACAAGGAACACCTATTGAACGAACAAAGTAGAGTTAGGTGTATATATTTTAAATTCTATAGATAGGAATTCATATTTAATATTGGCTTGTTATTTTTAATAAAGAACTTTTATGTTCCTCCGATAAAACAAAAAAAAATTACCACTCCTCCTCCCTAATTTTTGAGATTTAAAGTTTCAAGATACGTAGAATGCAAAATGAAGAAGAAAAATCAGATAACAGTAACTATTTATTGATTGCCGAAGTTCCGCCCAACGGAGTAAATCGTCATCAGAGAGTGGAAATTAATAATCTTTTTATTGAAGTGAACAATAAACACAACAGTCTTTATGAAGATCTTTTATTTATTTAGTTTTTTTTAAAGATAGGTGGTAACTCGGAACGTAGGGTGCTGGATTACAAATATCTAGGTCCCGGGTATGGCTGATAAATTATTCAACAATCTTGAATTACCTCTATGGTATCTATAGACCATCCTGGGGCCCACTCAGCTTGTATAAAGTTAGTACCCTGTAAATCTGACGGTGTGCATGACCTTGCCCAATAGGATCACATTAAAGTGAAAAATTAATTAATATAATTTTTTCAGGTACTTGAGTTTAAGTATTGGTTATGTTGAGAATCAGGACATTGATATAAAACTTTCTATTTTAGAAAAATGTTTCCGATGTGCAATCGATTTATAAATAAATACTCTCTTAAATTGCCATGCCCAATATTTTGAATCCATCATCAAGTATTTCTTTCGATGTGTCCTCAAATTCTTTCCCAACATTTCACTGGACGTACTATTGGCTTTCTCATCTTAGATTACGAAATTTTATCCAAAAAACATGGCTCTAAGTTTTTACTTTTACTTCTCCTCAAACAGACCCATTACTGTTCCTTCCAATATACCTGAAATTAACTGGAGGTTGGTCCAGTGGTGTATGCGGTAAGGGTTACCCCCTGGTTACCATTAAAGGTTATTAAGTATGTTATTCTTAAATATAAAAAAGGTTAATTGGTATAAATAATGATTTGGTAAATTAGTTTTGAAATGAGCCGGTGTTGACATGAACCAGGTGAAGCCAGAGCGGAAATAGTGATTACCCGCGTGACCTTCGCTTCTGGCCTGCTTCGATAATTAGTTAATTAGTCTCAACTTCAATTGTTTGACTGGGAATTGTGTTTCCCTAAATCAGGCGCGCACGCATGCATTATAATCTATAGGATGCGATATAAGAATGCAAGATCGATTATAGGTTAATAAATCGACTCGGTATAGGGCATTAGAAGTGTTGTGCAGTTAAGTACCCAAGTCTAAGTACCAGGGGGGTATTTTGGGACGAAAATTAAATATCACACGGTGGTCACGATCAATTAAAACTTTTTTACTGTAGGGAAATTAAAATAATAAGTAAACATTTATGATTTTAATATTTTTTCTTGTTGCATTTTCGCACACAAGTGTACTGTAGATCATTTTATGTTTGTATAATAATAATATGGCTTAGCGAACCCAAGGGCTCGATGCTGATACCACCAATCTCTGCTTAAAAACTTCTGTCCATGGATCACTACCCAAGCCCAAATCCGCCAGATCACACTTAACGCAATCCTCCCACCCACGGCTCGGTCTATCTCTCAGACGCTTTCTATTTGGCACAGCGGTTATTAGTTTTTTAGTAATTCCTTAGTTACTAAGCCAAGCAACTTTACAAGCCCATCTTAATCTTCGCGATGCTATCACTTGAATAATATTAACCTGGTGCAAGCTCCGCAATTCCGCGTTGTGTTCTATATTCCCTATGCGTCTTATCCTTCTTTGGACCGAATATTCTACGAAACGCCTTATTTTCGAATACCTTAAAACGTCGTTCAGGACGATTCACATCCATAAAGAAAGGTTAAGAAGATGATGGTTTCATAAATTCTTATTTTTAGATTTTGGGACCAAAGACGCGAGCTTAGTAATGTCGAGATCGTATAATAATAAGCGTTTCCCGCCCTTTTTTCCACTTGAATTTCGTTTTTTCTACTTACCATAGACCTTAAGTACTTCAACTTCTCGACATGCTCAAACTTAATACTCGTATTATACGTAATAATATTCTATTTATAACGAATATGTTCCATTGTATGCTGTAAGCATGTTATATTATGGAAGAACCACCGAAGAAGACGCAGGCAAGAAATAGTTAAAGGAAGTATGCTTGAATTGAATCTTGAGAACCTACACTAAATTACTGATTGTCTTTTCCAAGGAAGCGGCAACGATGTGCATCTTAAAATAACTTTTATGTTACATAGTTCTCTTTTTTGTCTTCCGGAGGACGTGGGATTATTTCTCTTTAAAAGTTAGAACCCATGACATACTGATGTATAGGATACAATGCTTTGTGTGACAAGGCAATATGTTAGGCAATGGAAGAATATTTAAAGAAAAAAAAGTCAAAACCTAGGTCATGGGAAGCTGCAATATGTATAATTCAATTTAAAAATCCATAAAAGGAAAGGTGATGTCTGTGGAGGGTCGAGTATTATTAAGTTATTTATAATTATTATTAATTTGTATTGGGAGCGGAGTTCGCGTTTCGAAAGAGTACAGCAGTTTAAGTATTTGGGCACGGTTATCAATGAAGATAAAAAGATTAGAGAAGAAATTAAGGCAAGGATAACTGCTGGCAATCGATGCTAATGGTCTCTAATGAAAATATTCCGAAATCGAAATATATGCAGAGCTCTCAAAATAAGAGTGTATCGCACAGGCGGATCCAGGGGGAGGCACGTGCCTCCCCCCCCCCCTCCCCAACCACGTACTGTGGAGAATCTATTACAGTACATACTTATAGGCAAATCATGTTATGATATTTGTTAAAATAACAGAAATAACATGAGTGAAACTATTGTTTAGATATTTTAATAAGTCTTTCTATAAATACTACAAGTGTATTTCTAAGTTATTGTTGAATTTTTTGCCCGTCTGCCCCCAGAAAAAAAATCCTGGATCCAGGGCCCTTGGTGTATCGTACTGCCCTTCAACCGGTGGTAGTGTACGGAAGTGAGTCTTGGACGCTCACAGGCAACGATGAAAGGCTGTTAAACATGTAGGAAAGAAAAATCCTCAGAAAGATCTTTGACCCTTCAAAAGAAGGAAATCGCTGGCGGATGAAGACAAATGAGGAATTTAGAAATCTATATGGTACACCAGATATCGTGGCCACGATTAAGATGGCTGAGGCACGTACAGACAATGGAAAGAAGTAGATTACCAAAAAATGATGAAGGAGGGGCAGCCGAGGACAGGTCGTAATGGAGGAGTATCACCGAGGAGGCCAAGGTCCGGCAAGGACCATAGCGCCGTTGGATAGATAGATTGGGAGCGGAGTAGCTCAGTGGTAGAGCGCTATGCCAGTGGGTTAGAATCCCGCTCGCTGGCACACTTTTATTTAATATGTTAGCGGCCGGAGATGGGTCCTATGGGATCTAGGACCTTCCTGGGGCTCATCTAGCCTCTATAAAGGGAGTACTGAAAATAAGGGGAATAAATCTGGCGGATGAGCGTCTGGGACAAACCACCTACCTGCACAACCATTGTCCAAGAAATAGAACAGTCTACACCATTACTGTACTAAGGACCCTTCATGGGTTTTAGTGGTACGGCTTTTATTTTATTTTTTTTATGGGGTCTATAATTTTTTTCTAACTGTGTGTTAAGTTCCTTATTAATCCCCTGAAAAATTACGGGTTGTGATGTTCTATTTTATTTTATTTATTTATTTTTTTTACTTGTATAAGAAATATCATTCAACATTTCAGATGGATATAAAATAAGATCTAGGGCATAGGAACTTACCGCAGCTTTGGAAAATATTTGTGAAGACGACCCAGAAAGAGAAAATTCCAATAGGCAGGCTTCCTGTACAATAATAGGAATGTCTTATATATAACACATATAAATAAAAGTTATGAATAATAAAAAAAAGTGTGTTATTGACGGTGCGACCCCTTTTTTATGGCGCACCTATTAACTATAAAATTTGTGGTATCAAAATTTTTTCTGATTCCACTAACAATACGGACCCTTCACATAACAACTCGGCTTTATACACGCTGATCCACCCCCTCCCCTTCCATCATAAAACATATTAAACAAATATTTATTATATATATATATATATATATATATATATATATATATATATATATATATTAGCTCCTTACCTAGTTTGGTTTAATCTTCAATTCCTGATAATCCTCCGAAACGTATGAAAAGAAGATGGCCTCATGACTTTTTAAGTTGAACTTGTTATTTGATTACTATCACTGGGTAGTTTTTCTACTGGTCTTTATTCATGCCAATACGTACCATTACTGCTATTTACTTTTTATATAATATAAAACATATAACACAGTTGTAAATTTCAATGAATAAATTATACAATAAACAAAAAAAACTGTTTGTATTAATTTTCATACATATTTACTTATATAAAATTCTAGTAGTAAATTATCATACATCTTAAATTCTATATTATTACTTGTAATTTAACTAGGTTTTCCATACTTTTAAATCTCCATTTTACATTTATACCTTTTCATTTTGTATCTTTCTGTTTACCTTCTCATTTTTCTTTCTCTTTGTATTATCACCTTTCTGTACACATATTTAGCCATTTTTTTATTCATATATAAAATTAATAATATATCCATCGCTGATTTTCTTTACTCTTCTATAACTCTATGTGTTATAACTCTTAGATAATTTATAGAAGATGGCCTAAGTCATTTTGATTTCATGTTAACATTTTTAATTAAACTTCATAGCTTGTGGTTTTCTTTGAAGTGGTGTTTCCCGGGAACTCGATAAACTGATCTCAAGAACCTTGGAATAAAGCTTTTAAAATTTTACAAAAATATATATACGTATATATATATATATATATATATATATATATATATATATATATATATATATATATATATAAATTAATTTTGGATTAAAAAGTGAAACGTTCATAAGGAGATATGCAAATTAAATGAAAAAATAAGTTTGGGATTAGAACGTCTCGTTTTTTTTAATAATTTCCTAGACAATAACTATCCTAGCGAAGAAATTAATAAATTAAAATAGATTCTTTTTGCGGGTCTCATGGATTAAAGACGTCCGAGAAGTGGCGAATCTTTATTATCTCAAGTGAATGAGCTCACTCTAAGTATTTTGTAGAGCCGTGTACTTTCCTTTCATTGTACTAAAACTTCTTTCATTATTTTGCTGTTAACTTCCTTTCTCTTTTGAGCCGACGTTGTCCCAGTCTTCTTTGATTCTTCCTCTTGCTCAACTTGCCACTAATGAATTTTAAATCTGCAGATGATTTTGGTTATCATCTGGATTTCGGTCAGTTTATAGATTTGTTTTGCATTGCCAATCCATTTCATTGTATCTGTTTTGGATTGACTCCGTTTTTCATAAAATTGGACTATTTGTTAGGCAAAGTCTACCTCAGTTCATCCTTTTGGTGTGTTCACAATTCCTTAATCTGCGTTTCCTAATATATGTTAAGCATATGTTTAATTTATAGTTTGCTTCTGAGTCGGAACTGTTCGTCAAAAATGTTTTTTATGAAGTCCCATTCCTTTTTCTGAATGTTTCCTATATCTCTCTTACCCATACAGGCATTCTAGTTTTCTACTGTATTGTAATGCCTTATTTTTGAGATCTTGGGCATACAATTTTTTTTTTAATATTTTGGATGAGTCGATATTCAGTGCGTCTCATTTCGTTGACTTTTGTTTCTATTCTTTTCTCTAACGGTTTTTCTCCGGTTTAAGAGACTCGAGCTTTGTTTTTTGATATTTCTCCTGTTGCTTTATAATTTTTGTCTATTACTTTATTGATAGCTCATTCTTATTGATTATTAAGTACAAATTTCGACAGATTTTTATTAAATAAATATTGAGTTTAGATAGATAAACATTAATAATACATTATGAAGTGCATTAGTAAAAGGTGTACGAGTGTATTGGATGTGGCTTCAGAAGGGATTGCGACAGGAGTTAGGTCAACAAACTATTGGCCAACGCTTAGTTCATTGCCTCCCTTCAATGCGTTTAGGCCTGCATTGCTATTACATAACTTTATATATGTGTGTGTGTGTGTGTACTTGTGATTCTCGAGTTTCAGTCAGTTCTTAAACTTCTTTTGACGACGTTTCGAGACCAGGTTGGTCTCTGTTAGGGCATGAATATGACACCAACCTAGTCCCGAAACGTCGCCAAAATAAGTTTAAAAACTGACTGAAACTCGAGAACCACAAGTATTTATTTATACTCTTACTACAATTACAACCGACAGAAATTGTTTTTGTTCAAAAGTTTTAGTGAGATTATAGTTATTTGGACAGATTTGATGAAATAATATATAATGTCGTCACACATAAAGCTATCGCAACTTTACCGACCAATTACTTGTAAGTTAAATGATTTAAATATAAACATAAAACTGGTTTAATTAATAGAAAGAAATTTTTTGTTGATATGACAGGTATAATTAAAACAATTATACCTGTCATATATATTATATATTTTTGACAGCTTATATTTTTTATGGACAGCTGAGTTGTTATGCTCAAAGTCCTGGGTTTAAATCCCGCTGCTGGCAGACTTTTACTTAATCTGTTAGTGGCCGGGATCAAGGTCCATCCAGGGGAACACCAAACCCAGCCAATATAAAGTTGGTGTCCAAAATAAGGGGGGGAATCTGGCGGTTGAGCGTGACATTGGACAAATTACCTCCCTGTACAACTGCGGGAGTATTAACACAATCCGACCGAAAGTTCACGTACGAAGAAATGGTACGTATTGATTTATTGATAACGGTTTAGTAATCTGAATGGAAGCATATTTTTGTTTCATTATAACATAATAATCCATATTAAAAAATAAATTCCGATGGAGACCCTGCATTGATACGGTAAATTGACTATAAATACACGAAGAAAGATAAACAAGGATATTTAAAAATAATTTAAATAGTTTACATAAATTTTAATTATTTTCAGCTGTAAACTAAGCCTGATAATTTTAAATTATTCTTCATTACCTGATAGCATATTAGGTTATTAACAGATAAAATAATCTGATTATCACTGATTATAATTAATTAATATATTGTATTACTAACTTTTGCCCGCGGCATCGCTCGCGTGAAATTCGGTCTGCCATATAAAGTTCCGTGACAGATCATTTTAAATAAATAATTTAATTTTTTTTTTAAACCTTAAGTTACTCATACATCCAAAATTTCAGATGTCTAACTTCAAAACTGAGGGATTCCATACAATCTTTGAACCCCTATTATATTAAGGGGGAAAACCTTGGGGGTGGAATTATCCAAATTTCTTTCGTAAATTATACAAAAAACCTATCTGTAAATTTCAAGATGCTAATACCCTGATTTGTCTTTAATTATGTAGTATAATGGATTCTCCACAGAACACAAAAAACTGTCTGGGGTACGTGCCCCCCTAAATCCGCCCTTGTATTATTCTAAATTAGCCCTTGTAGCCTATGTGTTATTCTGATGTATAACATATATTACTGTAAAGTTTCATCCAAATCCGTTCAGTAGTTTTTGCGTGACAGAGACAAACATACAAACTTTCGCAATTATAATATTAGTAGGATATCAAAACAATAGTTTCACTCAAGTTCTTTCTATTATTTTAACAACTATTATCATGTAATTTGCCTTTAATTATGTACTATAATGGATTATCCACAGTAGCTAAAAAACTGTCAGGGGGGGACGTGCCCCCGTGCCCTCCCCCTAAATTCGCCCTTGCTGTAGCCTATGTGTTATTCTGATTTATAGCCTATATTACTGTAAAGTTTCATCCAAATCCGTTCAGTAGTTTTTGCGAGAAAGAGAGGCAAACATACAAACTTTCGCATTTATAATATTAATAGGATGTTAGCTGTTATATTGTTTATTCTGATAAGATATGTCACAGATGAATGGTCTTCGATAATAGGCAGAGATCCGAATTGTTAAAAGAAAATAAGGAAATGTGGAATATGAAGGTTCATTATTCATCCTTTAACATTTAGATTCTCTAAAAAAAAAATTACTAAACCTCCGTCTATAAACATAACTCTACTTATTAATAATATAGTTCATAAAAAAGTGATTTGTTTTTATTATATAAATGTCTGAAAAAGAATCTTCCCTATTGATTTATTTTTATTCTGATATTGATTTATATTTTTGACACGGATGTACTGTTATATTCAAGAATAAAAGTACCAAAACACTAAAAAAAAACAACAGAAAACATGATTCGACCACGTTTATTCTTAAGGAACTCAATGGACGGCCATTGAATTAGGGGCTGAGAGAGATATTTGCAGACAATGTCGAGGAGCATTCATAGCTCCAGGTAAAGAGACCTGAGTTGTATCACCGATGTGCCCATTTCGTTTAGGTTACCTTCTCTTGAGTGCAATGACCTTTAGGTTAGTTCTAGCCTCAAGAGGCGAGATCTCGTTTGAACTTTGTCTTGAAGAAGATCTTCATAATTGCATCTAGTTTACGATCGATCTAGCCTTCTTCACCACCATCCATATCTGCAATGGAAAATAAACATTAATTTCTTTTATTATATTTCTGTAAGAAATTTTCTTATATATTTGTACCAATAATAACTGTATGGTTTAGTTTAGTTTTCTTCGACGCCATGCAATTGGTAAAGAAAAATAGCACGTAGAGGGAAGAAAAAATTCTTAGTTATGAATAATTTCTTGTTGAAATATACAAAAAATTCCATGTTTAAGTTTGTTTGTTTGTTTGTTCATTTAACGTCACTTTATGCTGCTATGGCTAATCGGACGATGCTACAGTGGGGAGCTCTAAATTTTGCCTATCCAGGTTTAATTAGGATAGGGATTTTAACGAGTACCTGACATCGTACAGGCTCGGGACCCCCGTTTAACGTCCCTTCCGAAGGACGGCGTAACTAAGGATTTTTTACTCCCTTAAAAAATCCTAGGGCCACATGCCGGGCTACGAACCCGCGATCTTGGGTTTAGTAGTTTGTTACGCTAACCACTAGACCACAGGTGACCTTCCATGTTTAAGTTGAATGAATAAAGAATTCATGGGAATATTTCCAATGTCTTTTTTCTTCCACCGTAACAGATGTTTTAGTTAAATAAATACACAAAAATTAGTAAAGTGTACCTTTTAATCGCTACCTTATTTACAAAAACCAGTCATGACAACGTAGCGTAGGACATTTTATCCTATACACACAGGTGCTTTACTCATTATGTATCTACAGCCCGGTGTTTGCTCATTTAACGTCACATTTTGCTGCCATGGCTAATCGGACACGATGCTACATTGGGTGTTCTGAATTTTGCCAATCCAGGTTTAATTAGGATGAATACAATGAATAAATATATAATTTTCATTTTCTATGTCCTAATTAAATGATTAAGTACAAAATAAAGAAATGAGCAAGACAATTATTGAAGCATTTATGTATTTATGATATTAAGTGATAAAATATTTTAACAGATATGATTTTTTAATATCAATTTCGTTGCTTCAAATAAACCTGGCTGATTTTTTATTGACAATACTAATGGAGATTTTGTTGTTGTTTTCATTTCATATCACATATCATTTATATGTTACTATGGCTAATCGGACGATACTACAGTGGGAGCCCTAAATTTTGCCTCTCCAGTTTTGAATAAGAAAGGGAGTTTTAGCGATAGCCCCGGTGAATAAGTGATAAAGTCGAATTTCCTTCAAAATGAGTTTCTTATAGTTAGAGATGAGGAATAGTGTTATTATCGTAGTGAATAATTGGTTAAGTCAGGCATTGGTTTTGAAATGGAGTTATTGCTTTTATTACAACCCCATTTCAAGCCAATAAATACGGGAATAACGCGATTCCGCTCCTCTCAATACAATTAACTTTCTCTGGACTAAATTCGAATTAACCACTTTTCACCAAAAGTCGAAAACGAGGTAATCCGTAAAACCTCCGTGTGTTTTCATTTAAGTCCTAGCAAGAACCGAAATATAAATTCCTCTGTCATCAAAACCGACCATTCCTACGAGACGAGAAAGGTATCCATACAGACTAAATAATACGTGCGAGACTTAACTGAATGAGATAAATAAATAAAGTACCTTAAGGTAACAGAAGAAAACCTCAATTCTTCAAGAGCAGTTTTCTTATTTTTATTTTATTCAGACACAGACATTTATCTAAGTAACAGCAAAATAACCATAAAGAAATAAAGAAAAAAGCAAAGAAAGTAATATATGAAGAAGCATAAAGAATTTATTGTATATAAAATGCACGAAATGAAGAAGTTAAAATAGTTATGAAACACGTTCAAAACTCTGCAAGATAGAGAAACAAAGTTATAAAAAAGGCACGAAAACAAAGCTATTAACGGAAAAAATAAAACAAGCATGAGCAGAATTTAGTAATAGGAGATTCGAAATAATTAGAAGGTTACAGTTAGGTGATAAGCGATAATCGATAGTTATAATGATTATAGGAGCATTTCAAAACTATCGATAAAGCTTATCATGCATTTGAGAAATTATTATTATTTCTATACTTCAGAATTCTATTTCACAAATTATTTTTATAATCTTCCTCCCAAAAATAAAAATGAAATATTTTTGTGAGACAATGATTTGTTAAAATATGTATATTAAAAGGTGTCATGGCATTTTATTTTCGAATCGTACAAAGTCAGGTTACTTTTGGATAAGTATTGATAAATTGGAAGAGATAAGAACGATTAAAGTAACTTGTGTATAGGCCGATCTCCATGAAACCTAGCTCTATATCTGCTCTAACCTCTTCTTATAATAGACGTTTCATTCGAATTATTTGTGTGCGCGTTATTAAATTGTTTTTTGTATAGTTTGTGAATGTTTTTGTCTTGCTAATTTTGTTTACGTTCTATTGTAATTTGTTTATTATTTATTAAATTAAATTTTGTGTTATTGCCTATTTAAAATCAAAAGAATAATACTTTGGGAATAGCTTTCTTTGGAAGAATAAGCTGTGAAATACTTCAAGAAGTTCAGAATAATTCAAAAGATGGAATTATTTTGTAAAGGATAGAAATTGAGATGATTTCGTCGAAAGTGTTGGGAAAACATTTATATAAGAAGGGGGCGTGACTAGGGGGGCTAGAATTAGCATTTTATTATTACATTTTGTATATCTAAATTTATATTAATATGAATAAGATGGTGGGTGTTATTGTTTGTACAATTAACGTCACTTTATGTCGCTATGGCTCATCGGACGAAACTACAGTGCGTGCTCTTAAATTTGCCTATCCAGGTGTAATTAGAATATTTATAGGATATTTAACGAGTATCTGACAACGTACAGGCTCGGGAGCGCTGTTTAAGGTCCCTTCCGAAGGACGCCATAACCAAGTGTTATTTTATTTTTATTCCCTTTAAAAATTCTAGGACCAACTGCCGGGCTGCGAATCCGCGATCTTGGGCTTATGAGGTTGTTATGCTAATCACTCACCCCAAGAAGGTAGGTGTTATCAGTATCAGAATTATAAAGAAAACCGGTTACTTTTCCTAATCTTGTCATTTCTTTTTCGTATATTTTCTATTACTAGTCTTGAAATGGTTGTTAGCGGCCACGGCTTTATATCCTTCTTCGAAGGACTGAAGATTTAATCAAGCTTTTTTTCCCTGACTGTAAGGATTCCTCGATGACATTGATTCGTAACCGTTACGACTCTTGCGATGGAACTGGTTCCTTCAACGGCGGATACCAAGTGCTGTCGCCGAGAAGAGAGAGAAACCTCGGCCTCTATATGGTTCAGGAGGTACTTGAGGAGTCGTGCCTTTGCTATTGCGTAACCACGGTGCCTCTTCAACGAGCCACCGGTAATCTATATGAGTGTATATAAGTAACATGACAGTGGATTCAAACTGAAAATGAAAAAAATTAGGAGTAGTGTAATATATTACCGACAATGATTCAATCAAGACGGTATCTGTTTCCTAGGTTGTCACTTTGATTTGAGCAACAATTTTCAACTGTTAATTCGTTTCATTTTTAATATTTCCAAAAATACAAATTATCGTGAGCTTTAATATGGAAAAGAGAATGTAATTTTGTGAAATTTGCATATTTCGGAAGTCATTTGAACAACAAATAAACGTTTCAACTAACATTTCGAAGTATTGATGATAAGAAGCTCAAGAAGTTTTTCAGTTGGAAGAAAATCAGTAAAGAGAACAGATTTGCCTGGCTTGGATACGACCCCTGGTACCTCAGTGGTTTAGAGCACTGCACCGGAGATGAAGACAACCCGGGTTCGATTCCCGGCCAGGACAAATCTTTTCTCCAAACAAAGATATTTAAAAATAATCACCATCAAAATAATTATAAATAAAAACAAATTTTTTCAGTTTTTAATTTTTTCAGTTCAATTCTAGATTCTATGACAGGATAAACCCTATACACTTGCGTATATTACTGGTGATATACTCAATGCGGTACTTTACCATTACCAGATATATCGGTAACCAAAACGCAATGAATCTTCTACAAGAGAACCCGATATCGCAGTAATCATGGAACACATGTCATAAATTATGAACGGGCAGGAAGAGCTGTATGGGAACACGGCCTCACGAATTCTTCATATCAAAACTTTCTTAGCGAGCTCTATAACCGGAAATAACAACTATATGCCTAGAATTGCTGACTTCCGGTCCTTCTAGAAGCTGAAGCTGAAGGTGCGTGTTCCAGACAATTAGAACCGCCAGAAATCTGAGCTAATATATATAGGAACAATGAAATATAATATTTAACTTTTCAATCACATATTTCTGTTTTCAGATCGACTTATAAATATATATATTTAATAAATTATAAAATATAATACATTAAACAATTGCAACAAATACATTTATAAGAAATTGAAACAGCTAGAATATTCGATTGTTGTCAGAAACAAATGAGGAATTTTGCAATTACTTAGATAATTTGAGCTCTTAAATTTCAATGTGGTATATATTTTTTATATTAGCGATATTTAAAGTTTTCCATTTGAATTACTTTACAAATGAGGGCAAATGTTTATCACTTAGCACTTAGAAAAGAATGGCATTTTAAACGCAATACACCTTTTAAAGTTTATTATGAAATAACAATTATTTAAATCATTTATTTAAAATTTAGGATTCCCACTGTACCATCATCCAATTAGCCATAGCAGCATGAAGTCGCGTGAAAGGAGTGAAAAAGTTTGTAAATTAATGGCCTCTTCAGTCCCGATAATCCTCCGAGGCGTCTGAAAAGAAGATGGCCTCGTGACCTTCTATGTTGAATTTGTTATTTGAGTACTACCACAGGGTAGTTTTTCTACTTGTCTTTATTCATGCCAATTGGTACCATTCCTGCCATGTACTTTTTGTATTGTTATAATAAAGTTGTAAATTTTCCATTTCCCATAAATAAACTATTAAAATAAAAAAGAATTATCTGCAGCGACTCGAGCTGAAGGCCCAGAAAACAGTAACCCAGTACCCTACGTCTTATCAGAGTATCGTAAAGGGGACAGCAGAAATTTCTTATAGGAAGACAATGGTCCAGGTGGAGGTCAAAAAATTATCTTTTATGAAATGCTCATTCGGACGACGTTTCGACCCACATTGGAAGTCTTCATCAGCGCTAGTACTTCTTTGTTATTATGTAATACCTCTTTTTCATTATATAATTCAATCCCTCTGGTTCTTAATTCTATTACTTACCACATCCAACATTATTCTATCAATATACTTTATTCAATATATAGTTATTCTTTACCATACATTATTTTGATTTATTTGTATCTTGTATATATAGCCCGATAGAAGACCTGCAATATGGGTCGAAACGTCGGCTTAAAAATAAACAGCTTTCCCTATTTAAGAGAATTTGTTGACCTACACTCTGACCATTTTCTTCCTATTATACATAAAGTCAACTAATATTATTCAACGTGTGATTTCTAATGTTCAATTAGCCGATCTACATTTTTCCAACTATCGCGAAAGCTTATAGCGTGAAAACTAACACTGTCAAAGTTACTACTGACGTTGAACTAGTCTCGTGAAATTACTGCCAGCACAGAAACTACCAAGGTATAACATTACCTCAACAACAGAGCCATTACCATGCTGTATAAAGGTTGAGTCGAGCAGGTGTGAGAACTGAGAAAACGGCAATCATCACTCATCTTAGGAGCTATCATCAGAACCGAAAGGTACGGATCCGGCATGTGTTCCAAGGAGTACTTAAGGGTACTTACCCTCGTTCATCTCACAATGGTTCAGGAACTCTCGAACCAGGATATCTTCAGGGCTAATAAGGAGAGAAAATTTGGCTGATCTAAATAACAATGCTTCCTTCAATGAGCGCCTCGCTTTCACCTTTCTTTAAAAATCCTCCAAAAAAGAAACCCGAGGAAGAAAATATGAAGATAAAAAACTGGGTAAATATTCCGTGAGATGAGACCAGACAGCAGGTGTACGAAACGTGTCTCATTCAACGGAACTTGACGCCAAGTGACTTTCCACTATAACAACTGAACAAGGGAGAAAATCAAAAAATAAAAGAAGAAACCGAGTATAAAATATTCTTAAATAGCTGCATTTTTTTATTGTATGTTTTTTACTGTTAACTCTTACATTACACGTTAGTACATTCAAAGTGGACGTGTATTGGAGTCATGATTTTAGCAAACACGTTTTACAACCCCGCTACCGCCTTGAAGATGGAACGTCCTACGGAGCGCATTAATATTCACCCGTTTCTTCTGTTTCTTGTTCTTAATGTCTACTTCGTTAATGCCATTTATCTTATTATATTAGGTTGTCGTGGCTATCATTTTAAATTATTTCAACAAGACTTACATACGTGTATTATTATGCTCGCAAGAACTCATGAACAGTTAGCAGCAGATAATTGTTTGGTGTTCGAACTTCTAATTCTACATTCCCATTTTTGGTGACTAATTGAGCATCGGAAGTGACATCTTATGGCTATCTTAGATGTTTTTTCTCTGAGGGTTTCCTCAAATTGAGGTTCCCATTCTCTATTCATCTCAACTTCTTAATTTATATAATTCTTTAAAACGTTTCGACACTATGTGTCATTATCAATCATTTAAAACAATTTTTCTGCATCGATACAATAATTATACATAACTTTAAAGAAGCTATATGTCAAAAAATCTCAAAAATGCATATTTATTAAATATTTTCTTGGGGATTATCTTTCCTCCAAGGTCAAATTATTAATACTTATTAATTATTATTGAGATAATCCCCAAGAAAATATTTAATGAATATGGATTAATGAGATTTTTAGACATATAGCTTCTTTAAAGTTATGTATAATTATTGTGTCGATGCAGAAAAATTGATAATGACATATAGTTGTCGAAACCTTTTAAAGAATTATATAAATTAAGAAGTTGAGATGACTGGAGAATAGTTTTTCCCAATATATAAAAATCAAAAGATTTATAGATAAAGCTTCACAGATTATGCAGTATATATACAGTGGAGCTCCACGCAATAGCCTCGGCACTCTATTTCTCCATGACGATTGAACAAATCAACATTGTAATAGTTACTGACTCATTGAGTTCTTTAAAGGGATTAAATAATATGTACCCCAAACATCCAATTAGCCTCAAAATACACTCCTACCTGCACATGTTAAATAATATGGAAACAAATGTCTTTTTTATTTGGGTGCCTAGTCACGTAGGGATTAAAGGAAACGAACTCGCGGACAAAGCATCGAAACAAGCGCTATCGCTCCCAGGACGAGGCGTGGCCATTTTAACACCTCCAGAAATAGGGCTTCCCCAAAAAAAGAAAATAAACGAAAACTGGCAAGCCATGTGGAATGAGAGCCCACAGAGCAAATTAAAAATAATTAAAAAATCGGTGAAGATCACCTCAAATCGCTCCAATCGCAGGGAGGAAGTTGCCTTAACCAGGCTAAGAATAGGGCACACAAACCTTACTCACGTCCATATTATCCTAAAAAAGCCACCTCCGAAATGTCAGCATTGCAACAGGATCCTTACAGTCCATCATATTTTTCAAGAATGTTCTTTTTACACCTCTAGGTTAAACAAACTAGGTCTTACAAATAATATCTCGAATACGCTTGGTGATAATCAAGATAAAATAAGATTAGTAATGAAATTCTTAAAGGAAGTGGATATATTAAGACCATTATAAAATTTTTATTTATTTATTTATCTTTTATTTATTTATTTTTCCCCTCTTAGAAATTCCAAATGTTTAATTCATAAAATAGATAAGTCATAATTCACAATTATTAAACATTTAAAAGAACGTAGATGAATAATGGAGAAATTAAATTAAAACTGAAAATCTTATAATTGGAATAATCAAATATTAGAATACACATAGATATAAGACTCTATAAACAAATTATCACAGGCGTTGATGACCGTATGGTGTTATGCCTTACAAACCCAAACAAACAAACAAAAGATTTATAGTCTATGTTAGAGAAGAAATTAGTTGACTGGAACTTCTAATGTAAGGATAGAGATAGTTGGGGGTGCAGTCAATTAAAACACCATAATAAGTGCATACTTATTTATTGTCTGCCGACGTTTCGACCTACATTGTAGGTCATCTAAGGGCTGTGAGAGAAAACAGACAAAACAAAATAACTATAAAATTACATTACAGTAAGAAAATGATAATATAATAATGCAGAGTAACAGAAAAATAGAACAAAATAGTGAAGAAATAATATGAATAAAAATTATTCCTTCACTATTTTGTTCTATTTTTCTGTTACTCTACTATATTATATTATCATTTTCTTGGTACTGTAATGTAATTTTATAGTTATTTTCTTTTGTCTGTTTTATATCACAGCCCTGAAGATGACCTACAATGTCGAAAGGTCGAAACGTCGGCACACAAAAAATAAGTATGCACTTATTATGGTGTTTTAATTGACTGCACCCCTAACTATCTCTATCCTTAAATTTATAGTCCAGTTTACTTATAATTTAAAAGTAAACTTAATTTTACTTTAAAAAAAAATCGAGGTTTCCTTCAACCAAACATTTCCTTAAATTCATTTTTCCATTTTGTTCCATCTTGTATATCTTCCTTCCACGGACAATGGCCGTGCATTTTCCTCACAATTTCATCAATCGTTTCTATCCACCGTTTTCGTGGTCTTCCTTGCAGTTTCCTCCCTTCAGCACTCCAACTGAATCGAAAATTAAATTGGACATCCTTCATTCTTCTGAGATGTATGATCATTCAAATTTTCACCCTATATTTTGGAGGACGTTTTGTTGAGTTTGCGTGCAGTCTTTAATTTCGGCATTAGTCCTTATTTCTAGCCAGGACACCCAGACAGCTCTCCTCCAATAGTCCATCTCAGCAGCAAGAAGCTTTTTTTCTCTTATCCTCAATGTCTGTCAATGACGTATATCTGCTCCACATAGCGACATGCTTTCAATTATGAAATTATATATTGTAATAATTTATACTTAATTGTTATAATGTAGTTAGAATATCGCACTAATATTTCTAAAGTGACAGATTTCAGAAACCCATATTTTTCCGAAAACGGGAAAACTATAAGGGAACTTGGAATGTCATTAGGACACTAATAGTGACACGAGTGCCTTCTGGCAGACATGCTCTCAAGATAGGTTGATACAGTTTTGATGAGTGAGAGAGAGAGAGAGAGAGAGATATTTATCCATTTCTTTCATGGTCATAACTCACCACCGAAAAAATACCTATTTTTGAGTTGTCACTCTAGAAATATTAGGGCGATATAATGTACTATATCATATGTATAATGCTATTAAAAACAAAACACAAACGCAAACAACAAATAAAAAAAACTGAAGGTATGAAAATCAAATAGCTACTACAAATCTACAACCAGGTGAATAAGTGGTAAAGTCGAATTTTCTTCAAAATGAGTTTTTTGTAATTAGGGAAGAGGAATCGGGTCGTTTTAATATTAAATAAGTTGCTAAGTCAGGTCTTGGCTTTACAAAAGGAGTTATTGCTTATATTACTACTCTATTTAAAGAGGAAAACTACAAGAATTACACTATTTCTCTTTATTCAGTACAATTAACTCGTATTGGAAAAAAATAGACCCAACCACTTATTTACCGGGCTCCAGAAATATCTACTTAGTGCATAATAATTACAATCTTAATAAAAAAATGTTATAAGCACATTTGAGAACCGAGCATTGTCGATCTTGATACGACAATAAGTATTCAGTGCGAAAAAAAACAGGATGAGCACATTAATCTCTCTCTCCCTCTCTCTCTCTCTCTCTCTCTCTCTCTCTCTCTATATATATATATATATATATATATATATATATATATATATATATCTGTTTGAGACCGATGCTAGGTCCAAAATTAACTGAATAATGGTAACGATTACAGTCAAGAAAAACCATAGTAGCAGACATAAGATTGGAATTTTATGGACATATTAACTAGTCTTCCTCAAACAAGTCTGACCAATAGAATGGATACTTACATACAAAAAGTCAACACACCCAAACCAATGATTAGCCACGTAGATTTAGAAAAAACTAAAATAGAACCAACTGGAGTTGGTTGGAGAAATAAAAAAATAATGGAACAACGTAGAAAAGTGGATAGTGATGTCAGAGAAGGAACCATTGGAGAGAACAGGAACAAAATTGACGGAGAAGAGAAAAATAATAGAAAAAAAAACGAAAGAGGAATGGAAAAAACGACGCAAGTGTGCTTTTCCTTCCTGTTCCTCCTAGATCCGTTCGATATAAATAAATTATATATATATATATATATATATATATATATATATATATATGTTAATTAGGCGCAATACATTATATATATATATATATATATATATATATATATATATATATATATATATATGTTAATTAGGCGCAATACATTATATATATATATATATATTTATATTAACTTGTTCTCTCGATTTTAGTTCCATTAGATATTTAAAAATTCCTAAAATATTTAAAAATAATATCTTAATGAAATTAGTAATTCTTTATATGTAATTATTGACGTTAAATGTATATATAGTTCTCGAGTTTCAGTCTTTCTTGAACTTCTAAGGTGACATTTCGAGACAAGGTTAGAGAGAAGTTCAAGAAAGACTGAAACTCGAGAACTAAAACACCATATAATTTCCATAACCGGCAAGATAAGTAGAAACCAATATATGTGTATGTATATATATGTTAATTAAGCTCAATACATTTTATATATATAGTTCTCGAGTTTCAGTCTTTCTTGAACTTCTTAGGCGACGTTTCGAGACTAGGTTAGAAAGAAGTTCAAGAAAGACTGAAACTCGAGAACTAAAACACAATATAATTTCCATAACAGTCAAGATAAGTAGAAACATATATATATATATATATATATATATATATATATATATATATATATATATATATATAGGTTTTTACTTAAAAAAGGTTGAGAGAAAATATTTTGAAGTCTGTTGCTGATTTTTTTTATTGTTGGTAAATCAGAAAGATGTGCAAACAAAGAAAATAGAATAAACGTTATTAAAATTTAATAAGATATTTCTATTTACAACACTTGTATGATACTTAGCATGAATTGATTCAGCCGAAAGAATATTCTTTCACAATGAATAATAAGTTGGCATTATTTTTAAACACGAAGCTTACACGCTATTGAATCCTTTTTAAACTGAATACTTGTTTTTCCTCATTGTCCTACTAAGGACCAGATCGTTTCAACTGTCTATTTTGTATTCCTTCTTGATATTTTCCCATTTGGTCGCCGATGCTGCTCCCTTCTTTCTTCCGTCCATTTCTTAGGTTTTTCCTGAAAACTTACACGGGTGTCCAGTTTCATCCTGAGGCGGTTGCTTTCCACAACATCCCCGGAGGTAATCCCCATCTCCTGTAAATATTTGTCAACCTCTTCGGACCAGACAGGTTTGGTACCTTTAAATACATAAAAATACGGTTCGCCAGTCTTGTGGGTTTCATTCTTAACAAGTGGCCATCAAATGCTGTTTTAATATTTTTTTATAACACCCGATATCTTTGGAACATGAGTGTACAGCTCGCTGTTATGCCGCCGTCTGTATTCCCTTGGTCTTTAATTGGGCCAAGAATCTTCCTTAGGATCTTTCTTTCTTAGGCACTGAATAATTTTATTAATTTTAACTGATTTATTTTTTATTTAAATTTTTATATATTATCTTTAACTAGGTCACGGAGCGGAAGAAGTAGGCACGTACTCTTACTATGAAAGCGTGGGACTACTAAGTTAGTTAGATATAAGAAGTATGCTAAGGAAGAGTTAGTAACCTCTCCTCGACTTCTTGACGGGACCGAAGAGCCGCTAAGAGGATTAGCTTGTCTTCTTAAGGCTGGCTTTGAAAGATGAGGATGTACTTTTCTTAGCAAACATCGGTGAAGCTGACAAAGGAACAAGGAAATGAAAGAGGAAAAAAAAACTCAACTGAGGAGAATTTCAATCTGTTTCTATGAGGCTCAGCAATAATTTAATACATTGTTCATAAATGAATAAATTATTACACAATAATCTCTTACATAAAAGCTAAGCATATAATGTTTACTGCTTTCTAGGACAATAGTTCAAGAACGGTTATGGCAAAAATTATTAATTATGTTACCAGCAGTCAATCAACTCTATAGACTCTGTAAGGTATGAAGACGTAGATAAACAAACAGTTCAGCTTCTACCATGTACTGAAGCAAATACCCTTCATAGGTTACAGGAGTGAAAATTTTTTTTAAAAATCTTAACTTCTGTTTTATTAATATCGACTTCAGTTTTGTTATTTACAATAACGAACCATAGTGATTAAACAAGAAGAAATACTTAAACCCTCTCAAATAACATATAAATTTCAATTGATTTCGCTGTTTGTGCTTTTACGTGAATGGACGGCCGAATTGTTTTTATTGTTAGAAATCTTTGGTTGTCATTCCCTACGCAAACCGAAGATCGTGGCATCTAAGTATAAAGAACCTTGTTTTGATTATGCCTCCTGGGGCTCACCCAGCCACTATAAATAGGGCTCTCTTAATAGAGGGTAAATCTGTAATAATATATATTAAACAGTTCACTTCCCAGTACAACCGTTGAACACTTATAATCTGCACATTCCCAACAATGTACTGAGCCAATACAATAATCTGCACATTCCCAACAATGTACTGAGCCAATACACTTCATCGGTGATAATGGTAATTTTTTAAAATTATTATTTTATACTAACTTGTACTCTCGATTTTAGTTCCATTAGATATTTAAAAATTCTTAAAATATTTAAAAATAATATCTCAATTAAATTAGTAATTCTTTATATGTAATTATTGACGTTAAATAACTTGTAACAACGTGGGAAATGCCAACATTTGCTGTTATGCTTTGAAGCGTCAATATGTAGGCCATAAGTTTGAGAGAAAATAAATATAAATCATAAATTCTATAATAACTACTAACAACATTAGCTTTCCTTAGCTCGATCAGGTTGGAACTATATTATAAATATATATATAAAAAAAAGGCTGATAAAAATAAAATAAAACTTGCATAATTGGTGAAAGTCAATGACTATTTCGAATTGCGAGAATATTCCACGCTAATGATTTGGAAAGTCGGTTCGCCCCAACCAAAGCCGCTTATGGGCTCTGTAATAACGAAATTAAAATTTTATGGAATTCCTGTAACATAAGATATCCTTGCCAATGCTCAAAATAGTAGTTTAGGATACTAATTAAGAATGTAAATAATCTAACTAATTAGTTGGGAAAGGTATTCGGAATTTCCTAACACAAAAAAAAAAACAAAAAACAAACCATAGAATATAACCAATATATATCAGAAAAGGAAGATTTAACAATTTGAAAGCAGCCTTTCACCTCAATAAAGATATTTATAATAAGAAATCAATATCCATTAATGCCCAACTTAGGCACTACTCGACAGTTATTCGACAGTTATAAACAAAAAAATATTTGTGCGTGATCTAGAAATAACTAAAATAAAAATAATCAGGAACTCTACACACACACACACATTTAAAGAAAGACAGACATAATAAGAAATAGAAGAATTCTGTTCTATAGACACCTACAAACGATGTGTGTAAGTAATATGGACTAAAGCAGAATGACCTAATAGGTAATACGGACCAATACGTAAGAATAATGAACCAAAGCAGAATGACCAAAAGAGTATTGAGTTATTTTTATAAAACTGAAAATGACCAAAGTAAGGATTTAGGAGATTGAAAAAGACAATTAAGAGTAACGGATCTCTCCATGAAATACAGGCCCAATTCGGACAGAATGAAGATAGCAAGAACGCAGAGAACCGATGAAAGACATATAGAAGAGAAGAAATGAGCAGTTGAAACAAACCTAATCCACAGATGCTCAGTCCTAATAAAAAAATAACTAAAATACCATTACAATTCATGAAGAGTCTTGGGTTCAGAACTTGAAGGGACGTTCTAGGACAACGTTTCTAACAATTAAGGGTACCCACTTTATAAGGAATGAGTCTATGGGGCCAAATAATTTATCTGCCACAGCTGGATTTGAACTCTGGTCCTTCAGCGCAGATACTTAACAATCACCCACAACGACCCCTCTTTTTTAATACTACAATTGTTTTCATTAGTTTATAAATTGTCAGAGTTACAATATAATTAATTACTTTATCAGTTATTTTTGTCACAATTCTTATCACTTATAATTTATCTTTTTAATACTGTAATATCTATAAGATCAGTCGATATCTTATCATTTCTGATTTCTATGTCATTTCCTGGATTAAAATTTTAGGTTAAGGCTATGTTAAACGTTCACGTTCATGAATAAATGCATAAACTCATATACACAATTTTGCATTTTCTTGATTTTAGCTGATAAACTAATATGATACTCAATTTACTTACACAATTATAATATAATAATAAAACCAATTCCATTTTTGATCTTGTCTTGCGAGAGCAAAGGCAGGGGCCCCTAAATGGATTTTATTTACTGTTGCCATTTACAAAACACTAGCAGTTTTCATTGACCATCCCTTTACATGTCAGACCCACCATAAACCTCCTCCTTTAAGCTTGGGAATGGCAGTGGTCTTCGCAAAGCTAATCCCACTGGCGGAGTTTAATTGCCTTGAAGTATGGGAAAGAAAAGTCCTGCGTAAAATTTTTGGACCAATCAGAGTGGACGACAAGTGGAAAATCAGGTCCAATAAGAGTTAGTGGGACCTACACGAAGCGTCGAATTTGAGAAAGCCTAAATGATGGTTGGGACATGTGGAGAGGATGGACCAAATGAGAACTCCAAGGATGAGGCACGAGATACCGAAAGATGGCTCAAGATTAAAAGGGAGGCCCCATCTCAGGTGGCTCGACGATCTAGAGGGTGACATGAAGGCGATAGAATACTGTGGACAAATTCCAACGAAAAGCCCTCAAGTCCTCAAACTAAAACAGAAATTACTTATAATACAATTGGGAAAAACCACAATGCAAAGCCTTATGTTTCAAATCTAGTAATACACCCACTTACCAGTCGACGTTTCGCCTATTCAGGCATTATCAAGACACAAAAACAAAAAAGGGTTATGTGAATCACATCTCGAAGAAAAAGTTGCAATACATCCCAACGATCAACAGCCCAAATAGGCTCCAAACATGAGACAGCACCCCACCACCAAGACGTTCAACATACAACTGCTCTTTTTTGATTTTTTATTAAAACAGAAATTGAAATTATCTGTCCAATATTTCGCCTATTCAGGCATCCTCAGGGTAGAAAGAGAAAAACATCAAAACAAAACATGAATAATGCATCCAAGAAACATCCCACCATCTCCAAAGCTCAAATGCAACTAATGAATCATAAGGAAGGTTACTCGATCCCAGCTGGATAAGGTTAGATTAAAAACAGCATGTAAATACTCCAGAATTTGAAAATTTAACATACACTCATCGACACACCAAAACAAGACACAAGACCATATGAAAAAAAGAAGGTAAAAATACAATAAAAAAAAAAAAGAACATTATCAAGAAACCAGTGGACTTATGGCTATTCCACAAAACACATTAATATTAAAAAGTAAAAAGAGACCTTACATAAATGTTAAGACCGTGGAACAAATTCCAACGAAAAGCCCTTAAGTCCTCAAACTAAAATAGAAATTGAAATTATCTCTCCAATATTTCGCCTATTCAGGCATCCTCAGGATAGAAAGAGAAAAACAGCAAAACAAAACATGAATAATACACGCAAGAAACATCCCACCACCTCCAAGGCTCAAATGCAAATAATGTATGTTGGACAGTTAATTTCAATTTCTGTTCTAGTTTGGAGACTTAAGGGCTTTTCGTTGGAATTTTTTCCACGGTCTTAACATTTATATATTTTATCTTGTCAAATTATTTTTGTTTTAGTTTGTTATATTTGACAAGCATACCTATTTATAATTTCCTTTACATATACTCGTAGATGAAAAAATATCCCATGACTTCCACGTTTATACACCAAGATAATTAAATAAACCGAATAAAATTTCCATTATTGCAATACAAAGTTACAAAGTGTTTATTTGGATAAAGAGAGATGCACTCATGACTCGAGTAGTAAGTTCCGTTACGAAATCAATTTGCGAAAGAACTTCGTGGTATCTGCAAGAGGATTCAGGGCAACTCGTGTAAATATTAACTGCTATAAAGAGATAGATAGATAGCGATTTCCTATGATATCGTGAATTCATGACTTAGTTCTGTGGTTACACTATAGACAAGAAACATAAATACATAAGTGCGAAAACGTGACAATTCTTACTGACTACAAAGTTGATCAGTCAGTAAGAATTAACAACTCGGTAAACGATTCACTGCATCATATCTGCAGCCCCATTGAATAAGTGAGTAGTTCGAATTTTGCCATGTTTTACTTTAGTTTTAATTTCATAAAGAATAAAACAAAACTTCTTATTTTCCGAACTTAAAAATCACTTTTTCCCGCACCTTGAACAATATTTTACCAGCTTTCGAATCCTTTCCATACTCATTTAGAGAAGTAAGCATGGCAAATCGATTATCCAGCTTTCCTTTCTAATTAAAGTCCTAAGTAATATGACGTGCTTTACAATATATATATAATAAACTTGAAATTAACTTTTACAAAACGAATATAATAGCAATACATTAGAAAATCCCACTTATAAAGTCGTAATGGCTGGTTCACGTTATAGCTGGCTTTCACCTAAAGTAATCACCCACCTCAAGTTGGTCACTGCGTAACACAGTAGTTCAGTAGTACACTGCCCTTGCTTTAGAGTAACAGTTGCTTCATATAATAGAACGAACACACCCACACACACACACACACACACACACACACACACACACACACGCACGCACGCACGCACGCACGCACGCACGCACGCACGCACGCACGCACGCACGCACGCACACACACGCGCACACACACACACACACACACATGTATATATATACAGTTTGTTTTGTTGATGTAAGATATGTAATATTAGAACTTTGTTGATGGAAAATCATAGGCTATTTTTAAGTTTTTGTTTGATATTATTTATTTATTAGATTATTTTTTATTTTTGTTTGAGACTCTTTCAAATATAGAAGACTTGCAGATTTGTATTTTGAAATTTTCCCCTTCCATTCTAGTAATTATTTATGTATTTAGTATTTATATACATACATATATATAGAAGCCAATGCCTCAGTATAATAAATTACATGTGCTGCACTAAAAGGTGAGCATTAACTTTCTCAGGTGTAATGAAGGTTTACACATGGGCATTACGCAGAAATTTGAATATTTCACAATAAACACGAAGATAAGACATAAAAGTAAAAATAGAATTGCATACAGATTATTTCATTAACGAGTTAAAGCTTTTAAGTTTCTTATTTTCTTATATATAAGAATAACCAATCATTAGTAGATTCGTTTTACAAAATAAAGTGATCACTTACAGCGGGTATTTTGTTGTTGTGAAAATGGAGAAAGCACATACGATGAAAATTTTAACGAACGGTTGGATGAGAAATACACATTTTCTGTTTTATTATGTTATTATTATGATTGTGTCTGTTTAAAGTTATAAATCGATTTATAGTAATAAATGCATTATAAATTAACATTTAATGTATGTATATAAAAACTATAGTCGACGACATGAAATTAGTCGCTAGTGTAGGTCGATTTGGCAACACCTCATTTTCTTTGAACCGCCTAATTTCATGTCGTCAATATTAGTCTTTAAATCATTTTTACATTACTAATGAGTAATAACTCATTAGTAATATAATATTACACATAATAATACTCATAGTACTTAAATAAATATATAAGGATTTTATTGTGTAATTAGAAAATAGTGAGATAAAGTCTTAAAATACGAGTATAATTAAAATACTTTAAGACTTCGCTAATCCGAAGACCCGATTCTGATAACCAGGATTTTTTTCAGGGGGGCACAACGGGCAGACGGGCAAAAAATCAGCAATAACTTAGAAATACACTTGTAGTATTTATAGAAAGGTTTATTAAAATAGTTTCACTCATGTTATTTCTGTTATTTTAACAACTATCATCACATGATTTGCCTATAAGTATGTACTATAATGGATTCTCCACAGTACACAAAATACCGACTGGGGAGGCAGGTGCCCCCGTGCCCCCCTGGTTCCGCCTGAGCTGATAACACTAATTGGTGTTTGCAAACTTCTGTCTTAACGCAATCCTCCCACCTACGCCTGGGATCTACGGAAATTTACGAGACGGCTCAGGACTTATACACTTTTTTTATCTATAACTTGTATTATATTCATCGGGTGCATGCTCTAAGATTCCTAAATTCCCTAATGAATACGAACAACCTTATTTTCAAATACGGCAAGACGTTGTTCATCCTTCAAAGCTAACGGCCACTTTTCATATCAGTAAAGAAGGGTTGGAAGGATTACAGTTTAATAAATTCTAATTTTCAATTTTCGATAAAGAAGGCGCAAGCTTAGTAATGTCAAAACCGAAAAATTATAATCATTTCCTGCCTTTATTTCTTCTTGAATTTGGTTTATTTATTATTATAAGCCCCTAAGTACACAAAACCTTCGATACATTAAATATATTTCTCCTTCTATACATTTCACCTAAGCCCCACAGTTTCAGTTAAGCTATGAACATTGAGCCAAAAATAAAAGCACCGTCACCGAAAATAAATCTTTATTACAATTTTACAATTTTTATTACAATTAAAATAAAATACTAAGAATCTTTACACACCTTATGCACAGTAAAAGAGATATCATAAAATTCTTTTTCACTTTAAATCAATCCTAAAAAAATAATAGTACCGATTCTACAATTAGCCATGTACGAGTACTTCGTCTTATTGTATACTTCGCAAAAAATAATAGGGATATTGATAATTTTGTAGCATATGTTTATTATAGCATTTATGGTGATTATGGAAATTTTTATACTTTACAATATTTAATGTAGAATAATTTGAGGCGTGGAGATGCAAAAAGTGCTAAATCCATATTTTATCAATTTTAATTATTTTAATGTTTTTTCAAAAAGTTAGCGTCCTTTATACGGTGGTACATGCTCCACCATTCAAACATCGATGCTAATTTTTTGTTCAAGGATTGGGTTGAGGTGCAGAATGGGATAAATCCTTGTTTCTCAAAATAGCTACATTTTACTATTTAGCCGTAACCAAAAAACATCAAAAAATTGAAAATGTTTTATCACAATTCTCACAAATACAACCTGGTTTTAAAGTAGCCCCTGCAAAGATACGCGATGATGCCAAACTTTTGATGAAATATTTCGACCCTGAACGGTCAGAGCTACGAGAACTACAATTTTACAAAGAAATAATGTTACTCGATGAAGATAATGATGAAGATTACGAACTAGATGTTGTTCAATAAGAGATAACTTCATTTGACCAGTATGAACATAAGATTATTTGAAAGTAAAAATATTTTTTTTTAATGTTATGACTTTGACTCCAAATGTTCAAGACTATTGTTCGATTAAAAAAATTCATATTATTCAAGAGAAAATAAATGAACTTCGTTTTTTGTTACTTATTTTTTTCATCAAAGTTATTTCATTGTTAAATTATTAAAAAATTATAATGAGTTAATTGTCATGAGTTCTTTTCCCTAGTTTATTGACTTTTTTAAATTTTCCCTTACAGATTGGGATAAATCCAATTAATTTAAATTGCTTAAAAATTTGGAATTTTGAAAATCTGAACATAATCGTACATATGTGTTTCTGATGTTGTTTGAAAACGTTTGATCCAAAAATAATTGTTTTGTATAATCACCTGAATTATGAATATTTTTTGTTTGTTTCCTGAAAAATTTTCAAATTTGGATTTATCACCTTTTGCATCTCCACGCCTCATTTCCAATAAATATTAATGCATTTTATAAAAATAAAATTATATTAAGATTCATTTATGCTATTTATTTCTATAGAACTTTAACTGCGGTTTTTCTGTAGTTTCAGTTTCAATGCAATTTTAAAATAGTATAGATTCTAATTAAAGAAATGTTCAATGAACATTCTTCCCTTGTACATCATACATCGCAAAATTGCGAGACACAGGGATATAGGATCGGTGAAGAGAATGGATTTGTCTGGCCGTGTTACGAGCCAGGTTAGCTCAGTTGGTTGGAGCACCAAGTGGGCGAATCGGGTTCGAATTCTGGCCTGGACAAATATTTTCTCTTCAAAATAAATATATTTAAAAATTATAACAATTAATAAAAAAAAAATTATAAGTGATTAAAATAGTATCGCTTATGAGACTACCGTTATTATAATTTTCACAGTAAGAGACATAATCAAGCCTGCAAGTGGGATAATTGAGCCCAGTACAGTATGGACTGACTGGAGCGAGCAAAGGTTAAAGTGACTCGAATCAGAAGACAGCCCTGGAAGATGACAATACAGCTGGAGAAAGCTGCTGGAGAAACCGTCGGTGACCTCTCTTGAACTTTAGCTCGCTCATGGGAACAGCTAAAGATCAGAGCTGTAGCATGCTCTCGTAGGATATAGAGGTCGAATATAAAGTCGAGGAATATATAATAATAGAGTGTAACAGTGTAAAATTATGATAATATTTTATATATAGTATATGTAGTGAAATATTATACCTAAAGAGTTGAAATAGCAAAATAACTTGACGATAGGATCAAAGCTCTAGAGGAGTGTATAGAGTTCGCCAAATATAGCAGAGGAATATAAGTATAATAGAGGAATATCCTTACAATTCGCAAAAAATCGGAAATAACATACTCAGTTTTCAGATTAAAATTTTCTAACTGATAAATGAATGATGTGTTTTTATGTATATATATGTATATTTATATTATTGACGCTTCACTCATCCAGTAAGATATTTTTAAAAACAAGCTGTTTTTTTATTTTTAAATGTTATCACTGGAGGTAATTCGTAATTTTTTCTCATTAGTTAATTTAATGGTAGTAATTAATAAAATGTAATCCAATTATACTCTAAGACATAATAATATCCTGAATAGAAACCTGTCTTGTTATTCTAAAGGGACTTGTCCCAGAATAAAAAAAGACTTTATTATTATTATTATTATTAATACTTGGTTAAAGTAATATATTCGCAGAGTATTGGTAGCGAAATAATATATCTGCATAGCATAAGTAGAAAAATAATATTGTACATAAGATGATGGCGCTGAGGAGTAAAGAAGTCGGCTATATAGGAGAGTAATATAAGTATGATAATGTAATACATACTATGTAAATATAATATATCTCTGAATAGTGTAAGTAGCAAAATAATATTCCTCAATAGTAATAGTGCATACAATAAGTGATATCATACATAAGGCATGGTGGAGCATAGAGGTCGGCTATGTAAGGCGATATTTAGGATTAGTAATGAATGTTTTGGGTTCAGAACAAAGTAGAGACTGCACTGTTTCTAGGAAAACGGTTATTGAGGGAGCCCACTTTACGGAGTGGTATATGCCTGGACCTGGAGAAGCCTCAGGACTTGAGTATCAACCAGTCCTCATCCGTGACTGTTATCAGAGTAAATCATTATTCTACCTCAGCCGGATTTGAACCCGGAACATCAGCAACGTTCCTAACCTACACCCTACACATCCATCACCAATGGTTCAATTGCGAAACCCTCAACAGAGCACGAAGTCGGACAAGCTGGTGACGGAAGCGTCGCGGTGTTGGTCGCTCTGCGGTCGATAACGACGCCTTATTAGTTAACGTTTACGACCAACATTACGTATTCGGACTAACCGATTTTCTGTCTTTCACTACGGTCGGTTACGAATTTCCTTTCGAAAAGTTATTCAGATTTTTTTTCTTTTGAAGTGAAAACCTCTTTAGCCGCATTAAGCGATTTTCGGTGGGTGGAAAACTGATGCGTTCGAGTCAGCGACATGATCGTGACGTATTTCGGCCTAAGCATGAGTTATACAATTTTTCTAAATAAACTTATAAGAATAATACCTTGAACTAAAAGGTGGTTTAATAGTCCTAAAATTCATATTGAAACTTAACACGGCAATAACTAAGTAGTTCAACATTTCGTTTCCTCATAATATTTAAATTAAGTATTGATATTTTGTACTTGCAGCCCTCCATATGTTTTGATTAATAAATAAACTACATACTTGAAAATATGTATAACTATTGCTCGGAGTTCCAATAGATGTGAAAACCAGACTAATGTTAATTTCAATTTACAAATTATGAAATTTAAATAATTTCAGACTATTATTGATTAAACAATTCAACAAAGAAAATATTTATTCCAATTTTTTATCCCAATATATATATATATATATATATATATATATATATATACACACATATATATATATATTGGGATTTTTATAATTTTAAAGACACCTGTTAGTGTAACATATCCACGCGGCGACAGTCAAACTAAATCCGCAACACAGACCAGCTGCACGGTCATTGATTAGAAGGGGCCATCTAAATATCGATATAGTTTTTCATGAATATTAGAATCGATTATTATCTTACACGTATGTTTCTCAAGACTTTTTTCTTAAGAACTTGAGCTTGTTAATTGCTTAAGTAGGTAAGTATAGCTTTATTTATATTATTTTTCATGATAAAATCAATTCTAAATATATTTATAAGGGGTTAACATATTAATAATAAAATATAACTGAATATAAAACAGAATTTTAACAAATCACAATACAGAAAAAATGTAATCATAATAAAAAATGTTTTACGGTAAAAATTCATAAAAGGTACGTGTACAAATCCAAAATCCTAACGTATTATCAGTTTATAGCGCTTCATTAGCGCTATATAGAGAGCTTCGTTGTAACACTAACTGATTTTGTATAAACCTGTACAAATCATATTCATCAGAATAATAAATATTATAATTGCGGTCGAATTCCACTCGTTACAATTCTTCAAGTAAAAACAAAATACCGTGTCCTTTCACAGATAACTTTTGCTCGTTTGAGAAACATGAAATTTTTAGTACTGAATCGTTATTATTTTTTTTTTTTGCTTTCTCAATTATTTATACTATTTACATTATATATTACATACTTAGATATGTATATAAATATCCAGGGTTCTATCTTTGCTCTTCTCCCTCGAAAATTTAAACTGTACCGCTTCTTAGTTCTAAAATTCTTTCTTTTTTTAAGTTTATTTGTAAATGTACCAATAATAACAATGATAAACCTAACTAAATCTTGTAGCTCAGTTCACAACTATTTTGTATTTTAAATAGCTCCAGATTAGATTATAAAAAAATAAATCAGAATGACCTAATATGATCCGTACAACTTACGTTCGGCAATCTTCTTCTTTTGCGATAATGCAGCGAATGACGAGCCGTAGATTAGAAAGTTCGTGCGTAAAATACAAGGAAGCCATCCTGATGAAGAAGTCGAAGAACCCTCGCCTTGGATTTTGGCAAGCTGACAGAATAATCATGGAAGATGACTCGCGGAGCTGTCGCAAGAGTTGTAAAGATGTACGTGAGCAGCGGAGGTGCATGTACCATCTTCGGCTCTCGAGTTTTGTAACCGAAGTGACAAAACATCTTTTCTCTTCGATTCTCTGGCGATATGTTCCTTATTTCGAAAGGAATGGTTTATAATGATATTAATCACAGCACTTGAAATAAATAATAATAAATATGTGAATGTGTGTGTTGAGAAAATCTTTTTCAGCACACTTTCTAGTGGTGTTTGGTGTGGTGTGTGGTGATAATAAAATCATAAATATTGATTTTATGCATACAATTGAATGCATAAAATCAATATAAACCAAAGAAAAACTTCCCCGATTTCATCCTTCCTACCCGAATACAATCTACATGTAATTAAAATATATCCTTTACAACACACCATTTCAATATTATGCCAACCTAATAACATCCCCATGGGGGCCGAGATAATAAAATCATAATAATTATCAAAATCAGTGACAAAATAACGCATTTATTAATTCATTTCATGTAGAACCTTATCAGATTACTACAATACTTACAATACAAACGCTCTAAGCTCCCAATTAATTACAAAAACTCATATACCAGACCTGTTTGGACTTACGGAGTAGAGCTTCCGGGCTTCACTAAGCCATCCAATTCCTCTCGTATCCAATCCTTGCAATGCAAAACTTCGAAAAATCCACAACACACCTAACTACGTTAAAAAACAAAGTCATCCATAATGACCTTAACGTCACAGTTTTTCCTGATTTGGCCCCAATCCGATATCGATCCTTTCATTACAAACTTTATTGGAACTCAAACCCTATAGTTTCAAACCTAGCAACCTCTTCAATTCCTGATAATCCTCCGAGGCCTCTGAAAAGAAGATGGCCTCGTGACCTTCTAAGTTGAATTTGTTATATGAGTACTACCACTCGGTAGTTTCTCCACTCGCCTTTACTTTCTATCCATTATATATATATATATATATATATATATATATATATATATATATATATATATATATATATGTATACTTTCATTCTATTTACTTGTTGTATCATTACTATAGTGATATAAATTTCAATAAATAAAATTTATAAATCAAATTATCCATATTTTAATTCGATTCCTTATTAGTTAAACAAGAAATATTTAACGCCGCGAACCAGTTCTTTACAGACATACTGAAATAAACTCTGAAACAGGTTTTCGCAAACTGGATTCAGGAAGTGGAGTTCTTTAAATAGACCATATCTTTCTACTGCATATTAAGAAATATTTTAGCTCTCGATATTTTTTCGTAAACGGGGTTACGATTTGCAAAACACTGAATTAATTTCGAATTCATTAATTTTAATAATTAGTTGTATAATTAAATTTAAAATTTAATTATAAGATAATCAGAACATCTTAGTCAACATTTTTCCTTGTTTAATCACCGCCCCCCCTCGTTTTGGTCAATTAGGGACCACGTGCCAATTTCAATTCCTTCTCATTTGTTGCTTTCTTTCCCTCCAATACTCTCTCATCCTTCCACCATATCTCTTTTTACTTTCTTCCGACCACTTCGTGTCTGTTCTCATATTGCTTGTACCCTGGAATCCGAAGTCCAACACTATCTTTCTGAAAGCATCTCTCTTTGCTGTTGCTCCTGCTTTTATGCTGTGTATTTCTAAATATTTTTTAATTTCTCGGATGCAGCATGTAGTTATTATCTTTATGATGATATACCTCATCATTGCTTCGTAATTTCCAAGTTTCTGGGCTTCTTATAGGACCTTCTCTCCAACACTTCTAGTCTTTCTAACCTATTATTGAGTTATTCATTTTTATTTTTCAAATTTACACAATTCTAAATAATATTGCAGTATTGGTAGCATAGAAAAATATATTTTAAGAATAGCATAAAATCGCTGTAGTCAATGAATTACTGAAAATAAGAATCCCTTTAAGTAACACCGAAAATATGAAACATTTATTTATCGAGAGTTTCCCAACTTTAGGGATTTCTCCAACTACATTTTAGGATAAGATTTTTTTCCAGGTCTTTCTGTCAAAGGAATCTTCTTCATTATGGCCATAACCTCCCATGTCTTCCCGGACTTGGTTCGTCCATGAAGTTCTTGGTCGGCCTCTTCTTTCTTCAGGGCATCAGCACATGGTCATTTTGGGCATTATATTACTTTCTACCCTCAGCAGGTGTCCAATCTACTATAATAGCTTTATAGTGTTTTTGTCGAAAATGGTATTTTAAGTGCTTATATAAAAATATTCCTTTTTTATAAAAGTAACTATTAATTTTATACAGATGGAAATTATAACATAAAATGGAACGAAACGAAAGAGGATACGAGATGAACAGGTTACGAAAACACATATTAACTTTCTACAATAACCGCTATAATCAAAATGTCAGATTGGTGGCAAAGAAAGTGAAAAAAAAATCTAGATAAGTTTTACTGAGGCAAAGTATCAAGTTCTGCCGAGGAAGTGAAAGTTGTCTCGAAAACCGCGCCCACTCAACCGAAGGCCCTAAAAGGGAAATATATAAGACATTTCCGGCGAATAGAGGATTGTATATTTATGTTTAAATATATTTACATAAAATATAAACATTTATATTGGACATGCTCCTATTGGACCAGAACCATGGTGCGGGGTCCCCCTTCCCCTGGCTAAGGATACAATTAACAAACTAGCCAAGAGGAAGATAAAAACACGTTGGGATAGAGCCAAGATAAGGCATACTAAACTTTTCATAAAGGATCCCAATGATAATCTTTCTGATAAAATCAAGAAAGAAGCCGCTCACTTGTCGAGAACCGACCTCAAAAGTATGGTTGAAACCATCCCTGGGCACTGTAAACTCAGGAAACACATGCATCGTTTGGGCATTGAACAAGAACCTAGGTGCAGATGGTGCAAAGAGGAGGACGAAACCCCTTGGCACGTTCTCTTCGAATGTATAGCACTAAGTCGAAAGAGGACATTTGACCTTGGCCCCGGTGGATACAAGGAACTTCAAGAACTGAGGTTTAAAGACGATTTAAAATTTCTCAGAAGTCTAGACCTATATTAGGGATCTTTAGGACTCAAGCACAATAGGCCTTTTTAGGCCGAAGTGCATAGTAAATGGAGTCACACATAAATAATAAATAATACATAAAATAAATAAAATGTAGGAATGATGAGAAAGATGATTCTCGCAATGTTGTTGGCGAAAGAAAGATGAGATCGGGTGTCAACTCACAACGTTTAGATCTCTTTATTAAATGTCAATTTTTCTTTCTTTTTTCATAGAGAGGAAAACGGTTGACTGGAAGATCGTACTGAAGGATGCAGTCATTAATAGCACTAAATAAGAAAAACTTATTTAATATAAGTGCCGACGTTTCGGCCTACATTGTACGTAAGCCATCTTCGGGGCTGAGAAGGATAAACAGAAAAATGACTATAAGAACATTGCAGTACTAAGAATTATAGAATAACATATAGAGTATAGAAAAGTGGAGAAACAACATACGATAGATTATGAAAGATAACTTATATAGGGATAACAAAAGATGAAAGAATGTGTGAACAGAAAGTCTTTCTTTTTTTTTTATTTGGATCTGATTTTATTTACAATTTACTCAGATATAACGCTCCTTCAAAAGAACAGCTACATAACTCAAAAACTTGCATTTTTGACTTAAGCCTCCAGTAGCAATGGCATTGGTTGAAATTAGACTACCAGCTTCTCAAATAATCGCGATTTTTTTTATTTAGTTACATGGATAAGGTATAGTTTTTTTTTTTTTTTTTTTTAATAAGCTTGAAGTCAACAGGAAACTAGTGAATAATAAAGAGATGGTCAAAAGGACATTTCAGTTAAAAATTAAAAACTTGAACCATTAAAACAGTTTATTTAAATCCTAAAGGGAACGGAGTGGCTCAGTGGTAGAGCACTGAGTTGCCATGCCAGAAATGCTGGTTCGAATCCCGCTGCAGGCCATGATTTTTATTTAGTCTGTTTGCAGCGGTAGATGAATCATATGGGATCTAGGACCCTCCTGGGGCCCATCCAGCCTCTTATAAAACATTGTAAAAATAGGGTACCCGAAATAAGGGGGAAAAATCTGGCGGTTGAGCGTGACCTAGGACAAGTCACCTCCTTGCAGAACCGTTGTCCATGAAACAGTACAATCTCTACCATGTCTGCACCCCAGACCCTTCATGGGTTGTAGTGGTACAGGTATTTTTTATTTTTACTTAAATCCTCAATTTTGTTATTATTTTAATCTTTGCTACTTCAAAAGGACATTGACATTTTGAGTTAAGCCAATTGTATTACCAGTATCAATTGTATTGGATTTGTAGAAGATTTTTAATTCAGGACGATATATCTGATATTCTATTTCCATATTTTTTTTTTAATAAAGTCATATTTTGATTCGTGTCATGTTTGAACTTTTATGGGAATAATGACATTTGTTATAATCAAAAATATTTCCAGCTTTTAAAAATGTTTTAATGGTTAATAAAATAATTCCAATGCCATGATTGTAATAGGAATGCTTTGCTTTACCAATACTCAAATTTCTATTGTTTCAACTCAATAAATTAGTTTTTGTTTTTTAACAATGAAATTGTTCTTTCGAGGAGCTATATAAAATTACAAATTTAAATATAATAATTAAGTTGTACATAAAACAAGATAAAAGTTAAAAAATAGAAAAGGTATTGATTAAAAATATTTTTAACTAAGTTATATTTAGAAATTTTCTTTCATTCAAACAATTTATTTTTACATATTTTTATTTTGAAGAGAAAAGATTTGTCCTGGTCGGGATTCGAATACGGGTCGTAAGTCTCTCCGTGAGAGCGCGCTAAACCACTGAGCTACCAGGAGTCGTATCCAAGTCAGACAAATCCGTTGTCTTCATCGATCCCCATGTTCTCGCAATGTTTGAGATGTATAGACGAGGAAGAATGTTCATTGATCATTACTTTAGTTAGGATCTTGTTGACTTACGTCATTATATTATTTATAATTTTTTATATATTTGTACATATTGGTTATATATTTTGTATACTTTTATATACTTTTCTCTTCAAAATAAAAATATTTAAAAATTAAAACAATTAACAAAAATTTAGTTTTACTTTTATAAATACGTTTATTTTGCAATTAATTTTATCATTCACAAATAATCTGATTAGGGAAATAGTGTTATTTCTTTTATTTTATCGCTCTTTCAAAAGAACAGTGTCATAACTCAAAAATTATCTTTTTTGAGCCTTCAGTATCAATTGTGTATTGGATGAAGCTTTTTAATTTAGGAACAAAATATCTGATATTCCATTTCCAATAATTTTTTTTGTTTGTAATAAAGTCATATTTTGAGTTGTATCATATTTTACATGTTTGAACTTCAAGTTTAATGGGAATACTGATATGAGTTAAAATCAAAAAAGTTTTTAAACTTTTAAAAATTTTCCAATTCAATTCCTTTTTTGTACCTGCTGCTAGACTTCCGATATTTCACAAACTGTTCTTGACAATTATGGAAAAGAAAGTATTCTCAAGGAAAAGAATTATTAAAGAGAAAAAACGCAGCTTGGCCGAAACGAATCTGACTAATTTGCATTTCCAAAAGATCGGCTCTTGTCTCCGAATCGGACTAACTCTGCGATTAAACTCATTGCTGTTGGCTTTCTCTCGGGCCCGTTGCAACGATCCATCTCTTCAAGTCTTATAGTTTGTCCGCTCTATGTATATTGTTGCAAGTACTGGGGTAAGTTTCTAAAGTCAACAATATCTCAATCGATGGAAATTTTATTGGATTTTATTAACATTAAGCTATTAAGAAAATATGTATTTCAATGTAATTAATATTTGAAGATACAGCCATAATATACTACATTTTTGAACTTAACATAAATTGTACCGATCGAATTAGGAATTGATTAAATTAGTAAAGTGCAATGCGAATAGGGATGACATATTTGATCACTGTGGGGAGGAGGTAACACATAAAAAAATTAATATTTGTAGGTAATATATCACAATCAAGACAAATATTTCCTTATATTGTGCTGTCACATATGAAATGTCCGATTTTTTAAATTTTAATATTTATAGAGGATTAAAGCGTTGTCTGTTGATTCCTAGCAAAATATTTACTATGTATAATAAGCACTTGTCAATCCTCTATTTGCAAACTGTGTTTGATTTTTCCCAAGTAGGCATACAAATCTTAGTATAATTTTAACCGTGGTCATGGAAACACGCGATTTCCGAACGATTTTTTTTTATGAGTACAAACTCGGTCATTCCGCTGCCCAGGCAGCAAGAAATATTGATCATACGTTTGGTGAAGGAAGTGCTAATGAAAGAACCATCCGCAGTTGGTTTACAAAATTTCCCTCAGGAGATATGACATTAGAAAATCTGCCCCATGGACGGCCTTGAACATCAAGGACGAAGATCTTAAGAATGCTGTGGAAGAAGACCCTCATAAAACAGTAAGAGAATATGCGTCAGAGCTAGGTACAAAGTCGTACGACAGTTTCCAGGCATTTAAAATTGATTGGAAAGGCAAAAAAGCTCCTTTATTCCTGGGTCCCACACGAGCTCAACGAACGTCATCAGTTGAAACGTCTAGAGACGTGTGTTTCTTTACTTGCTCGTCAAAGAAACAAATCATTTCTGGGCCGCTTAATAACTTGTGACGAAAAGCGGATCATGTATGACAATCGACGCCGATCTGGTCAATGGTTAGATCCCGATCAGCCTCCTGGGCACATGCCAAAAAAGAATCTCCATCCAAAAAAATTAATGGTTAATGAATAGTGGTCTAAGGCCGGGGTAGGTCATTCATTTTTCTTTTCTACCAAAGGAAAAATTGAAATTGATTCACAACATAATGCCAAGAAATTGACCAACTCCATCTAAAGGAGTTGGGCTATGAAGTCTTACCACACCCCCATATCCCCCTGATCTCTATCCGCTATAGACTACCACTTTTTTCGGAGTTTGGACAACTTTTTGCGAGGAAAATTTTTTAACACTGATTTAGACATTAAAATGCATTTTCTGAATTCCTTTCATCACGTGACGCAACGTTTTTCAAATCTGAGATAGAAAACTTGGAAAGCCGTTGGCAGAAGTGTATCGAAAATGATGGTACTTTGAATAAAAAATATGTTAGATTTGATCTCAAATTTTTATTTTCTTCCTGGCTCTAAAAACGGTCATTTCATGTGTGCCAACGCAATACTTGTATAAGGCTGATATCACTAAAACAAATATTTCCTTATACTACTTGACCGGCAATTGTATCAATAAGGCAGTTGTTTATTTTCATAGCATAAGGAACAAGATAAAGGTTGGGTTCTGATACTCATAACACCTTCCTTCTTATTTATGTTAATGGAAATTGAAATATACAAAATTTAATAATAAAATGCTAATCCTAGACCCCCTAACCATGCTCCTCTTCTCATATAAATGTTTTCCCAACAATTTCGACTTAAACATCTCCACTACTATCCTTGTCTATGTCAAAATCCATTTGATGACCTTCTTCACATAATTTTGTCTTTTAAATTATTCTGAACTTCTGGAGGTATTTCACAGCTTATTTTTCTGAAGATGGTTATTCCCAAAGTATTATTCTGTTCATTTTAAAAGGGCAATAACAAAACGAATGAGACGAAAACACAAAATAAAATTTGATAAACAATACAGAAATTTAATTAGTTAATAAACAAAATTAACAAGACAAAAACAATAGAAAAAATATACATAAATATACAAAAAACATTCAAATAACGCAGGCACAAATAAATCAAATTGTAAATGTGATAAGTAAGGTTACACAAGATAAGGAGATAGGGTTCACGGATACCGACTAATGCACAAGAGCCAAAGGTTGTAGTGCGGTCCATGTACATGCGTGCATAGGCTCAAACTGTTGATAGAATATATGGGGAAGCCTTTTAAGGTATTCGAAAATAAGGTATTGGGCAGAATACTCGGTCGAAAAAGAAATGACGAGTCCTTTGCAGTATTCAGTAGGTTACAATGCGGAATCAAATAGCATGCACACACTTAATATTGTTGAAATGATTACTTAGCGAAGATTGACATGGGCGTGCAAATTTGTTAGGCTTAGCAACGGACAAATTCATAAAAAAGCGTTGAGCCAACTGGCAACAGGAGAAGAGCAAGGCGTAGGTGCGAGTATTTCGTTAAGGGTGATTAAAAAACGTTTACATCCGCACAATACCAGAACCGATACAGCTATCGGATGAGGGGAAATTTCTAGTACGTGGCTGAGAGATCCCATCGCCATAGAACACGGACGACGACGAAAAAGGAGTTAGATGTGATATCTCTTTCCGTAATCAGCTTAAAAAGACTGCGGAAGAATTGTCACTTGGCTTGGAAAGCCTCTTCCTGATAGCTGTCATTTTCACCGTTCATTGCCTCGCGTCGTCAATGAACTCTAAACTTCAGCAAGTATCTTGTAATTAGTTTGTTATAATAACGTTAATAATTTATGTTTAGACATGGGATTTACATTAATAATGCATAATATTAATAGCGGAGGAATAATCAACTTCATTTAACTCTGTAAGGTTGAATAAGCAAGGCTAACTATACAATACAATTGGTTTAATATATTTTGTAGTTTCACTATATTAACTATAATTCAAGAAATGTTTATATAAATATAAATTATGTACATATTTATTATATAATAGAATTTTTAGTGATGTAATATTTTATCGGCATTGCCTAGCAACGGATCGAATAAATACTTTTTGTTTAGCCTTTTTTCGTGTTCGATCAGATAAATTATGAATATTTATAACAATAGGCGAATCACAAAGCCACTGTTCCTCATTCCTCACTCAAGCCATTATACAAAATATATTTTTATTTTGAAGAGAAAAGATTTGTCCTGGCCGGGATTCGAACCCGGGTCACATGCATCTCTAGTGCAGTGCTCTAAACCTCTGATCTACTTGAGGTCGTATTCAAGCCAGACAAATCCATTCTCTTCACCATATATAGATAGCTCTTCTCCATTCAAAATATAGCTCCGATTTTCATTTTGAATGGGAAAAATGCATCGATTTAAAAAATAAAACAGCCACATATTAATTCACATTCCAATATTTCCATTTTAGGAATATTATTTCGATTTGGAGAAAGCAGAGGATTAAGATTTTTTTCTTATAGACTATATTTTTTCAATTAATAAAACAAAAAAGCACTTCATTATTTTACTCAATAGAAAATACTCAATATTTCAAAGCAATATTAAACTGTTAAAAACAAAAATAAAGTGTTAAAACAAAGCACCGAAGTAGGGTTTTGCCGTTGCTGCAACAACTTCTTCACTAAGTCTGAACGAAAATTGGCTACGAAATGTTTATATGTATTTTTTTTAACTATGTTCAGTAATTTATTTATTTTTGTATAATTTTTTTATTCAATAAAAGCAAATTATGAAGATTATTATCATTATTTAAAAACAACTTAGCTATATATAATTTACTTTCAATCTATAATTTTTTAATTATTTTTATTTTAAGAGAAAAGATCTGTCCTGGCCGGGATTCGAACCTGGGTCTTCTCTTGCCCGGGTTCTTGGTCTTCTCTAACCACTGAGCTACCAGGGGTCGTATCCAAGTGAGACAAATCCGTTCTCTTCACCTATCCTATATCCCTGTGTTCACACGATTTCTGGGGATATAGGATCAGTGAAGAGAAAGAATTTGTCTGACTTGGATACGAACCTGGTAGCTCAGTGGTTAGAGCACCGCACTAGAGATGCAGACGACCCGGGTTCGAATCCCGGCCAGGACAAACCTTTTCTGATCATAATAAAAATATTCGCCTTCAAAATATCAATAAATTATAAAAAAAATTATTCAATCTATGGTTTGTAGAAGTTTAAAGAATAGATTGAATTTCAGCAACAGAAAATAAAATTTATTTATTAACAGTCAAGAAAAGTAGATATATATATATGTCTATATATGTGCGTGTGTGTGTGTAGTTAATAATCTCTTGTTTAATCTGTTAAATTCACTAAATTACACTTGTGTCGGAATTATACATTACTATCAAAATAATAATTTTTAAAAACCTACAACGCTACTACAAACTATGGTACTTCAATGGCTAAAGACTCGTTGAGAATAATAGAAGAAAATACTCTGGGTAAGTAGGCCCTTGAAAGGAAAGCAGAAGGAACCATTAAGGAACTGAATGGAGAGAAAGGGTAAAGGAACCTCGTGGCTAAAGACTTCGCTCATCATTTCTTCCTCCATTTGTTTTCAATAGCCGATTCATAATAAAATTGTGGGAGGAGGCCGAGGTGAAAGCTCTTCAAGAGGAAAAAGAAAAAATAGAAAGCGAATTCATAATAATATAATGGAAATAATAAAAAGTGACAAAAATAAACAGGACGTCCTAGATAACTTGTCATCCCTACGGGTATTTATTGATAACAAAAAAAAAAAACGCCAGATTTTACCCCCTTATTTTGGGAACCCACTTTATAGAGGGTGGGTGAGCCCAAGGAGGGTCCTAGATTCCTATATGACATCTCCGGCTGCAACCAGACTTAATAAAAGCCGGATTTGCAGCGGAATTTGAACAAGGATTTCCGGCATGGCAACTCAATGCTCTACCACTGAGCCACTCCGCTCCCTATAGTATATATAACTAACGGAAATATAGTATATATGAAGAAGTTGCTCTATTTAACTTTTATTCAAAGCAGTAAGGAAAGTTGTGAGAGGTTGACACGCCAGGTATATATTTTTTACCTTATATGCATGTATATATGGTTGCAATCCTAATGTGCACGCTAATCTTTTCCAGAAAATCTTTCCTTATTTTGGATACTTTCACTTCAATGATATATCTACCTATACGTCAATATAATTGAGTTACGACTCGGCATTTAATGAGATATCTTGATCAATATTTCTTTTCCAAACAGGACATTCATAACCCGAGGCAATGTCTGTCTGCAATTCATCAAACAGCTACTTAGCAAGATAGTTTCTCTAGACCGTTAGTTTAAGGTAAGGATCACTAAAGGTTTTTAGTGTTTGAGATGTTAAGATGGTTGATAGTACAATTTTGATTGATGTAAATTTTAAATTGTTTTTGTTCATTAGTTATTTCTGCAGCAACGATACATTAGTAGTTAAGCCGAATTTTTCCAGAAATGAATTAATCATACTGAGGGGAGCTGAATCGTGTCATTGTCGTGTTCTATATGGCTAAGTCAGGCCTTGGCTTGAAATGGAGTTATTGCTTGTATTACAACTCCATTCCAATGCAAAGGCTACGAGAATGACACGATTTCGCTTCTCTCGGTACAATTAACTCTTAACAGGCCAAAATTCGATTGACCACAATCCTCTGGGTAAGCTGCAAACCTATTACAAAACAACAAAATCAAAGAAGTAAAATATAAACGTAAGAGCCAATAATATGTTGAATAATTATTAGATTAAATGTAGCAGTTCGGCAGGTGTCACTTCGAGTTAAGTCAAAACAAGTTTTAAGTTCGGCAGGTTGTCACTTCGAGTTAAGTCACAACAAGTTTTAAGTTCGGCAGGTTGTCACTTCGAGTTAAGTCACAACAAGTTTTAAGTTCGGCAGGTTGTCACTTCGAGTTAAGTCACAACAAGTTTTAAGTTCGGCAGGTTGTCACTTCGAGTTTAGTCACAACTAAAAGGACGGTACATTGACTAAATGAACCGACTTACACATACATACACAGAGTATAGGTAATGTCACCTATACTTCATTATGTTAGTTGAAACGTTTATTCCTCGACGAAATGATTACCGAAATATATACATTTCTCCTAATTACACTTTTTTTCATACTACAACTCATTTATTTTAGTTTTCGAAAATATTAAATAAAAAAAAAAATAAAAAGTTAAAACTTGGTGTGACTCAATTCGAGCAATTAAGACTGCGGAACTGATAACCAATTAACGATTTGTCGCAAACCTTATTTCACTTCTACAGATATATAGGAGGTAAGGCAAACGCCTTACGCAGGAGTTGTTTGAAATTTTAGATCTTAAAAAGAAATCAATACAATTCCGCCTAAGCACAATTTTACAGGAGAGAAAAAATACCGCGCCGACTGTAGACTTAGCAATTTATGGTAATTGTTTAGAAAAGGCCTCCCTTATAACCTCCAGCGTCCAGGGGGGCGTGCCTTAGGCGATAATCAGCGCCCTCTACATTTCGCTACCGGTACTTCTCACTCGCCACACAGTATTTCGACTAGTAGGACCTAGCTGGACAATTTTTTTTTCCGCATTTTTGCATTTCTTTCGACTAATTAAGTATTATAATTGTAAAAACGGTTTTTAATTAATTACCAACTGAATTTAAGAGGATTACTAGGATAATAATTAGAAAATTTAAAAAAACATGTATAATGAAGACAATATATAACAATAAAACTGATAAAAATCCATATTTATTCTGGGACAAGTTTCTTTATAATAGTGATACGGAACATAAAATATAAACTATAATGCCTTACAGTAGACAATTACAATTTAATAAATACATGAAAATAAAAAAATAATGAAAATAAATTAGGAGTTATCTCGCAATAACGAAAAAGTATTAATATTCACACATATACAAATTTTATGGAAAACAAAACAACTACAAAATAATTTAAGAACGTAAAGAAACAAAAAACTATAATTATTTTAAAAATAATTGTGTGTGTGCGTGTGTGTATATATACTCCCTTACATGTGTATATAAATATATATATATATATATATATATATATATATATATATATATATATATATATATATATTTATATATATACTACTGCTCATCATTTATGGAGTTGTTGAAATGTGTAAGGTTGAAAAACAAGGCGAGTAAGGCCTTGAAAAAAGAATGCAAATAAAGAATAAGAAAAATTTGTCCAGCTAGGTCCTTCTCGTCCAAACACTGTGTGGCGAGTGAGAAGTGCCGGTAAATGTAGAGGGCGCTGGTTATCGCCTAATGGCAATGGATCGAAGGGAGACCTTTTCTAAACAATTTATAATCTATTTTTTTATTTATACAATTTTGGAACTATTACTAAAAGGATTAAAGAGAAGTATCAAAAAATCATACTCTGCCATGTTGCTGACCTTAATACGTCCGTTACCGTTACTAACTCATTTTCACCAAAAGTTGTGGATAAGCGGTATTGTTTTGACAGCGACGATATGAGTCAACACAGTATACGAAAAACTTGAGAGATTAAAGTTATTGTACTTGGTGTAAGATTTAACCTTGACGCGTGTGTTAGGGACAACCGTTGAATGAACATTATGTAGTTTGAACTTTTTTTTTCATTTCCTTTCGGTGTTATTTACTAAGATAATTAACATTGATTATTTACTAAGATAATTAACATTGATTATTTACTAAGATAATTAACATCTATTACTAACTAAGATAATTAGCATCGATTATTTACCAAGATAATTAATATTGATTATTTACCAAGACAATTAAAATTGATTATTTACTAAGATATTTATCATTGACTATTTACTAAGATAATTAACATTGATTATTACCTCCACTAAACCAATATTTGTTTTATTATTATACAATTTTTAAAAAATTATTGTATTGATGTGATGTAACGATTTGCGGATACCCTCGAGTTCCCACGCCCCTATTGAGGTGTTTCTTACACACCAAGTTATAGCCGACATATAGTTTTCTTTAGTTTCCTTGTTTCTTACCTCAACCAGCTCTTTTTTCCTCAAACTAATAAGAATAGAGGCTGGATAAAAAGTGTATTATGTATTCCTTTTGCATAAGGAGTATGAGTAACGTATCCATTACTCCTCAGCTGGAATAACCAACACCTTTTGGAAAGAATCATATCAATCTGCTATTTATATATAACTAGCTTATGCCCGCGGCTTCGCTCGCGTGGAATTTGGTCTGCCGCATAAACTTTCGTGAAACGGATTCTATACAACCTTTGAACCCCTATTATAATAGTAAAGGGGAAACCCTTGGGGTGGAATTACCCAAATTTCTTTCTTAAACTATACAAAGAACCTATCTACAAATTTCAAGATGTTAAGTTCCTGGCCTTTAATTATGTACTATAACAGGGGGGGGGGCACATGCCCCGGTGCTCCCACATAAATCTGCCCTTGCTGTAGCCTATGGTGTCTAACCTATTTTACTCAATAATTTTCATCCAAATCCGTCCAGTAGTTTTTGCGTGAAAGAGAGACAAACATACAAACTTTCACATTTATAATATTAGTAAGATTAGTAGGATATCAAAACAAATAGTTTCACTCAAGTTCTTTGTGTTATTTTAACAACTGTTATCATGTGATTTGCCTTTATTCATGTCCCATAAAGGATTCTACACAGTACCTAAAAACAGTCGGGGGGGGGGGACACGCCCCCGTGGTCCCTCCCCTCCCTAAATCCGCGCTTGCTATAGCCTATGTGGTATCTGATGTATAAACTATATTACTGTAAAGTTTCATCCAAATCCGTTCCGTAGTTTTTGCGTCAAAGAGAGACAAACATACAAAGTTTCACATTTATAATATTAGTAAGATTATACTTTTAGACTTCTAAAGATGTTCATAAGCGCTTTGCCGACTGGGAAGCGTCTGAGGGGTAGACCGAGGCGTAGGTGGGAGGATTGCGTTAAGAGTGATCTGGCAGATTTGGGTTCGGATAGTTTGTTTTAGTTTCGGAAGTTTGTAAGCTGAGAGGGTGGTATCGGCATCGAGCCTTCGGGGTCCCTAAGGTATTTGTTATTATTATTACACATTTCGAGAGGAAAGAGGACAAATTAATAAAGAGAAGGGAAAGATGATGACAGTTAATGAAGACGAAATTTCTATATTTAAATAGTACATTCAACTCTGAACTTGTATATTTTAACAGATGTATTTAGTTGAAGGCCCTAGCACGCTTGCTATCGTTTATTTTTCTCATAGATTTTAATCAAAATTATAATTCTCCGATTTATTTTTAAACTTTACTTTTATGAAAATGAACAAAACATACTCAATTTTAATTATAATTCACGACAAGAAACAACACGCCGTTTCAGGCTACTTCAACATTTACTAGACAAACGTTCTAAGCTCTCAATTAATTACAAAACTCATATACATGACAATCATTAGACCCATCTGGACGTACGGAATAGAACTTTGGGGCTCCACTAAGCCATCGAATTCCTCTCGTATTCAATCCTTACAATCCAAAATCCTTCGTAAAATCGTCAATGCTCCTCACTCTGTTACGAACAAAGTAATCCATAATGGCCTTAATGTCCCATTTGTTGCTGATCTGGCCCGAATCCGATATCAACCTTTTTATCACAAACTTCATTCCCACCCAAACCCAATAGTATCAAACCTACTAACCTATTCAATTCCTGATAATCCTGCGAGGCGTTTGAAAAGAAGATGACCACGTGATCTACTAAGTTGAACTTGCTATTTGATTACTACCACTGACCACATTTCATGTCAATGTATACATTCATTCTATTTACTTGTTGTATTAATATAATTATATATAATAAGTTATAAATTACATTGAATAAATTATTAAAAAAATAATATATATAATTGGTAAGCCGGAAAAGTTACTTTAATTGAAAGTATAAACTGCCTTTTACCCCTTCCCCTGCCTCCATCGGATGATTATTAAGTAAGCTTTAGGAATCTTGTGATAGCCTAAATAATACATCCTTCCTTCTTATAATTAATTAATAATAATTCCTTTTAAGAAGAAACCGCTTTCGATTTTCATATTTCAAAGGTTATGTTCATTTTACCGTCCGAAAAAATCATGATTTTATCTAGTAATAGCAACTATCGCTTTCGATATGCTTTATTATAAATAACAGGGGGAAGTGAAGGAGCTAACTATGTAAGTATGTAGGGTGTTGTACTGTTGATCTCATTCCCGAGATCGAGACCGGTTATACAAGCGAAATTATTAAAAGCTTTGAATAGACTTCTGGTAGTATAAAGAGCAGATACCTTCAATAAGGGAAAAACACGTCTGAGCGAAATCTCGGCCAAATGACATCGTTGCACAACCGTTGGGATAAATAAGGCAGCCTGTACTAGGAACTCAGCCAAAGACGCTTCATGGGTTTTAATATTATCCTTTAAAACTTTTAAAGTCGATAACTTCTTAAATGTCGCCTCCAATCAACATTTTATGAACTGATGCTATATTGAAATAAAAAATTATCAACCCACGAAGGAGCTTGGACTCAGTACATGGTAGAGACTGCGTTGTTTTTATGACCACGTATGTGCGATGAGGTGATTAGTCAGAGAATTTGTTCAACCACCAGGTTTTCACCCAATTGATAGAATCCACTTTGTAGAAGCTGGTAGAACGGCAGGAGGGTCTATCTTTGATTGTTTATTATATATTATATAGTATAACAGATCTGCCACAACTCTATTTGAACCGGGACATTCAGCATAGAAACTGAGCCCTGTGTAGACTGAGCTATCCCGCTCCTTGTAGAGATTGTTGTAAGTAAAATATATAAAATAATATTCGATCCATTGTAATAACTGTCTTTGCGTTTATTGTCTCATCAACAGAGTTTTGTTGATTATATTAATAAAAAAAAACCTCTTCTACTACAACAGTAGGTAGATCCAATCGAAGTCAGTACATAGTAGAAACTGTACTGCTTATATGATTACGGTTGTGCAAAGAGGCGATTTGACCAAGATCACGCTCAACCGCCAAGATCTGCTTTGCAGGGGCTAGGTGAGCCTCAGGCGGATTTGCAGATCGAAAAGAATAAAAATGAAATATAGAAATCGTGATTCATATACATAGCTCGTTCTTTCCCTTATATCATGTTTCTACGCTTCATTTTTATTCTTCACAATATATTTTTTTATGTATCATTTTAATTTTTATATTTTGTATATCTAGCTCGAAAGAAGACCTGCAATGTGTGTCGAAACATTGCTTTTCAAACAAATAATTTATTCTGATTTAAGAAATCATACACCTGACCTCCACCCCGACCATTTCCTTCCCCCTTAAGCATGAACTAAAATTATTCAAGGTAAGATACTTATAATATTCATATATTATAATCTATGAGTGGGGAGCTCATGTAGAGTGGGGGAGCTCAGAATGTGGAGCACTGAGTTACTAAACAGATCTCGGAATTTGGTAAGGGCCATAGATAGATGCAGATTCGCCTGGGGCACACCTAGCCTATGTAAAGTAGAAAACCTTGATTGGACTAAATCACTTCCTTGCACAACCGTTGATTTAATAACAGTACAGCCTCTACGTAGATCCTTTTTGGACAGATGTTTACTAACAACGTTTTACTAGGCAGAGACTGTTTTGGAACCGACCTGCCTCAATCCATCCTACTGCACCCCCTCCAAGAGGAAGGAATCGAAAGTCGAGCAGTGGAGGGGACCCCCACCCCAGGAGCGGCTAGTCCTAGCCCGTGTCCTGGACCATCGTCGCAGAACGTGCTTCGACCATGGAGAAGCAACAAGAAGCAGCAGCAGACTCCATCTCCTCCGTCGGCGTACAGATGAAGGAGTATCCCCCGTCGGAGGTCTATTCCACAGAGCCACCGCCGGTAAGTCGAAATAAATAATAATAACATACAGATATTTATTGAATGGTACGAGTGGAAATATATTCAACACAGAATACACGGCAACTTAAAGAGAAAGTACTGCATGAACTTTGAGAAAAATTAATTCTTTTTTCTTTATTAAGGCGCTTCTTGTAAGTCCCTTAGACATCTTTAACTTAATGAAAAAAAAATGGAATCAAGAATATATATTCCTCTTAAATTCTTCTTAAAAAATATACATATATTTTTATTTAAAAAAGAAGAAAATATATTCTACATCATTCGTATTCCCCACCGTTATTCGGTTATTAGTGTTGCGAAATATAAGAAAGGAAAATATTTTGTGTACACCACAAAACTAATTGTGACAACTGTATAGGTCATGCGGTGTATACACATAGAAATTATAAATCTCTAACTATCAATTTAAGATTTATTATTTACCGATAAATATAAATGTAACAGCTACTTAAAGAGAATGTACTACTTGAACTTTGAGAGGATTAAGTATATTTATTTGATGCGATACTTCTTTTCTAATAAGGCTCTCTAAATCTCGATATTAATAAAAAACTGGAAGAAACAAGGATATATATATATATATATATATATATATATATATATATATATATATATATATATATATACAGCCCCAGCAAATGAGTGGTTAAGTTGATTTTTTCCAAAATGAAAATGCTTCTTGTAATGACAAACTAGGCTTTCTTGTAGCAAGCGGGATCTTTTTATTTTCGAATTGCTAAATCAAGCATTGGTTTGAAAATAGAGTTATTGCTTATATCACAACTCCATTTAAAGCCAAAAACTAAGACAATAAGACGATTTCGCTTCTCTAAAATCAGTTAACTATTTGGAGAAAATTTGCATTATTAACAATAAATTAACGTTGGAAAACAGGAAGAAGTACTTCTCCAGTTTTGAAGATTTTGGCCCGTTTATTCATACTCATAATATATTTTCAAATATCACATTCAAATAGTTTTGCAACTTGTGCAAGGTTAAGCAATTTTAGAAAAGAGACAAATATGACAATCAAGTATAATATCGCTTCCGACACTTTCCAATGAAAACAAAAAGAGATACAAATCAAATGTTACACCGAACTCTTGACACAAAATCTCAACTTTACTTGACAGACCATATTTTTAGTTTCACGGTACAAGAAAACACATGCAAAAGTCACGCCAAAAACTACTGTTGTAGAGTGCTGAGGTTCGAATCCAGTTGTGACAGATAAATTATTAAATTAATTAAGCAGCCACGGATGTACCCTGTGAGATCTGCAGAGCCTCCTGTGGCTCACCCAGTCTCTAAAACTTCGCGACTAAACGTTATTTAGGACTTCCTGCACAACCGTCGTTTTAGAAACAGTACAGTCCCCACTATGTACTTAACCCAAGACCCTTCTTGAGAGTACAGTGGTTTTTCTATCATGTAACAGACCTTCATGTCTGTAAGGTCTCTATCATGTACTAAACCCTATATGACTATATTTAAAAACAATAATAAACATAATAAATAATTTAGCTGCTACAGCCGATCTCTAACCTAGGACTTACAGATTTTTAAGAGTACTCTTTGAAAGTTATAACAAGTAATGCTATTAAGCCCAGAGGAAAGTAGAAAAATCAATATTATCCTTAAAAATTATTTCGCGACTTATTGTGAATGATTACCGTGCACTTCGATGATACATGTGTGACTATAATTATTTTAAAGATAGTTGGTTTGCAAGGTGACTCTTAAAGGAAGTTTTTCTTTTTCAATATGCAAACTAATCACTCCCCTGATCCACGTTCGAGAGATTTCTCCACAGAGAGCCGTTTGTATGGAAATGTAAGAGCCGGGAGAGGAAACAAGGCCAGGTTCGATCCCCGCGCACGACTTCACCTTTCTCTTCGTGCCTCCTCCGACCACTACGGCTTGATGATAGCCTGCAGCAAGTTTGGTGCTGTTTATGTCTGCAATGGGCTACCTAATGCCATGGCACGGGAGGAAGTAGGTCGGGTCTTCAATGTGTGTGTACAGAGCTTTCTGTTCGGACAAAGAGAAATATCAGTCTTCTATTTGTATGTAAATCTGGCATGCGGATACAATGCGGAAAACATACAAGACTAAGAACAATTCTATGGGATAGCGGATTCAAGAGGCTTGTGTATGCAACAAGTCCATCTTCCTCACAAGAAAAAAAATGTTCTTCCGCCTATAACAGATGAGTGATACGTCTGTTGTGTTTTTTTATTGTAGTACTGACGCAGGGATACACCGTACCTCCCCGATATGTCTGTTAAATCATCATTTTGCGAAACTGTTGAGATAAAAATAACACTGGGGCTGTCTGCAGAGCACTGAGCTGGTATGCTGATCCCGGTTTATATTCGTCTGTGACAGAAAAAACTATTTAATCTGTTATCATTCGTATGTGGACGCTTCTAATACCTTCTTAGGGTTTCCTCATCATCTTTAAAGTGGATACCATTGTGTGGGATGATCACCTCCCTGCACAACCGTTGTCCTAGAAACAGAACATTTTGAAACATCTTACCTAGAAGAACCATGGTATATTGTATATATTTATAAAAACTATTAAAAATTTATGTTTCTTAAAATCAAGATACAAATGCTATTTGGGATATATTGTATTTGTGATCTTATTTTGCAAACCTCCCCTAAGGGAATTTACGTGGTAGCGTGTATGGAGAAAGCTCCCATTGAAGGCACTCCTAGTGTGCTTCATGTCTATGTAGTAGATATCTGTTCCAGAGAAGTTTCAGTTTCCTTGTTGGATATTGTGGTTTTAAATGAAGATGACTCGGAAAAGACAGGAGATAAACAATAAAAAAGGAAGCCCGTTGGCACGAAGAAAACTAAAGAGAAAAAAATCGCCGACAAAGCGTGCAGCGGAATTCAACAACGTCATTGCCGACTGTTTCTCTTCGCTCTGAGGCTATTACCATTACAATTTTTACGGCATTTTTTTCGTTTCATTTCCACACGAATTATAAATCAGTAACATTATGCTTAAAATGAAAGATATTATTTGGAAAACAGATGACTTCATTATACACCTTTAAAAAAGTACAATCCATGATGGGTATTAGATGCTGTGCATTACTGTACTGTTTCTAAGACAACGGTTGTACAGGGAGATGGGCTGGAAACCCCCAGATGAATTTATTTTCAAAAACTGAAAAGTAAGACAAGTAAGCAGTTTCTACAAATAATGATTGAGGAAATACAGAATTGTCCAATGCTACCTATTGGTTTGTTGTGTTGAGCATTTCAGCATAACAGCGCGCTCACGTAAAGAAGACGTTTATATTAAACCAAACAGTAGAGTGCTTAACTCAAGCTTCTAATGAAGACACTTATAAAAACAAGAGATATGATTATGATAGTAAACTAGTGGAGCAGTGAGATTTCCAGTGACGGGGTAAGCTAAGAGTCTACCAAAGCACCGTTACTACTTCAGGTTTTCAGCATTATAAGGCATCATGTACTTGTGCTTACCATTGTGCATACCAACATTAATGTGATCATGTTTATATGGATTAGGTGTTAATGTTAAAAAATAATATTCAAACCATATCTCAAAGGTTTATAAATATATTGTATGTTCATTAAAATTAATCTAAATAAGAACCCTGAATTAAAGATTAATTTTCAAACATGCATTAAGAATATTATGGGAGATAACGTTTTTGTATTATCAAATAAAAAATTATGAGACAGTAACCATAAGAAGATTTATTCTTAATTTATAAACAAATCTGCCAATTTAAGCAAAGTAATTAACAACAGAAAAATAACCGGTAGTATAGGCGACAAAGAAAACTTGGAACTCATTACGTTTCTACTATCGTCGAAAGAAAAGAAGTACTAATAACAATGGACTTGATGTTTGTCCTGAGAAGAATATAAAAAAAAAAACAATAAAAGAAAGTAGGCTGAGATAAGAATGGAGCATCAAATAGCAGATTTCCTTCTGAGGTGAAATTTAGTCAGAAAACAATACGGAGAAGACGAAGAACCAGGTAGAAGTGGAGGATGGAGTCAAGGAAGCCTCTAGTTAAGATAGAGCTTGATAATTCAGGGAGCTAAAGAGGAGACTAGTATCGACAGAAAGATAGTCTACGATGTTCAATACTCCGTATCTCAGCAATACAGGTCCGATATAAATGATTCGTTTGTTCATTTAACGTCACTGTATGATGCTATGGCTAATTGGACGTGGGGGCTCTAAATACAGCCTATCCAGGTTTAATTATTTAGGGATCTTTAACGAGTACTTATCGTCTTGAAGGCTCGGGATCTCCGTTTAACGTCCCTTCCGAAGGACGGAGTAACCAAATATTTTTTCTTCCTTTAAAAAATCCTAGGGCCATCTGCCGCGATCTTGGGCTTAGTAAGTTGTTATACTGACGACTACACCACAGGTCTCCCCTAGAAATAAATGATTGTTTATCGACCGCTATTTTGAAACATAAAGACAGATGGAAATGATGGTTCCGAGGATTGTTCTGGAATGACATATGGCTTGTAAAAGGCTACGGACGACGTACGGATGGCAGACAGATTCAAAAACAAAATGTAAATCCATACTCGGAATTTTCAAGAAATGAGATACGTTGCGTACGATTAAATTTGAGAGTGATACGATTTCCATTTTATTTTCTTTGATGATTACAAAGATCAAGAGTTCATTGATAAAAAATATATAGTATAACAAAAATGAAAACTCCTTGTCTTGCTATTGCAAGCAAAATTCGAAATATTTATTCTTCAACGCATAATAGTAGCATGATGAATACGAATATGGAAATTCAAGAGGGTCTTTTGCACTCCAAAAAGAAGCACAACCTTTCGCAAACCTCTTCAAGTGTTTGGCCTTGCTTGATGACTCAGGGCTACCGCCTTGTAAGGATTGGACTAATATTTATTTTGTCGAGAACTGGCCAATAATAGGCTTGAGTCAAAGGAAGAAATCTTAACAAAAGGAATACGCAAGGTCCTTCTTCGATAGATTTATGATTGAGAGGAAAATAGTTGACTGGAAGATCTAATGTGGGATATAGATAGTCTAGGGATGCAGTAAAAAAAAAACGCTAAATAAGGCAAACTTTTTTATTGCAAGTGCCGATATCTCATTCATATGGAATGTTAAAAAGCCCGAAACCTTATTCCGAAAACAATTAATCTTAGAAAAAAGAATTTTTCAAATCTGTCTTGCAGTAGAGATATAGTGCTTTCATACACACATACCTACACCATTACAACTCATGGTTCAGTACTTGGGTTCTGTACATGGTAGAGATTGTACTGTTTCAAGGACAACGGTTGTGCCGGCAGGTGATTCGTTTGAGGTCATGCTTAACCACCAAGTTTTTCTCAATTAAGGGTACCCACTTTTAGAGGCTGGGCTGTAGATCCCACACTGTCCACCCTACGTTATTAGTAGATTTAATAATTTATCTGCGACAGATGAATTTGAAGCCGGAAAGTTTAGCCCAGCAACAAAGCACCCTTCTCCCCCAAAACACCAGAGCTATCTTCTCCACCAATTAATATTAAGTAATGGGCAATCAAATAAGGCTATTCCGATAGATTTTATTTTTATTTTGATGTACTCCTTCAGTTTTGACTCCGCTAACTCTACTTAACGGACTATTATTGATAATGCGCAGGCAATTACGTAGCTTTCCACCTCACGCTTTCTGCACTCGCCCAACTTAGTCAGAACTGAAAGGAAAGTCCTATCTCGGTTTGACGACAATGGTCAACAATAACTCTTCTGTTATCGCGAGCGCTATTGCGTTATTGCTTTTCAGACTAAACAAGTTCTTTTTTGACCGACTATCGCAAGGTGTTGTGTTGGCAGGTGAAATGTAATGGTGATACCTAATGCGTTCCGCAAGGTAAGTGATTTCGTGTGAGCTTTATTTGAAGACTTGCCAAATATAAGCAAGCGATCGAAGAATATAAGTAAATGTAAATAAACGAAAAATTCTCCCCTAAACTACTAAAACTTATATAGGGTTTTAAATTCAGTACAAGGTAGAGACTTTATTCTTTGTAAGAACACGGTAGTAGGTAATTTGTCTGAAATCACGCTCAACTACCAGCTTTTCCTTTCAATTACCAAAACTCACTTTATTAATATAGGCTGGGTGAGCCCAAGAAGGGTCTGTAAATCCAACAGGGCTTACTTGTAGCGAACAGATCAAATAATTTATCTGCCACGGCAAGATTAGCTTACAAAATCAGCTACCCTGTTTTCTACAGACAAAATATTTGGAAACCCAAAAACTTAAATAAAAACATAAATCAGAAGTCTAATAACCTAACTAAAATGACAACATATTAAACAAATATCTCTGATAGATCTGTTGTCATTTAAAAAATAAAATGTTAATGCTTCAAATGTTTAAACACTGCTACTTCGCAACTTTTAGCACGTTGACCTTTCACAGTTAAGATACCCTGTCCTAATGAAAGGATAAAAATGGAGGTGTCAGCAGTAAAAGGTGAATAAAATTAAAATCAATTTAATCAAGCAATAATAATTAATAAAGCCATGAATTCCTCAAAATCAAAATTTTTATTAAATACTTTCTGGAACCCTTACCATACAACCAAGAGCATGTGATATGGACATTCAATGATTTCCTTAAAAAACTTAAAAATGGCAAGTTTAAAAGTGGTCCTGGATCAAATGAAAATATGGCTGTATCGCAAAAAATTAATAATTAATTACTTATTAATTAAACAATTTAACTAATTATATGATAAATAAAAACCTGTACCACTACAGCCCATTTGGGAGCTTACGAATAACTGAACATCTTTCTTGATCGTAATAGATAATTTTTTTCAAGATTACATTTATTCATTAAAACGTGACTTTATTATATAATCACTTTATAATTATCCTTAACATAGCTTTGTTCTTCAGAAGACTTTTTGGGATCGCTCATGCTCTGACCCGTGACATCACGACTCCCGGAAGATGAAGTTCGTATCTTAGTGTCGCGTGGCACGACTCACGATATCAAGCCTTCGAGTCACGGAAGGTAGTTCACTAACGGTAAGTCCATTATCGTTGATGAGTTCAGTCTCAGATCTACTGAAGGGTAACGTGATGATCCAGGGAAATGTCTTAAGGTGAAATTCACTATACACTGATTTAGCACGCTACATTAAGCTATTCGTCGAGATTCAGCTATAGCAAGTGCAATAGATGAATAGATTCCTACTGGTAGTGTTCATTTCCGAAATTGCGTTTATATTAGTTTTATTATCATAAAATTATTTACTTTAATAACGTAAAAAAGTATAATTAAATGACGAGATATATAAAAAACAACGCTAACAACGAAAGATAGGATTTTAACAACAAATTCACAACAGTACTTAACAAGCTCATCCCCAGCTTTACATCCAAAATCTAAAAGAAGAAAAAAAACATACGCTAAACTTTAATACAATCTTGATTTCGGACAATATAAAAGAAACATGTACCTCTACAACCCAAGAAGATGACAGGCTTCAATGTTTGCTGCATAGAGGTGATTTCGCCGTTCTCACAGCATTTCTCGCAATTGAGAGTAGTCCTTTATACAGGTTGGGTGAACCTCAGTAAGGCCCATAGGACACACAGATTCGATTCACGGCTGTTAACAGAATAGATACTTTATTTCCCACTGACGGTCCTGAACTCGGGACCTAGAGGTCATAATCAAGTACTATAAGCTTCGTCACTTTATAATTAAAAACAAAGGTGAAACATCACCATTACGTCCCGGACGGTACAACTAAGTATTTTAACTAACTATAAAAAATCCTAAGACCACTTACCACCTGGGAACCCGCGATGTTGGTTAGGAAGAGTGATATTAATTAAAACAAAATCACACAAGGTTGTATATTTTATCATGCATCATCAAATACTCATTAAGTATTTCGAAGTAGAAATCCTGCCTCGAGAAAACTTTCAATCGAAATGCAGATGTGGAAGTTAACTCTCTCTTCAAGTTGGGGAGATTTCTGACTCGATTGGTTTATCTTCAGTTCCCATCTGTTTACTTTCACTGGTTTTGAATAGAGAACATCTTCATTAAGCACAACAAGCATTGACTTTATAATTGAGGAATGAATTTTAAAAAGATACTATAATCTATGATTAATGTTCTTAGCATTTTAAACTTCTTCACAAGATGTATTTGAGGCGATAACCTTGGCACTAATTGACAAAAGGCTAGATAAATATTTACTGATGATAAAAAAGATTATGAGTTTCACTAATCATAGTTTATAATATAATTTTAGAGTCGAAAAAATCGTATCTGGAGTTACAAGTAGTTAGCAATTACCTAAAAATGTTGTTATTTAACGTCACTTTATGCTGCTATGGCTAATCGGACGATGCTACAGTGAGAGCTTTAAATTTTTCCTATCCAAGTTTAATCAGAATAGGGATTCTTAATGAGTACCTGTCATCGCACAGGCTCAGAACCACCTTTAAACGTGCCTTCCGAAGGACTTTCTTTAAAAAATCCTAGGGCCAGCTGCTGGGCTACGACCCCGCGATCTTGGTTATTATGCTAACCCGTAGACCACTCCTAGGTAGCTCCCATATAAAAAGGATATAAGCCGCCATCAATCGGGCCTAAGTATTTTAGGAAGTAAAATCGGCTGGGTGAGCCACGGACGGGAGCAAATATCTGATAGGATCGATTCAATGTAGATAAAAAAATAATTTATATTCCACAGCACTTCTTAAACTCTGGAGCTAGAGATTAAATAATCAGTACCTTACTTCAAATACAACATTAAATGCAAATGATAATATAAAAACCGAATATTGGTGACTTGAACGTAGATTAAAATGTCAGACCTTAAGAGTCAACAATATTTCGTGGATATCGAAATTCTTTCAAACCTTCCGATTTGGCATTTCCATGATTCCAGTTGAAAAGAAAACATTGCATAATTTAAGATTTATTTTGGGAAACAGAACGTGGTAGGCCAAAAGTGGCTGCCCTTGTCCAGGATCGTGATCCTTCGGCTAGGTATTATCGAAATATCTCTTGCAGATTTAGATTATTTGTTTTCACTTTTTTTTTCTCTCTCGTTTTCCAAACCTTTATTTGGAATAAATAAACAATATACTAATATAACCATATCTTTGGGCTTCTTAAGGTATATAAAGTATGATATAAAAAAATTTAGTAAATAGAAGAAATTCATTTATGAATATATTTAAAATAATAAAAAAAATAAGAATTTAAATAAACTATTGTAAGTAATCGTGGAAGTTTTTAATTTTATACTGAAATATATTTTTGGTTATTTCTTTATTACTATTCGTGATGACTTCTAGCGTGTTAAAAAAAACTATTTCTTATCGATGCACTAAATAAAAAAAATCACGATTATTTGAGAAGCTGATAATCTAATTTACGACACAACGCTAAAGAAAAAAAATGTATTGGTCGCTATCAGCTCACAATCCTTATCATTAGTTTGTTCGTCATTTCATTGCTTATAAAAATTTCAAGGTATTTTTGAATAAAAATTAAATATTCGTTCTGATTTTTAATTATTATAGTTGAATCAATGAAGGAAGGTGAAAGGTATTTTGCTTTTAATCGTTTTTGATGGGAAGAATAGAATTTTATCCTGTTTTAACAATCTTAGTATCTGTCAGATCTTTTGCAGTTTAAATTATTTATTCTGTTAACACGTGGCTTACCTAATGATAGTACCCTTAAAAGATAAAAAAACTTTTTGAAAAACTGTTTAGCGCGATCTTGGACGAATCATCACCCTGTATATCCGTCTGATGTCTTAGAAACAGCTCTTCTTTGTACTTAATCTAAGGCCCTTCTTAGGTTGCAGTTTTACAGATTTATTAATATAAATGAAAAAAAAATAATATATATATATATATATATATATATATATATATATATATATATATATATATATATATATATATATATATATATACACACACACATATATGCACCCATATACTTATAAACGTGCGTGCTGCGGAGAATGCTGACGGTTAGTTTAACAATAAGGTTAAAACAGTTGTGAATTATTATGATTTTATTCAATGCCAGAGCAATTTATTCCCGTGACAATTATTCCACTTCATAGCCGTACTTATCTATTTGTCATTGTTCACTCGAGTGCGCGACTATTCAATTAGATGTTACAGCGTTAATTGATAGCCGTGAATAATAAGGTCTCGGAATAAGGACGGATAAAAGTAAGTACATGGTTCGGATGGCTATAGTGGCGTATGGAGGGTGCTGGAATAATTCTGTGAAAAAAATCACATCTGGTCTCGTGCATTTCACTTATCAAGCTAATGGAAATATATTTAAACTTTCTATTTAAAAAAAAAATTTCTGATTAGCATTACGATCCGTGTAAAGGTAAAATAAATAAATGAATCTTGATAATATTAGCTGACCTTGAGTGGGAAAAATTCTCTTAAACAGTAAGAACTGTTTAATGGGAAGCCAATTTTTGGACCCACATTGCAGTTCTTCTTCTTCAGTCAGTTGAGGTTTAACTGATAAATCAGGATTAACAGTTTGTTGTTGAGGTTTATCAGTAAAACCTCAACTCTTGACCTTATTGTAAGCCTTGAAGAATACATGCAATGTGGGCCGAAACGTTGGCTTTCCAATAAAGAGTACTCCCTATTTAAGAGAAATTGTTGACCTCAACCCGGACCAATTTCTTTTACATAAATAAATAAAGAAATAAATTAAAAAAATTATTTGCAGAAATTTTAAAAACAAAAATACGAACATAGACACATACGAACGAGAAGTGATTTGTCCCCTGCCGGCAGGCGACTCTGGTGGCTCAAATGGTCACAGAGAGACAGAGTATCCGGGTTCGAATCCCGGCCGGGGGCATATCTTTTCTCTTTAAAATAAAAATATTTTTTAAATACAAACAGTTGTAAGCCTACATTAGTTGCAAAAGTTAAAATAGTTTGTTTCGTTCAATATAACCGGATGTACATTTTTTAAAATTATTTTCCCATCAGCCGTTTAATACAATAAGACTGAAAAGGAAAGATGCTAATTCGACAATAAGACGAACCTGGTTCCGAAAGATCACGAACTTCTTCAATGCCATCACCAATTCTCTATTCACAACATCATTACATTCATTATCCTATAATTCTATCTTTTCAATCGTTAAGAAGCTTCAAGGTTGCGGTGAAGAAATCGGATCTTCCTCAACATGGGCTAGGTTAAGTATCAACATGATACTTCACCACGGATACATCAAACAATAACGTATTCAAAATTACAGGTTACATGGATTCATTCTTTGGAACTGCTGTTACAGCCGAATCTTTTCACTTGTGACTAGTCATTGTAGAGAACGTTAATAATTCCTAGCATTATTAATTTTCGAATTATAGATTTCAAAAATAGTTTTTGGACAAGTTTAGACACTTCTTTTATTCCTTTCCCATATGTCGAAAATAGTTTGACGGGCCAAGAGAGTTAAAATTTCATATTTAGGATAGGTAGTATGATAAAAACATCATCTATTTTTGCATATTCCCATTTTTGTCATTAAATGGACTATCACAGGATGTACCATTTTAGAGATCCTTAACATAAAAGTGATAATAGTGTGCCTTGTTTAAATAAATTAGTAATTATTTTGTACTCCTCTAGCGGGCCTATTAAAATTAGAGAACCTTTTAAGTATTGTAATGAGATATTGAATGCCATCATTCTCATCTCAGCCCTGAGGAAGTCAGCAGCATGGTTGGCGAAACGTCGGCAAAAAATTTTTATACACGGTCTAAACCAGAAGAAATTAACAAATTCTTTTGTAATAATAGTGGCCATGGAAACCTAAAAGAATATTTGAAATATTGAATATTTTACATTGATTACAATTTTTATTTTAAGCTTGTTTTCTAGATAAAAAAATGGTTCATAAGTAAAACTATATCCTCCATCCCTACAACCTTTATGGAATGTAATACGAGGAAAATAATTATGTTAAAAAATATAAAATATTATTTTAAATTTCAAAATAAATTAATATGTCTCCTATGGAATGTAGGATACTATTCCGTATAGGATCTAATCAAAAATAAACGTTTCTGAAGGTAAATCTAATTATCAATATGAAAAACAGGTGAGTAATTATTTATTAATTTTTAAATACATTATAAAATTCACTTCAGAGCAGTTGTGTGCCTGCTTTAAATTATTTGTTTTACTGATACGGGTTAAAACTTGTTAACCATCGATATTTGGAAATGCTTATAGCAGTGGTTCCCAACCTGGGGGGAGGGGGCCGCAGAAGCTGTTGAAAATAAAACAATCTCTCTTAATTTTAGTTATTTCTCCCTTACCAGTACTTTTTTTTTTACCTTAAATTGAAACTTATAATGTTGTATCTTGTGATGGTAAAACTAACTTTAGTTTTTAATGTATTACTTTTTTTTTCCTATGCCCATATAGTTTATTGGGCAAGGGGCGCGTAGTACAAAAGGTTGGAAACCACTGATTATAGAGATGCTTGTTCAGAGTTCTTTGGGTTCTTGATGTGAGAAATGCTCGCATGGTAAAGGCAAATGGTAAGTGTTTTGCCTTTCCAAAATTCAAGATATTTATATCCCTTCAGCCCAATATTCCTTTATTTCTCAACCTCCATTGCACACATGATTCCATTATGCAGACTAATGATAACGAGAATCCTCCGACCAACCCCTGGGAGGGTCGTGCCTCCGCGGAGGCCCCATCGCCGATAAGGATGCACACACTTTCACCCCTACCGATACACCATGAGGACTACCAGTCACGAAGAAGCTCCTCCAAGGACTTCTTGCACTTCAATCGTGTCGCAACTACCCTTAAACGTTTTTCCAATTACCTTTCTGTCCTTACTCGCTTCGGAAGGAAAGCGAGTATTTATGGCACAATCATGGCAGCGATCATTAGAATGGAAATAAAAGTCTAATGGTTCATGTTTCGTGCAATGATGCAGCTGGTTCAGGGATCTTCTTATATTTATAGCCTTCGATTTACCGCAAGCGACGGAGAACAATGAAATTGGATGCGGATAATCTCAGGAAATGATTTTTCTCTATTCTAAAATGGCAAAAAGAAGTACCTTGATGAATAGTAGTTAGTAACAGTTTTTAAAGGCATTCAGGTTGGGACCGCACTGTTTTTGAATCAATTGAAACTAACTTTTGTACAAAAAAGGTTATTTAATCGAGTTCAGGCTCAACATTCAGCCCATTCTGCCCTCCCCCCCTCAATTAAGGCTAACGACTATATAGAAGCTGGGTGACCCTGCGAAGTTCTCTGGATCCACACCAAGACGATTCAGGGTTGTTAAAAGAATAAATTATTTATTAGTAACAGCCGGTGCCGAACTCAGGACTTTCAGCTCAGTTAACGAAACAGCCCAGGTCTGTACCACTACAACCCGTGAAGGGTCTGACGTTCGGTATATGGTACTGTTGCTGGGACAATGGTTGTGCAGAGAGTTGATTTATCCTAGATCACGCTCAACCGCCAGATTCCCACCTTATTTTGTGTATCCACTTTTAGAGGCTGGGTAAGCCCCATCTCCGGCCACCAACAGGTTAAATAATATTCTGCCAGCGAGCGAGATTTGAGCCCAGCATGGCAACTCAGCGCTCTATCACTCCGTTCCCCCATTTGAATCAAAGTATATTAATATTTCAGAGAACATTGAATACCTTTGGAAACAATTTATGTAAAATAAAGTTTGAAAAAAACGCTCAAGCCTGATAGATGCTGCAAAAGAACTAATCAGCCAATCTTTTATCAATTGAGTAATCATATGGACCTAACAGGAAAATTCACTTCAAAGAAGATCAAATTTAGCACATATCACATAAATTCAATCAGAAACAGAAATCTCACTTCAAAACTTGATGATTGGTGATGATGTTGATTGGTAAGCCTCTTTTAATAGCTGATGTGAGGTGTACTGTATTTCGTCATTGATAATTTGTGGACTGAGTGTATAAATATTTTCCAGAAATTTATGAACTTCAGTCTTTTTATTTTTGTAATTGCATTCTCGTAATTTTATGTCTCTTTTCCAGTTAATTAGGTTAATTATTAAATTATTTATGAAGCCTAATTATATAAAATATAAACAAAGTTTTAAATTTTTTAACAGAATATAAAAATATTTAAAATAGAGGAGAAGATTGTAAAGATTCAAAGCAATTTTAAAATCGCATTTCAATACTTATTATATGGACACTTATTGATTTCTTGCCTAATTTTTATAGATTGTATGCTTGCGATTAGTGGCCAATTTATAAAATAAAATAAAATAAATAAAATTCATATCCCAAGCGTCCTTTATTTTATGACGCTTCTCGCTTACATGCGATGCTTACACCAAAAAGTTGTAATGACAAAGCGTTAACTAATTTGCTTGTTACTTGGGTACGAAACACCTGTTCCTAATTAATTATTTTTAATTTTTGGTAAATTTAACTTAATAATCATAATCCTGCTTAGAAAGTCAGCATTATTACAGGTGTTAGACCTAAACTCTAAAGCTGACTTTCCATTCTTGGTTCATTGAACCATTAGCACCCAGCTTTAAGCTAACACCTCATGATCCCAGCTTGTCCTAAAATAGTAAGACCTAACAATATATCATATTATCATGGGTCAGCATCACACACCTTTTACTAACCACACTACAAATAAAATAAATTAGATGATAATAACTTCAGTACTCATGTAAATACCACTTTTATTTTTATGAAAAAAAGTATTTCCTATTAAAATATCGCAAAAAATGATTATCAGGTACAACAACATGTTAGCCATTAAAATAAGTAAAAAAATAAAAACATAAGTGAATAAATGATATAACATATTTATAAACAAATTGTCTGGTGCCTGCATTACAACTTTTACAAGCCATATTACATTAAAAAAAATTATAATTGTAAATTTAATTCCCATGAAAATTTCATTTCAATTTTATAAAAAAAAGAAAAGATTCTATTAAAATAACTTAACAAAACCGATTATCATGTATAACAACACATTAGCTATTAAAAAAATAAGCAATAAATAAATAAACATAAATGAATAAATAATGAATTTGATGAATTATATTCTTAGTTAAAGACTATTCATTGAATTTAATTGCCTTTTCCCATCCATTGGTAATCGTGCCAAGGGAATATCCTTGGGCAAATAGATTGTCTACACGTTTCGCACGTTTATTTAAATTATAATGTTATTGATTTAATATTATTTTTTAATTCAGTCTATTACAAATTATGGTTATATAACATATTTCTTAATTAAAAAAAAAAACAATCGAATAACTAAAATATTTCAATACCGCAAGTCTTGCATATAACTCTCATGTTTTATTAAATTATATATGCAGTTTTGTGGGTTGACAAACCAATGAATTCAATAATAAAATTCCATTATCAATAAAGGATCCTATTAAATTAATTACCTAGGACAATTCTGGGGCTTACCCAGCCTCTAAAAGTGGGTACCCAAAATAAGGGAGGAAATCTGGCGGTTGAGTGTGATCTAGGACAAATCACCTCCCTGCACAACCTTTGTCCACGAAACAGTACTGTCTCTACCATGTAATGAATCTCTGACACTTCATGGGTCATAGTGGTACAGTCTAGGGTATTCAATTAATTCTTTAAAAATAAAAGGCTAAATTAATTAACACTTTTAATAATGAAGGTAACGATTTCCCCCGAAAAACAGAAAGGTTTTCATCTCTCTATAGTAAAAAAAATATTTAGTGACGTAATATTTTATGGAAGTTCCCTAGCAACGGATCGAGATACAATTATTTCTTTGTATTTTGCAAAACCGTTATACTGTTTTGTTGTTAAGTATATTTATTTTAAAAAATTAGTCATTGTTTAATTGTATAACAGTCGAACAGTCTTTATTGTACTGAAATCAATCGATGAAAAACTTTCACACTGACTTGCCTATTCAAGCGAGTCAGATAAAACCTGGACAGAATAAACAATAGGTTATGTATCATTATGTAACCGATCCATTAGTATTTAGTTCGTTCTTTTGTAACAGTTCTAGGAAGTAACAGCATCTATTAGTGTATTCATCAGGTATTCTCGATAAAAAACACCTTCTTTTTTTTGGATTCTATTTCGAATCCATTCCCACAGTCAGACGATTAGGTAGGATTGTAATTCCTATCAGTTATATACTATTTCTTGGTCATTATATATATAATATTTTTTTTTCAAAACGACAACTATTGGAAAGTGGAAAGTGAAAGCCAACAACAAAAGTGAGGAAAAAGGTGAAAAGACCTATCTTCATTTCACTTGGTTAGAGGCAATACATATATATATATATATATATATATATATATATATATATATATATATATATATATATATATATGATATACATAATATAAGATATATATTTTTTAAATAAAATTAAAATTAAATTATTACATTTATGACTACATTATTATGAATAGTTACTATCAATCATGCAATTATACGTTCGACACATTTAATTCAAAGTAATTTCGAAGAAATATACTAGTATAAACAAATTAAGGAAGAATTCCGAATGTATGAATAAAACTACTGATAATGAATGCCACAATCTAAAAGAATATAGAAACAAAATTTTGGCCTCAATTTTCTTATAGATGAAAGAATCTATGATTAGATATAATAGTGATTGAACTGCTGAAAGAAGAGCTACCCATAATGAATGGCTTTAAATGAATTAAATTGAAAAAAATATATAAAATAATTGCAAAATTAAAAAAACGAAGCCTTTAGTAGTTAAAATGCAGGAAAATAATAAACACTTTGACATTCAACGAACCAACCAGTCATCTATTGACTGGTAAGTTATTTTCAAGCTACTTGAAGACGTAAGGCTTTTATCTTTTTTTAATCGAATTATGGTATTAATTAATAAATTGTAACAATTTACATCAGCCGATTACAAAGACATCCAGCTATTGTTATTATTCAAGAGAGCAGAATGAAATAGCGTGAAACTCCATTTTCCACATCTTGCTGTTAAGTGATCGTGATGACCACCTCACAATGGCCGGAACGAAGGAATAGATAACAAGCAGTTGGTACTGTACCAGTACCGACACCAATACCAGGTCCGAGATAACAGAGCCGCGAGATAGGAACATCGATTGCATCGCACCCGCGGATCGTGAAGAGCACGGAGAGAACGATCGTGAAAGATTATTGTGTTTAATTTCGAACCGTTAGGCAAGAAGCTTGGCATTTACGATTTGTTTCAGCCTTCAATAGTTCAACAGAATAATATCAGCTTTTCTGTTGGATCTGATAATCATTTATGTAAACCATTTTCGAGCCTTTTGTAACGATAACTATCATCATTCCAACTGTTTTTTATGGAAGTGAAACGAGGCACATGGACAAGGTGTTAAGGACTTCGAAAATAAGGTATTACGAAGAACATTTGGTCCGAAAATTTAAGGGATCGCATAACTCGAAATTGCCGAATAAACTTAAAATTTATTCCAAGAATAAAGTTGCTGGGATTTTTAACGATGGAATCCCGAAAACTCGTTGTATACTGAGGCGTAGATGGGAGGATTACGTAATGGGTGATCCTAGAGGTTTGGTTATGGTCTATGTTATCTAAATTGTTAATATTGGTATTTTGGTGTTATAGAGTTGACCCTACAGTTTTGATGCATTATAGTTACCATCAAATATATAATTAACACAAAACTTAATACTATAATCTTTTAAGATAAAAAAATGCGTCTCTTCTCCAAACTTCTGCTTGTTCTTCTACAGAATATTATCGATTTTTAGCAATTTCTGACAACTTATAAAAGACCCTCGGTAGGTTTTAGTGGTCCAGGATTACTCAAGAACAAATAAGTAAAACAAAAATAGGGACCAAAGCTGAAGATTTTTAAGAGTTACAAAAACAAAAATAAACGAAACAGTTTCCTTCAAAAAGACGAATGTTTTTAAACGTGGAAGCTTTCTTATATTATATGCCGTAAGAATTTAATCACTTATGAGATAGCTAGCTGTAAGAGCAGGGAATTTTTTGGTGTTCGTGCTAGAACAACAAAAAATGTCCTAAAAATTCTTTTTGGTAATCTATTAACTTCCAGTTGTTGTGTAATTATTGTCACCAGAAAAAGTTCTTACGTAATAGATTCTTCACCGTACGCACGTAATGGATGCAGGCATTATACAACTATCGGTAAACCATATTGAGGATACTTGTGAGTATTAAATCAAAGCCACTTTACAGAGGCTGGGTGAGCGCCAGGAGTGTCTCAAGATTCTCTATGGATCTATCTCCAGCTGTTAACAGATTACACAAGGGAACAACATTTTTGTTGCATGAAATATTTTGACTAATATTCTACTTCCTCGAGGTGCTGATTTAAGATCTGAAGTCAGTTTGTTTGTATCAGCTTTACTTTTGGGGTTATAATTATAAACTGTTTTTTAAGATGAAAATATTTTTTATTAAGAAAACTATTAAAAAAATTACCACTACATATCAAAAAATTTTCTTTTGTAAGATTTTCTGGCTTGATTCGGTTCACGGGGGCTGTTTTTAATGCTCCAACAATAGTCCGCCATCATGTGAGCATTCCAGTGACCTTGGTAACGTTCCTCCATAGTTCGAATGTCCTGATGGAACCGTTCCCCTTGTTCTTCACTCAGATCACCAAGATTTTCAGGGAAACGGTCCAAATGGCTGTGGAGGAAGTGTACTTTGATGCTCATATTACAACCAAGCTGCTGGAAGTGTAACAACATTAGTTCAATATGCTCCGCATAGCTTTCTTCCTTTTTGTTTCCCAGAAAATTTTGAGCAGTCCAAACGAATTCATTCCAGGCATTTTTTTCAATATCAGTCATGTAACTAATAAAGTTTTCATCCTTTATCAACCTTCTTATTTGGGGGCCATCAAAAATTCCATTTTTAATTTTTTCTTGGCTCAAATTAAAGAACTTCTTAGAGATGTATTTATAGCAATCACCACCCTTGTTCAAAGCTTTGACAAATTTTTTCATGAGCCCTAGTTTGATATGCAAAGGTGGCAGTATTATTCGATCCGTGGGCACAAGGGGCTCATTTATTACATTCAGTTGTCCCGGAACCATAGATTGCCTGGAAGGCCAATCTTTTCTAATCCAGTGCTCAGACCTAGCTCTGCTGTCCCATAAACAAATAAAACATGGATATTTTGTATATCCACCTTGTTGTCCAAGAATAAAATTCACCATTTTTAGATCAACACTTATCAACCACTTTTGTTCGTTGTATTTGATTCTATCCATTACAGAAGCTACAGTAGCATATTCTTCTTTGACTGTAGTTGAATGTGCAATCGGTATCGAACCCAGCTTATTGCCGTTATGCATAAGTACACATTTCAGGCTACGTTTAGAGGAGTCAATAAATAAACGCCATTCATTTGGATCATACTTCTGTACTCCCATTGCTTTCAATAAACCAGGAACATCTGAACAAAAAGCAAAGTCGTCATCTTTAGAAAAGAATGACAGCAATTCTGCCTCTCGGTTACGATAGTATGAAATTCTTGTTTCTGGGGTTAAAAGATTTCTTTGCTTTAATCGAGAAGCTAGAATCTCCGATGTCTTTTTAGAAAGACCAAGATCTCTGATTAATGCATTGAGGTCTTCCTGATTAAAGAGCTGGGGCTCAGAAGTAAAATCAGGGTAAGAATCACTTGTCCGACTTTCATCACTTGAAGAATAGTTTTGTTTTTCTATATCATGATCATTTTGTACAGATGAAGAAGCTTGGGGTACTGGTGCATCGCCAGAGAACAAGACTGGTCGAGTAACAGATAACAAGTTTGGATAAGACCATTTCGACCGGTTATTTTTATTAATTCCATTAATATCAATCACACAAAAATAACAATCATCTTGATGATTATTAGGTTCCCGCCAAATCATTGGTGTTTGATACTTAAAATGGGGTCTTTTCTTATTTGCCCATAATCTCAAAGACTCAACACATGTTTTACATACCATATGAGGGATCCAGTACTTGTCACGGATGTCCAAAGCGAATCCAAAGTAATCAAAATATACCTGTGTTATAAACTCTGACACACTTAGCCTACAATTTTTGAATGTATATTCACCACAAATGTTACAGAAATAGTTTGGATCGTTTCTACAGATATTTCTTAACTTGGACATTGTTATTTAACACAAGAGCACAAACTTTTTCACTAAACAACTCAGTTGAATTGAAGTTTGAATGTGACTAGTACAAATATATGTCTATCAGCTGTTTGCCAAAAACAAAAGGTGCTGGAGAAAAACTGAGGCTAGATTTGTAATCACCAACCTCTAATTAGTAAACAACAGGCCTAAAACTCCATGCAACAAAAAATTAATAAAAATTTGTTCCCTTGTGTTATATAATTTCAGGCGTTTAGTATCAAAACCAGTTCGATCCATTTCATTAAAATTTTCAGGAGAGCCAAAAAACGTTTTAAAAATTCATAACCATCTTTTGGAACATTTTATAAAATTTTTGCTTCAGACATGTCAAAATTAGGTTGTTATTAGATCAGTAAAACTATTTTAGTCGATTTGCGGGGTTCAGAATGTATTAAAATTTTAGTGAATTAATAACTAAATTGAATGCTTAGTCAACAATGACATAAATTTGCATTATTTTCGATGAAATTATTTTGTGAGATGAAAAATAAATATTGGGGATTCTTCAATATGCAATATTTAAAACCGCTTTTAAAAATAATAATTAATGTTAATTAATTTAAATATTATAAATTTAAATAACAGACTTTTTTTTTAACTGCGATTTTAAATCAGTTTCCCAAAGTAAGGTGACTGTGAAAATAATAACACATGCTTTAGTGAAAAAAATCATTTTTTTTTAAATTATCATTAAAGTAATTATTAATTATTATAAAAAATAATATTATAAGACAAGAATAAAAATGTAGTAGGTATTTATTATTAAAATAAAAATCAACTGAATTGCTATTTTATAAAATTATATAATAGCAAGAAAAATAAAATTGTTAAATTAAATTATTATCAGTTAAAATGTCTTCATTTTCGCTTACATTAGAATTTTCAACAGTGGGTTGTAGTCCGTTTTTGATTAACGCTCGCAGCGGCAAACTGAGTAAGCTTGGATCGAACTGATTTTGTTACACAACACCCACTTTATGGCCTAATTTGTATGGGCTTTAGATCCAAATGGTTAAAAACACTTTTAGAATACCTTTTAAACTTTCAAAACACAGTAACACGTTTTTTTTTATAAAAATGGGATCGAACTGCTTTTGATACTAATCGCCTCGATTATCTGCCAGTTTATTTGAAATAACGCGCTGGATGTTTTTAACTAATATTAGTTTGTTTTTATTGTAATATTTATTCAATTCGGTAGCCCGGAGATAAAGGCCACAATTTCACATTTTTCTAATTTTTGTATTTGTTGAGGAGGGCCAAGTTACTACAACTTTGAACTATTAAAATTGGTTTATTCGTTACTAACAGAAACAACTTAAATAAAATTGTTCACGCTGTTAGTGATAAGACTCTGAATGTATTGTTCATAGTATTTATTTAGCACAATTTACCTACTTTGTGGACATGATGTCCTTTACCTCCTGAACACAGATTATAATGAAGAAATAAAAATACAACTTACAAAACGATTAGTAATTCAATAGATGGTACTTCTGATTTCGGGCATTAAGTACTTCGGTAATTGTATTGCTATAAAGAGAAGACACAATGACAAAGTTACTTCTAAGATTTATTGGCTACTCGCTCAGAGTTATAGAGACAGATAAGGCTAGGCCTCGCAGGTCTTTGGATCAAGGCAAGCAAGTCTCGGTGCAGTGTAGCCTTCACTATTCCTTCCCTGAGGCTCAAGTATCGACATAGTACTTGATTATATAGATATGTAACTACGAATCTAAATATAATGTTATGTCGATAGTTCAAACTTTATAATTATGATTCGTAATACCTAACTGCCCAGTATTTTAATGTGATGTAAAAAAAAAATTGAGTGGAATACAGTCTTTGCGTATGTTGTTTGGCACAAAAAGTAATTCCTAATCAAATTAAATTCTGCGTATACATTAGCAAATATTACTAAATTATCACTGATACCCTTCGGTAAAATGCTGCAAAATGTACACAAAAAGAATAGTTATGGATTCAGCAATGATGGACATATATTTGTTTGAGAATAAAAATGATCACGATTAAAATAAATTCTTTAAAAAAGCCTGTACCACTACAAAGCATGAAAGATCTTGGGATTAGTAAATGGTAGAGACTATGCTATTTCTAGGACAAGCGAATTATTTTGAATTTTAGAAGATGTTGGGTATTAAAATTGAAATAGCCTATAAGAGAACCACATTACACAATATAATATTAATGTTTTCATAAAATTTCGAGTACAATGCGAAAATTAATCAAATATTTCTACTTAATTCACTTTTAATTTACAATATATCGACACTTACCCGGGCATTGTGTCGCTATTTCTTTACAATTACGATTAAAATTCAGTATATATCGAATCAGTCGTTTCTAAACTAATTAACCACCCAATGATATAACTACTGTCCATATCGAGATCCTCATCAACATCACAAAATGATGGCCACAACATGAGCCCTGTTCGCTCTATCATCAACACTTCATCTCAGTCATAACACTGTAATAAATGATCTACAGGCTTCAGAGGTTAGACCGGTCTTAAGGCGACTCTATCATTCGGGGTTTAAAACACTCATTTATTAATGTCGTAAAATATTTATCAACCAATCAAAGTTTTTAACCGAAAACTCAAAATTATTTGTATTGTAAGGCGTTATTTGGTGAATAAGATCGAGGGATTAGAAAAAAGGAATTACACAATATATGCAGATGGCCTGACAACATTTTAAATATTATAGAACTGTAAACTGCACATTTAAAACACTTTATTAAGTAAGAATTGACAGGAGTTACACAATTCTGGAGCAACAGTTGTGCAGGGAGGTGATTTGTTCGTGAGCATGCTTAATTGACAGGCTTTTTCCATTAAGGGTACCAACTTTATAGAGACTGGGTGAAGGCCTTGAGGGTCTGCAATTCCCACAAGGTCCATCCGTGGCTGTTAATAGTTTCAGTCATTTATCTCCCACAGCCGGGTTAGAACCCCCGACCTCCAGTGCATTAAAAATTGAGCAGCCCCGATCCCTGTTTGATTTCCCAAGTTCAATTTATTTTATTCCTTTGAAACATTATATTATTATTTATTCGTATAATGAATTCAATTCGATTTCTTTGAGTTTAAAACTTTACTTTTGAATTTTATAGACAATTTAACACAAACCATATTCCAGGCATCCATTGACCTACAGCAATCATTTAAACATAATGTATTAACTTTAGAAACTTAATTAATGAATTTATTTTTTTGATTGAAGATGATTTTAGAATGTTTTACTATCAATACGAATCATAGGGAAATTTCAATATCTTGATGGTTTTATCGGAGAGCAGTGAAGCAAACAAGAAACAGAAGAAAGTAGCAGGACTTGGTTAGAAAGCAGATCAGGGGCTCTGCGCTCCAGGTTTCACCCTTCTCTGGATGATTTTCACAACTGTACGAAAAAATAAACTCATAAAGGATGGCTGTCCTAAACGTACATACATCGATTACAACGACACTCTTCATTACTCAAAAGAAACATCTTGCTATATGAGTTGCTGACTTTATTTCTTTTTAAAACAAGTTTTTATAACAAACTATGGAGTTCGAAGATTGGATCGGAGAATTTCGTATAGAAGTGTACACCCTTAAAATACACGTATATACATAAACATATGAACAGACTTGAGGGAAAACATTCCTTAAATCTCTAAAATGAAATCACGAAACAAAAATACCTGTCAGGTTTATCTTTATTTATAAATTTAGTGTAAGTTAATTTCTTTTTCATTCACTTGTTTATTTATTATTATACTGATATTTACAGTACGAATACGTTATATTTATGCTTAGAGCGTGATCTCGGGCCAGTTGCATAACCGTTGTCCTTGGAACAATAGAGTCTCTACGATGTACTGAACCCAAAACCTGTACGGGCACTGGGATTTTTATATTTATCTAATATTGAACTGTGTCGCTACGGTTCTCAACAACTTAAAAAGTCCATCTTTTTCTTCTTTTCAATTATATTAACTGGGCATTTATACTATATAAGGGAGAGGAGTGGCTCATTGGTAGAGCGCTAAGTTACCATACTGAGGGTTCTACGTTCAAATCCCGCTCGCTGGTAGACTTTTATTTAATCTTTTAACGGCCGAAGATCGATCCTACGGGATCCAGGACCCTCCTGGGGCTCACCCAGCCTCTATAAAATAAGAAAAGAAAATCTGACGGTTCAGTGTGATCGAGGGCAAATCACCTCCCTGCACACCCGTTGTCAAAGAAACAGTACTGTCTCTGCAATGTACTGAACACCAGACTCTTCACGGGTACAGTTTTTTTTTTTTAATACCATATAAGTATACGTATGTAATTATACGGAATTATGGATGTATTTAAATATAATAATAAATAATACTAAAATAATAAATTCCTTACTCGTTATATTGTACCATAATAAATAAAAAGTAGTAATGAACATATTAAAAATTAGAATATGGTTCTCGTTGACCACATGGTTTTATCGACATATTCCTCTTGAACATGTTCCAGAGATAATAATTAAAAATGTTCGCTAAAAATATTATTGAGACGTTCACTGTTGTTCAATTTATAAGAAGCTGCAATGCAATACATTCCCAACTAACACACTATCCTATAAGGTCCTAGAAGGAAAACAACAAAACTAGAGTGCAGAGCGCTGTTGGAACGTTGAACCCCGATCCGACCCTTCCCGCACTCTGATGTAATCCACAACTGGGACGATCTCCTTTCACTTCTAGTCAGGAACATCTTTCAAAACTCCCTCAACTGTTCCTCTCCTCTTCATGGCATTATTAATTGTGTTTCGAAAGGGCATTCGATGGACTTAACGGGCGCGAATCTACATAAATACTTTAGATGCTTGAGGTTCAATTAAATTCATAGATACATTTTAAGGAAGTTTCGAGATATTATTGTTCTCATATTCATGGTAAAACAGACATTTTGTTAATTCGAGTAAGTATGGGAACAATAAATTCTCAAAACTTGGCTACAATACTGCCTTACACTTATAGACTGGACCTAGAGAAAGAATAAAAAAGAATGCATTGTAAACAGTCGAAAAACATATCCTGTATATAATTATAGATATGAACAAAAATACAGCAATAAAGGCTACAATAGTAGTGTTGGCGGAAAACCACCGCGTTAGGATCGTTTGTTCTCTTATATATATTACCTATATCAATTTTGTGATATTTTCTAAATATAGTTAAACTTTTTTTAAAACAAATTGTATATATAAATTATAAATAGCAATATATTGTGAATATTTTTGCATTTAGATAAAATAAATAACTAAATAATAAAACGAATAACATCCAAAATGTTAGATACATATATGGATTATTGTAACATCAATGATAAAGTTTAATAACATAAAATTGTTACAACGATTCTAGCCAAAGAATTTTGCCTCGTATCATTAACGATTAAGATTAAAGTCTATTTTAATGCTAAACTTGATGAACAAAAATAAAATATAAATAAATAAAATGCAATCACTAGGCACCCTAAAGTAAAGCCTGCAGACGATTTTATTATTAGAATTTTTCATTCTACGAATCTAGAATAATATAATAATAACAATATAATCTTCAGCTATCAGAATTCAATACCGATCAATCAGATAATATTTGTAAATATAAAACATTTCATTTATTAATAATATAAAAGTATATATTTTTGATAAGTGGAAAGGAAATAAAAGTAAGAACTCCTGAGAGGATTTCGAGTTACGTAAACTTAACGAGTTCAGTGACCTTTAACTTGGGCCCAAATCTCTCCAAACTTATCCGGATCATGTCGAAGTGGATTACCGAAAGGTCGAGTGAACCCGAAATTACAATACTTGTCTATATATGTATTATTTATTTATAGTACTATGTATAACATTTTAACAAAACTAAATTAAATATATATGTTCACAGATATGAAGTATAGATGGTTCTGTAGATGATAGGGGTTGAATGAAATCCGTGTAACTGATAATTCATTGATAATCTATTTATTTCTGAACATACAAGTGTGAAATATGCAAAAAGGATAGTTGGGGAAGAGATTATAAACAAGTATTGAATAACAACATAATGCATAAAAAGTAACCATTAATAAAATATCATTATGATACGAGAAAAAAATGAAGATATTTTTAATGTTTTCGGTTCAATAACTATTACTATGCTATTTTGACCGAATAAAAGTTAATTGATAAATGTGAGACGATGATAAAACGGTTTTCATCGAGTTGAACAAAAAAATTAATAGTAAGTAGCAAGTATGAATATGTAGTCTTAGCGATGGGGAATAATCCCGAAACGAAAAGAAGATAATATTATACGAATAAAATCCAGCACCACTACAATCCCTGTTTGATCTAAGGTTCAGAACATGATAGAGACTAAATTTTTTAAAGCTAACGGTTATGAAATGAGGTGATTTCGCCGAAATAATAATCAATCCTCAAGGATACACACTTAGAGGAGCGGAGTGGATCAGTGGTAGAGCACTGAGTTGTAATGCCGAAGGTCCTGGGTTCAAATCCCGCTGTTGGCAAGACTTTTATTTAATCTCTTAGCAGCCAGATATAATCCTATTGGATCCAAGGACTCTACCGGGGCTCACCCAGCCTCTATAAATTAGGTGCCCAAAGTATTGGAAAGAAAGGGGAAAATTCTGACGGTTGAGCTTGATCAAGGACAAATCACCTCCCTGCACAACCGTTGTCCAAGAAATAGTGCAGTCGCTACCATGCAATGAACCCCAGAAACATTCAAAGGTTGTAGTGGTACAGGTTTTTTTTCCAAGGGTACTCACCTTATAGAGGTTAGGTGACCCCCAGCAAAGAAGTCTATAGCTTTCAGTGATTAAATAATTTGTCAACCATAAAAATTATAAAAAGTGACTCTCAAAATAGTAAAGAAATCCATGACTAACGAATAAATAGACACGTTTCCCAAACTGTTATTCCGAATGACTTGCGTTGTTTCGAGAAAAAGTGCGAACGAGCGCGTCCATCCTGAATAGACTGGCAATTACCTAATGCCCGAATAATAACAACAATGAAAAAAAAGGAATCACCGGTGGAAAGCATTGTGCAATCAGTTCAATTACCAAGTTAGGAAAATTTCAGTTGTAACATAATAGGAGTTGATCTTATTGCCTGCACTGTTTTGCTGCTTGCTGTTGCTGTTGTGCAAGAGGACTTGCGTCGCATCGCCTTTCCTTATCAACGTTTCCAAGCTGGAAGTGATACCAAGTCGTTGTGTAACTCCTCAAGACGAGTTATTCTCGACATGTCGCTTACGCAATTTTCTTCATTCTCAGTTACGAAAGTGATACCTCTCTACTTAAGTAAGCTTGTTGATGTAAAGTCATACTTTGATATTTTATTTTTTGTATGTATTACAGCATTACTTTATCTTATTGATTAATAACGAAATATAGTCCCATACAAATGTAGTACAATACTCCATTATATGATATTAAATACCCATATAATAATTATACTTAAATGTAATTTCAGTGCATCGAAATATTGGAAAGATACTTCTAACGAATTTTAGGGTTTATTATTTATATATCCTAAACAGTGCTTTTAGAAAAAAACATAATTCATAAATAAATGGAAATATTCTCACAAAAGAAGAATTTCCTTTTTCAATCACATGTTGAGATTGCCAGAGACCAGATTAGTATAACAATTGTTTAATTACTTTTGGAATAAAACTAAGAACGACTGCGAACAAATAACAATTGGGAAAAAATGCAGACGGAAAAGAGATGATTCTGAAAGTAGGGATACGAGAATTAAAAACAGTTGCACAGAAACAATACACCATTAGGATGAAGAAAGGGCAGAGAGGTCAGAAATAATGAAGAAATTTTGGGAACAGATGAGGAGGACACAGAAGCGTCACAGACAATCTTTTAAAGACTATAATGTACCTGGATTGATTCAAGTGCTCCGATATGGGGGTTAACTAAAAGGAAAAAATGTAAATATTGAATGATAATTGTTGACCTTGATAATATATGTGGAAGAAAGTGGTCCGGGTAGAGGTTACAATGAATTTCTCGTAGAATTGGAGAAAAACTTTATTGATTAGCCAAGGTTTCGACCTACTTTGTAGGGCTATATGCAAAATACAGACAATATTAGAATAAAAATGGTACAAATATATTAAAACATATTAAATATAAATAAACAAAAGTAAGGTGAATACAGGCAATAAAAATGATAAAGATGTACAGCAAGGTAAATATGAAGGTTAAAATGTATGAGTGTATACTATAAACAACGAAGTGCCAAAAAGGTAGTAACCCACATCATGAAGAAAATAATAATAAAACAGAAAGTGTTGAAAAGTAAAAAAATAATGTAATACAGATAAAAAATAAAAACTGAATATAAAATAGGAATGTGAAATGATAATCATTGGGATCTGAAGACCTTCTGGTGCTCACCCAGCCTATATCGAGATGGTACCCTTATTCGGAGGAAAACTCGGGCGGTTGAATGTGATCTCGGACAAATCATCTCCCTGCACAACCGTTGTCCTATAAACAGTACATTCTCAAACATGTACTGAACCCAAGAACCACCATAGGATATTGTGGTACAGGATTATTTATTTTTCATGTTTTTAGCCCGGTTCTGATCATGAAGTTTCGGGAGCGTAAGGCATTGCTTGACTTAACTAACAAAAAATGTGAAAAAGTCAATATTTAAAATTTGGAGTTATCCGCTTTTGATCCTGAACGCTTCGTATGTAATAATATGATTGACAATGTTATTATTAAATAATGATTCTTTTTAGATAGGCCTGAAGACAACCTCTATTGTGGCTGAAACTTTATTTTGTTATGACTGAAATATAATAGCCTTATTTATTAATTATAATAATGTGCATTATGATCGATAAACACATACTATTTTTTTAATAGAGTGTGGAAATATAACTAATTAATCATGCCTATTACAAGGTACGCTTAGACAATTGAAGGATACAAAAGAGCGTTAGTTAAGAAAGGCCGGTGATTTAAAAAAAAAACTAAAACTAAACAAGTGGTCTGAATGCTCAAGCATTAGCACAATAATAGAACTAAGTCTTTTCTTATTGCTGACAGCGACTGACTAATTACAGCAAGGTCCTTAGGATACAAGGATAACTGCTCGGAACCAGGGCACAGCATTTTGTCCATTCCTACGCGGTCTTCGAAGGATATCTTGCATCTATTGCGGGCGAACATTAACTAGCTATTGCAGGAAGAAGAAAAAAGAAAGAATAAGAAAAAAAAATATTCCCCTGAAGTTTACCGAAGCAAGCACCTGGTACCAGGTTGACCACCGTATGTACAACTGTTCATTTAATTGTAGAATAGAATGGAATAGAGAAATAATTATTTTCATGGACCAGGTGTGTACAAAATTAAATGATTATATATCTGGCCAAAGGGATACATTATGAAAATAATACAATATTTACATAATAACAAGAAAATAAATGTTGATTAAAAAGTATGATCTGATCAGATTAGATTTGAGAATTAGAAAAACTTATATAAATCAAAATCCATCAAGACCATGTCCCAGTAGAAAGACAGTCGTCTTTCCCTCATAATTGTTTCTTTAGACCTCAGTCCTTTCATGAATTTCTTTATTCGATCTCGATCTATAACTGTGATATTCTTGGCCCATAAATTTATTACATCATTTATGTTTGTTTTGTAGATTAAAATAAATAAAAAATATGTGTTAATAGCATTTCACTGCTTATTTTCTGTTATTGCTGTTTATTGAAATAAACATCTTAAAATAGAATACATCGCATTGGAATTAGATAAAGCTTGTTTTAATTTTTAAATCGATGTATTTGCGTTAAATTCTAAAAGTGCTATACATTGTATAACGGATTCGTGATTTGCATATTTTTAAAATTGTTTATAATTTAACTGATCGAGCTAGACCAAATACTAAACAAAAAGTGTTGTTTGTTCATTTAATGCCACTCAACACTGCTATGGCTAATCGGACGATGCAACAGTGGGAGTTTGGCAACAGTAAAATTTTACCTATCCAGGTGATTTTAGGATAGGGATCTTTAACGAGTTCCTGACATTGAACAGGTTCGGGACCCCCGTTTAACGTCCCTTCCGAAAACAAGGATAACCAAGGATTTTTCGCTCCCTTTAAAATCCTATTGCCACCTGCCGTTTGTTATGCTAACCTCTAGACCATAGATCGCACCAAAAAGTGGGGATATATCAAGCCCCTATGCATAGAATTGTGGATAAGTTTCGATATATCGAAATTATATTCAGTTTTATTATAAATTATCGATACTATTTAGTCGATACCGCCATCCTCAACAGACTTGATGACCACTAGTTCTCAACAGACGATAGGCGCCACCAGAGAGGATCCAGCTTTCCAGTTAATGAGAGAAGGGCTGGAGCTGCACCACCGCTACCTGGCAGGAGAAAGTAGAACTAGTGGCCTAAGTAGGTTACCTTCCACTGTGGATCCTCATCATCGGGATAAATATTATTATAGCCCGGTGATTGTAACGTCTTGTAGGAGTCCAGGATGTGGGATGTGTGTAGGGTCAACATAAGGCAGGTAATTCGCTCAGGAAGTCAATCATAGGAAATACTGTCATTCAGATTTATCGATCCGAGTGACACTTAAGGGTTCTTTATTTTTTTATTTAGAAAATTATTTTTATTACGTTTGTCTTTAAGGTTCAAGCCTCCATCTTGAAATATCTGGTGCCACCAGTGCACTCACGCTGCGTACGCCTCAGACTTCGCTGATATTTCTGAACATTCCGGCAGAGTTTGAACTCGTGAAACAAAATTATAAGGAAATCACGAAAAAGACATCTTAGTAAAGACTGAATTATTTCCAAGTAGATAAATGTTACAGAGGTAAACAAACCTTTTTTTTTTAAGGAGTATTAATAACTGTGAGTTATATTTATAATTTATAAAAGAGAAATGTCCGACCAACATAAAAAGTTTACTATTTAGAAGTGTATTTAAAAGAAAACGTATAATCTTGCTTCTCGTAGAATCATTAAGGCTTTTCTAAAAAAGAAAATTATATCATCAACAGTAGTTTTAATTTATTAATAAAAAAATATCAGTACTGCTATTTCAGTAAAAGAAACAGTATTGTTTTCTGGTTAACGGTTAGGCAAGCAAGTGATTTGTCCGAAATGATGCTTAACAGGTTTTCCCCCAGTTAGTGTTATTGACTTAATGCAGGTTGGGAAACCCAGGAAAGCCTCCATATCCGAAAAGGACGATTCACGGATGTCAGAAAAATAAATTATTTAGATACATTAATAAATTCGTTTATTAACTAAATGTAAGTCAATTTGAAAAATTGATAAATGATCAATAATTCATCAGAATTTCAAAATTTTATCAATTCTATTCATTCTTCATCTACTTGTGCCTTATCCGGTTCCGAAGTTTGCTATATAATGGAAATTTTAAATTTGTTAGCGACACTTCTTAATAATTAGATTCTGCAACCTGGAGTGCCTTCTCCTTCCTAGCCCTCTCCTACTATCAATTTCTCCCTGCATTATCAGCTGCAGTAGGCGATATTCATCATTTCGCATGATGTTGCCCGTTATAAGAATTTCCATTTTTGATGGTAGAGATTTTTATTTTCTTCTACCGTTCATTTCATACACTTTGTTGGATAACACTAAATGATCAGTGTTTTATGTTTCGCCCGCTAAGTATTTTTTCATCCATTAGGTCCTAACTTCGTTAGATAGTCTGTACAGTCGCTTAGTCTTTAACCTGTCCTGGAAACTCTTCTTTGATTTCTTTGCGGTTCAATCTGCAGGCATCTTTTTCCGTAATTCGGAACACTCGCAGGTCCATCCCAGTCTAATTAACCCATTTTGGTTTCTTTTTCTAGTTGATGCAAGTTCTTTCGGATTTTTCTAGTTATCCTTTCCGGGTCTACAATGATCTTCCATAATTAAGGAAATCTGCTAGTTTCTTTTATATAGGTTCTCATTGCTGATCTGTGAGGATTTGATATTGAATTTGACTCTTAGAATCTTTCGTATAGTTTTCTTTTCCATTGAACCTTACCCAATGTAATTAACATAAATTAAAACTTACAACACTTGGATTAATATTACTATATAATATAAATACTTATGATGATTATTTATTTTATAAATTGTTATAATGATTATTTATTAATTTCAGGCCTACGTGAGACCACGCGCGACGGCGGTGCAGATCGCCCGGATCGCCGCTGTGACTCTGATCGCGGTGAGTTTCATCCTCGGCTTCTTCATGGTCGCTTCGGCTTATATCACCGCCACCGCCACCTGCTACCAGGACTACCCCATGCCCCCTCAGGTTAGTAACTACACACTAAATACCTATCTATTTACCTCTTCTATATGGCAGATCGCACCTAAAGTGTATTAACAAACTTATGTACCTACTAAAGTTGGAGTAGAAGTTTTTCTGCCGTAGGATACAATTTTGATAAACAAGAAGTAAAAAAAAAAGAATAAAAAGTAGCTTTAATTGTGTTAATAGATTGAACTTTTGAATTTTTAACTTAATTGAATCAACATTAACAGCTTTATTGTGATTTCAATTAACTAAAAAAAAAAATGTAAAAATGCAATTTTGTTTTCATTTTGTCTTCAGTTTCTGCTTATTTCTATAAGATTTTTTTATGTATGTTGTTAACATGATAGACGAAACAGCCAATGGCCATTGACCATTCGTAAACCATTTTGCTACATTTTGTTTCAAACCTAAACTTGGCAGTACGATAACAGTGAATAGTATATGATCTCATGAAAACTGTGAATCCTGATGAAATGAAAACCGTCCATTAATTAGTAATTAATCAGCATGTAACATATCTCAAAGCCCCGAAGTAAAATAATTACTATGTTAAAAGCCGTAAATTCACCCTAAGGGATGTGCAGAACTCACCTCATCTTCTATACAGGGGGTAGTTTTTAATCGGGGGAAAAACCAGGCGATTGTGTGGAATCTCGGCCAAATAAAATCCCTGCACAACGCTTTCATTGAGAACCAGTATAGTCTCTATAAGCATTTACTCTTCATGAGTTTTTTATGTAGTATTGACAGTTCTTCTTTTTTATTTAAAATTTCATTCCTTTTATATTAACAAAATCAACAAGACAAATAATACATCTATAACATAAAAATAACTAGAATTTATATGGATCTTAACTCCTTGAAGTAAATGCCGACAGAAGACAGAATAAAGACAAGTAAATAGACAGAAGTGGCATTAGCCCTGTGGATTGTGGTAGTCCTTGCGCGAGGTTTAGTATTTAATGAAGGAACGAGTTACTTTCACTGGATAGAGCCTTGAAGGCTACGACATTTTACTAACCATTCCGCACTTCCTTGAGTTTATTTATTTATTCACATTTATTATTAAATACGGATTTATTATATGAATATTGATTTATAATATTCAAAATATGATCTCCGTAAGCCTAAGTTTCAGAACAAACTTATAAGACTGAAATAAAATACATAAACAAGAGAGGTATAAGATATGTTCAGCTAAAATCCAAAAATCAATTAACGGGTTGAATAGAAAAATAAATGAAATTAAAACTTTTTTTTTTTTTCCACATCCTCCAAACTTTTATTTACAATATATTACAAATTTACAATGAATACATGCAAAGGCTTATATATATAAAGGCCTTCTGTTACCTTTCGGTATTTTAAGGCGTTACAATGTGAGTCCGCTGAAGGCGGTTTTAACTCGAACCGGCTCAAAGCCGCTGACTTTATACAATGCAAATACAAAACAGGGTGGGACCGTTTAGCGGGATCAAGAATAGTGGTAGAAAGAAGAAAGTAAAGGCAGGAAGAAGGAAAACGAAGGAATGATAAGGACAAGGAAGTACTTACCCCATCCCTAGATCAAATGTAAGCACATCGACCAAGAGAACACTGCCCTGCCATCTCCCAGGTCTGGGAGGGTGGTTTTAATTCCCTAAATAGGGGGTTCGCACAGGTCTTCAGCCCATCAACAAATTTGATGTGCCTCCGACCTATGTATTCGGGCACCGAGGGAAGCCGAAGCTCCTCTCGGATGGTGGTGTTAAGTGCTCCCTCGAGCGATGTGCCACTTACGATCTTTCTAAGGATAGAGTTCTGGTAATACTGCAGGCGCTGCAGCGTTGTTTTGTAGAGGTGTCTCAGTAGCGGTGCACCATAGAGCAAAGTAGGTCTTATGATGGACTTGTAGATTTGCAATTTCAACCTCAGTGAGAGCTGCGGCGACAAGAGCAGATGTTATAGCCTGTGGGATTTCTGTCGTGCCAACTTCAATCTTGCCTGAACGTGCTTTGAGAAGGTGAGATGTCTATCAAAGGTAACGCCAAGGTAGAGGATTGAAGTGGATAATCTTCTATCCTCGCAGTCCACGGTAAAAGTTTTCGGTAGAGGTTTCCTACTCACCCTCTGAAATGACATTACGATGGCATCCGTCTTAGACGGATTCACCCTAATGCCAATCAGTTTCAGCTCGTTCACTATGGTTTCAGTCGCCATTTGTGCCTTGTTAAGGGCATGTGGGGTGCTGTGCTGGTGGCGTAAATCCCAATATCATCCGCATATGCTGCTACCATTGCTCCTGGATGCTTCATTGCGACCACTGGTGCTGTGAAAATCACAAACATCAGTGGCCCCGATACAGAGCCTTGAGGTACTCCACAGGTGGTGGTGCTAGAAGTCGAGTAACTGTTACCGACTCGTACGACGAAAGATCTTCCGCTGAGATAGCTTTGGATAAGACGACATAGAGTGGCGGGAAAGCTAAACTCTTCTAAGCGTCGGAGTAACAACTCATGAGACACACAGTCAAAGGCCTGGGTGCAGTCCAGTGAAATCAACGCCGTAGCTCTGTTCATCTGCATGTGCTCTATGGTGTGCGCCTGCAGCTTAGCCAGGTGGTGGTCACAGGCAATTCCTCTTAGGAAAGCAGTCTGCTCAGGGGGAATGATGTTGTTCTCTCTGCAGTGCTTCGACATGTGATGGTGAACCAGTCTCTCTAAGATTTTGCTCATGTGAGGGAGCAAGCTGATCGGCCTATAGTGCTCAGGTAGTCCCCCACTCTTCCCAGGCTTGAGTAGTGGCACTACGACGGCTTGTATCCACACATCAGGAAAGTACGAGATCCTCATGCAGGTGTTGAATATGTTCAATAGAAAGGCTTTACCCTTCCTAGGAAGCATCTTCAACATCACATAGGGGATATCATCCTGTCCTGATGCTCTGTTACCTTTCGTGCGTCGTAGTACTGACTCGAGCTGACTAAAGGTGGAGAATGTGGGCTTCCCATTGGGGCACGGTAGTGGTCCTTCCGGGATTGGTGGAGCATCTAACAGCCGAGCAGCTTCTCTCTCCTCATAAGCCTTCACCAAAAGTTCAGCCTGTTCCGCAGGCATCAGCAGGTTGCCTCCAGCTGAAAGAAACACTCCGCACCTTTTGGTTACGTTGGTTTTGACGAGCCGCCAGAACTGACGGGGGTCATCGTGAGTCCGACGCAACTGCTCATGCCAGAGGGATGTTTTCCAGTCTCGCATGAGGCCGGCTATCTGCCGGGTCATCGCATTGATAGCCGGTTTTAGCCCGTAGTCACGAGAGAGCTGGAAAATATTCCTCAGGTTATTCCGCTGACTTATGAGTAGAGTTCTACCGATACCCAAAAATATCGATACCAGGCCTTTGCGATATTTCGAAACAAAGTATCGATACCGAGAAAATATCGAAAGAAAAATATCGATATCACGCGGTATCAGAAGATTTTTAGTCGTTTAAAAGCACGGTTCGTCAAATGGCTACAAACATTCCATTTCCAGGAAAACGTCACACATTGGATAATCAAACAAATAGTGAAAGACCTATTAATTTTTATTAGAATAATATGGTTCTCATTTGATATTCTCAAAGTATCGAAAGATCTTTTCGATATTTCACAGATGACTGATATATAAATTTTGTATTATGTTATTAACGCTATCTATACATATCAGGGAAAGTAATTAATAGAGAAAAAATAATATACACGCATAGGAAAGGACATTCTTTCGATATTAGAAGAATATATACTCATTCGATATTCTCAGAGTATCGAAAGATCTTTCCGATATTTCAAAGATGGTCGATACCTAAATTTTTTATTATGTTATGAACCTTAACTGTATATATCTGGGAAAGGAAATTAAAAATTAAAAAGATAGAATACTATATATGCATAGCAAAGGAAATATTTTATATAAATTTTATAAAAATATTTTCCGATATTTCACAGATGGCTGATGAATAAAATATAAATAAAAAAATTAGATATCAGCCATTTGTGAAATATCGGAATGATCATTCGATATTTTGAGAATATCGAAAGAGTATCTTGTTCTTCTAGTATCGAAAGAATTTCCATTGCTATGCATCAATATTATTTTTTTCTTTTAACTTATTTCCCTGATGTGTACAGATATTGTTCATAACATAATAATAAATTTAGATATTAGCCATCTGTGAAGTATCGGAAAATATTTTTAGAATATCGAAAGAGTACCTTGTTCTTCTAGTATCGAAAGAATTTCCATTGCTATGCATCAATATTATTTTTTTCTTTTAACTTATTTCCCTGATGTGTACAGATATTGTTCATAACATAATAATAAATTTAGATATTAGCCATCTGTGAAGTTTCGGAAAATATTTTTAGAATATCGAAAGAGTACCCTGTTCTTCTGGTATCGAAAGAATTTTTCTTTGCTATGCATATATATTATTTTTTTTCTATTAATTAATTTCCGTTATATGTACAGATAGGGTTCATTATACTAAAATAATAGGATTCATATAGGGAAAGGAAACATATCATTCTATTTTTTTGAGAATATGGAAAGAATGTGGCGTAGGAAAGATACAACTTTTTATTCAGGTTTCGTTTGGATGAGCAAAAAAAAAAAAAAGGTCAGTTACTGTTTCGATATTTAGTTTTCCATACCGATATCGATAAAATATCGGAAGAAAAGTACCGATACCAAAATATCGGTATCGAAAGGAAAAGTATCGATACTGTACCCATATCGGTAATATCGATAGAACCCTACTTATGAGAGCTAAGATGTGTTTCGGAGGTTTCCTGGTGGCGTAAAATTAAAACAATAAATTTAATGATGAAATATATTAATATAAATACAAATAATATAAGTGAGATAAAAATACTATTACGCGAGGAGTGAAATCACAATATCTAAGGGGCTGAGTCAAACATTTGCAAGTTTCTAATTTGAAATTGGCTGTGGGAGAGGCATTATAATCGACCCTTTGGAATCTGCGGACCCTCCCAGAGTTCATCTAGCCTCTCTGAATAGAAGAACAAACTTTGCGGCTGTGTAATATCGAGAATGACATCTCTGCCCAACAAATAGAAATGGTGCAATATCCACCCTGTTTTGAACACAATACCTTCGTTGGTTGTGTTACATGCGTAAATATGTAAGTGTTGTTTTAATAAAGTTGTTTTTCCTTCACGGAAAGGCCTTAACGACCACGCGAATATCATAATTAATGCTTCTTCTTCATCTGTTCACTCTTTTCCCATATGTCCTTCATGAGCTTTGCGTGCCTAAGTTTTCTCTCCTCAGACTACGCAAGACCCTTTTTAGGGAGCTTTTTTTCCCAATGAGTGTCCTTTATAAAACCTTTATTCCCATGAGTGTCCTTCTGTATTCATCTTTGTCAAAACAAACTAACTCTGTTAGCCCCACTAGGTCCATATCAACCTTAAGTTGTTTGAAATATCCTGTTGAGTTTTTGAAAATACTTTAAATATAATAAAGTTTCTTGTATTATAAGTTTATTAAAGATGGATCATAAAATAGAGAGTAAAGTGTAACAAAAGGATACAACGATAATATAACGAAGTAAGATTCGCAAGGCTTACTGAAGATCCCGAAGAGTCGATTCATAGCTGTCAAGAGAATAAATAATCTGCCTGCCTGTTTCGAACTTGAGATCTTTAACCCTTCTCCCTTAGAAATGAGCAATTCCACACCTAAGGGTTTATTATTTTTATTTATATTTGTATAATACAACATCTTATTCAACTGTTGTGTTAAATGTGGACGGGTTCGTTCGTGATATTTCAGAACTTTCATGCGGGTAACTAAAATGAAACGGTTTAAAATATGACTAATTATACGGGCTGTGAAATGAGATATGTATATCACGTATGGAGTCATATTTGGTGCAGAATTTCTCTTTTTTTCCCCGTAACGGTCTACCCGTGACAACTGGAAGAAACGGATCTACGATCCATTGAACGGCGAGGATACCGTTGGAGCGAAGAGGATATAACGGCGGAAATGAGATGGATTTGGAGCGTTTGTTGTTGCGGTGAACGGTGAATGGTTCACTGCCGGATCGGAAGCCATCTTCTCGGGTGAATGTTGAAGGTTGAAAGGTGTCGTTGGAGCGGGACGGATAGAGTCGTTTCATCAACTGCAGTAAACGTTTTGCATAGAACGCGTCGCTTCCTATTTTCTCTTCTTAATCATTTGTGTCACACGTATCTAACTGTTTGTTTGTCTCTTCATTTAACGTCACTTTATGCTGATATGGTTAATTGGACGATGCTACAGTGGGAGCTCTAAATTTTGCTATTCAGGTTTAATTAGGATTGGGATTTTTAACGAGTACCTGACATCGTACAGGCTCGAAACCCCGTCTAACGTCCCTTCCAAAAGGCGGTATAACCAAGGATTTTTTACTTCCTTTAAAAAATCCTGGGACCACATGCCGAGCTACGAAACAACGATTTTGGGCTAGGTAGGTTGTATGCTAACCATAGGTCGCCCATTATCAGTTCAGTATATTCTATAACAAAGAAGGCCTTTATAATCCTTCAAAATAAACTACTACAAAAGTACGTGGGAAATTCGATGTGCAGAGCGTACAGTCATTGATCTGTTGGTCCTATAGGTACGACACCAGGTGAGGTAGATCGTTTATTTACACTATTAACAGCTCTGGATTAATTCCGCTTCGGCCTTTGGAAAGTGGGTACCCTTAATTGTTGGGAAAAACTGGCGTTTGAGCGTCATCTCGAACTAATCACCTACCCTCACAAGCGGTGTTCTAGAAACACTCTCTACCATCTCTACCAAGACCCTTCATAGATTGTAGTGATACAGGTTCTTTTTTATTATAATTTTAGTCATTCGGCAGCAGATATGTTACTTTTTAATGAAAGAAAGAAAAAAATATATTTAAATTGATCAGTCTTATACACTTTGATAATTTAATCTCAATCTCAAGTTCAATATAAGCGCTGAGTTGCCATTTCGAAGTCGCTGTTGACAAGACATTTATTTAATCTGTTAGCAACTGGAGATGGATCCTATGAGATACAGGGGCTCACCCAGCCTCATTAAAGTGAGTACCCAAATTAACGGGAAAATCTAGGGAGATGAGCGTGATCTGGGACAACTTCTCTAACCAGACCCTTCAGGTCCACCTACACTAGGTAGTGGTATAATTTTTTTCCATATAAACATTATAAAAATGATTTATACTTTTTAATTTTATTTATCGTTTATAAGCGTAACCATTGCTTAACTTTCACGTAATGGAATGCTTTCGCTAATCCACCGTACCTCGACTCGGTTCCACTCAACAAGCGTGGCAAAGCCTTGACTAAAAGCGGAAAACTAATTGAATAAAAAAATAGTAAACTGATTTATATAAAAGAAGTGCCTATATAGAATTTTCACACTTTATTATCGGATAAAACAAATTGTTCTACCTTATAGCTATCATGGAACATTGTGATCTACTGAAGTGTAGACAGGTTTTTAGGATCTTACAAAGCCAAGGAATGTTTAAGAAACAAATTCCCCTTAATAGCTTTGAGCTAAATGATGGTTTCCTTTTGCTTTTATGAAAGATGATGAGAAAATATCAAACCATTTTAAAATATATTAAATTAAGATATATTTAAAAAAAAAGTAAATATTTCAAAGATCTGAGCCTCGTTAACTTCTACTAACTTAATTGATATAAATTAAGTAAGTAATAAATTTATATTTAAGAAATTAATTGTTACTAAGTTTAATATTCATAACAAACAGAAATCTATAATACGAAATAGATTTTTATACTAAACAAATTTGATAATTTTTTTTTTTTTTACATTATCTAAATAAAAAGGATTTTAGACCTAAGGAGATAAAAACATCGATTTTTGAAAAGGGATTGTTAAAAAATCAAGAAATAACCTTGATCAACCTTTCTATGAACAAAACATATTTTTATTTGCGTTTATTCAATAAAGTTGCTTATTACAAAATAAAAAAAAATCTGTACCACTACAACCCATGAAGTACATGATAGAGACTATACTATTTCTAGAGCAGCGGTTGTGCAGGGAAATGATCAGTCCCAGACCACGATCAACCATCAGATTTCCCCCCTGATTTTGTGTACCCACTTTATAGAGTCTATAGATCCCATAGGATTACTTCGTGCCTGTTAACAGATTAGATAATTAATTTGTCACAGCTGGATTTGAAACCGGAATCTTCAGGATAGCAACTCAGCGCTCTCGACACACTGAGCCAATCAGCTTCAACTAAACGATAAAAATTTCGATTTTTTCAAAATGCGGTGTTAGGCATTAAAATGAATTTCGATTATCCGAACCACACCCTACGCCATTAATTCCAATAAACGATGTTCAACTAAAATCGATTTAAAAACACCTGGGTAATAGTTTGCTAGGTTTAATTTTAAGCATGCAATTAAACAAATGAGTACAGTTGGTGTTTTATATTTTATAATGCTATAAACTAATAAAGAAAGGGCATGTAATAGCGTTTTAATAAGACAAAAGAATCGCCAAGAAGTAGAACGGTTTTGCAACGGTATCTTATAACTGCCTAAACAATGAGTCTCTTGTAACATGTCGTTTACTATCATGGCGATTACTTAACTCTACGTTTATAAAGATATATTTTTAAAATAACAATAATAATAATATTAATAAGGAACACTATTATTATTATTATTAGAATAAGACAAAAAAGCATTGTACAATAAACACCATTATAGTTAGGTTTCCGCAATAATCTCCAGGTTGATGCTCCTTGAATCTTGTGTAACCGTTTCTTACTCGCGATTATTTGAAACCTGTTTTAATTTCCATACAAGGAAGTTTTTTTATTTTATTTTTTATTCTGGTTGAGTTGTTTTATACAGGAAGTCGCAAGTTGACCAGTGTCTTAAAGCGGAACGGAGTTACACGCCTGCACATAAGCTACACGGTTGTTCAAACATAACTAGAAATATCTTGTAATAGAGCTGGTTAAACATGATTGTGCAGTGAATAACTTGTGTAGTATAGTATGTAAATATATTGTACTCAAGTAGTATTTTTTTAATATTACATAAATGCAATCAGCCATGCGCGACAATTTATATGTATCTTATTAATACAAAAAAGTTGATGCTATATTAATTTACAATATTTTACAACAGCGCATATTTTCTCTGCGGCTTTAATGTATATCGCAATTTTCACATTAAATCCGAAATTCTATACGAGGAAATTAGTATTAAATACTCCATGGTGTAACATTGCAATAAACTTACCAAAACTCTGTTAAATCTATCAGAATGTTGAAAAATGGATTAAAATCGGAGTTATTTATAAATACACATTTAATAGATATATAGATAAAGTGAAACCAAGGATCACACAATTTTCTCTCACCACGCTACTTAATTTTTTTAAACTATATATATTTAGTTGTATATTTAGTTTAAAACTAGCGGAATGGTAGAGCGCAGAGTTTCCATGCCGAAGTTCCAGGGTTCATATCCCACTCGCTGGCAGAATTTTATTTTTTCTATTAGCGGCCGGACACCTATAGGATTTAGGACCTTCCTGGGGCTCACCCGGCATTTGTAAAGTGGGTGAAATCTCAAAATAAGGGGAGGGGGGAATCTGGTATTTACGCATGATTTATAACAAATCACCTCCCTGGACAATCGTTGTCCAAGAAACAGTATAGTCTCTACCACGTACTGATCCCAAAACCCTCCACGGGTGGTAAAGGTTTTTTATTTATTTAGTTTTCTTAGATCATTATTAATATGGATTAAAAATCAGATATATTGCCATCACACTTAGCAAGACAGGGATGGAGCAATATAGTATTCAAAACAAGAATGGGGATTTATCTATTACATTTTCCTATAAATGCACGGTTAGAAAAAAATATGTGAAAAAGCTAAGAAGTCCTTAAATTTATATATATTTTGTTTGTTTGTTTGTTCATTTAACGTCACTTTATGCTGTTATGGCTAATCGGACGATGCTACAGTGGGAGCTCTAAATTTTGCCTATCCAGGTTTAATTAGGATAGGGATTTTTAACGAGTACCTGATATCGTACAGGCTCGGGACCCCCGTTTAACGTCCCTTCCGAAGGACGGCGTAACTAAGGATTTTTACTCCCTTAAAAAAATCCTAGGGCCATCTGCCGGGCTACGAAGCCGCGATCTTGGGTTTAGTAGTTTGTTACGCTAACCACTAGACCACAGGTGACCGTTTTATATATATATATATATATTTTTTTTTTTCCAGTGTTTTGATCAGAACTTTTGCTTCAAAGACCTCTGTTAAGACTAGTTTAACATATATTGTTTAGTAAGATAAGGTAATACATGCTAAAATTTAATAGAAAGACGAGAGTAGTTTAAGCAAATAAAAGCTTATGATAACAGCAATAGTCTAATGTAATTAAATTAAAATATATACAACTTAAACGGGAATCGAAAATAGCTCAATATTGTACAACCTTTTCTTCCATCAACAATAATTATACTGCACACCTATCAGGAAACTTACAGGGCGACTTTATAATAATGCCTAAATATCTCAGCAACCTGACAGGAAAGTTAAGAGGATAATTGCTAGACAACCTCGAACCCACGCATTGTTGCAAGATGAGAACATTAAGGGATTGTTAAAAGCTCGCAAGGTTTTTCACACCACTTATCATCACAAGGTCCATTAGACAAGACGAGACGAGAAAGTGGAAAGTCTCACAACAAACCGCAAAGCCTTCTTCTGTCATAAAAACTGTTCGAAATGGCGAAGAGAACATAAAGGCATCAGATACGAGTGAGATTCGCGCTGTATTTATGGAAGGCACGACATTTCTAAACCCCATTCGCGAAATGTCAACCCCGAACAGCTGTTTCCCTTACGAGTGAAAGTAGGTTTGAACTTTGTATTCCATTTGCATAATATACAAGAGGAAGTATATAATAATATTAATAATAATAAATAATTATATTACATATGAGTCCATAACGCACTTAGTGTACTTTCAACAAAACAAAGAATTATATTCTATTGAATATAGAAATAGAGAAAACAATTTAATAACAAAAGAACAGATATGTAGATAACATGAAAAAAACACTAAACACAATACAGAAAACAATTTACTAACGCACACACATATAACTCAAATGATACGAGTAATAAGAAGATGTTACAGGAGATAAGGAGGTAGGTTTCATGGAGACCGGCTAATACACAAGTATCAAGACATGTAACTAAAATCGGGTCAAATACAACTAAAAACATGTTTCTTTTGATATTAATTATATATGTGTGATATAATTAAAATCGTATGCAATGAAAAAAATGTAAGTTCGTCAAATTTTTAGAATGTAACGTTTTCATCGAAAATATTTGTTTTAAAAGAACCCCTGGGACAAAATCAATAAGTCTAGAAAAATTGAAAATCGGAGGGTGCTGCAGTGGGAGTCATAAATTTTGCCTATCCTGATGTAATTAGGATAGGGATTTTTAACGAGTACCTGACATCATACAGGCTCGGAACCCTCGTTTTATGTCCATTCCTAAGAACGGCGAAACCAAGAATTTTTTTACTCCATTTTAAAAAATCCTAGGACCACTTGCCGGGCTACGAACCCGCGATCTTTGGCATAGTATGTTGTTATGCTAACCACAAAGTGGGTACCTTAAATTATCAGAAAAAAACCATGGGAATTAAGGCCAAACATCATTACATAACCGTTTTCTTCGACTGTCTCTACCGTGTATTGAACCCAATAAACTTCGAGAGGTACAAGATTATACGTATAAGTTCCCTTCCATTAGTGATCCTGTTCTGGTTGCAAGAGAAACTTCATAAACTGAAAGCGTGTAGGCAGGAAGCAAAGCATTGTGGGTAGAATCTCTTCCCACCAAGCCTTTCTCGATCGAGATAGATATAAATAACAAATGAGCTATTTAAAGATTTTCTGGCACAAAATGGCTGACTAAACCTTATCCTTGTTTTCCAATCACTAAAATGGAAGAAAATATTAGGCTTTTTTTGTTTCATAGATGCAGTAGAAACTAAAAATCAAAATGCCTAGCCCATTATAAAACTTTTTATCGAGTAGCAATAGCATAATAAAAACATGCCTTGACCTAACTTATGTTTGCAATGGAGAAATTCACAGCCATCTCCTCTCCTTATCACCCATTATCATTAGAGTACCAGGTTCTCTATTATCAGGAAAGATCATCATCATTTCCTTGGCATCATTTCTTTATCACGAAAAAAAAAATCTTGACCTGATAGAGGTAAAAAGATATTTATTTTAATGTTTAATACAATGGCGTATTAACTGACTAGCTATTGTTGGCACCCGATGATATTTGGCCTTTAATGTTATAGAAGACTTTTCTTCTTTTATTTTTTTTTCAATAGTCGATGTTTACTTTCCCTCCAATCAAGACCTACGTAGTGAAAATAAATGACTCAACTCGACGGGAAAAAATGACGAATCATTGTATGTATTTTCTCCATGACGAGTGAAAAAATATGAAAGTTTTTAGCCTTCACGCCTAAAAAATAGTATCGGACATTTCCTGTAACATACGAGTATTAAAAAAAAAAAAGTTTGAAATGAAAAATGTTTCATGGAAATGAAAATTGTAGTTCCTGAATTAAAAGCTTCAACCAATAGAATTGACACTGAAGGCAAAAATTGACAGTTTTGAGTTAGTTCTTTTCAAGGAGCGATATGTTGTATCTAATATAAACGTACATTTCTGTTCATATGAGGTTTATTATAATTCATTGATGGAATTAGTGGTGATTTTAGAATAATCTTTGTCTACAATTAATTATAACATGGGTTTGGTGACGCGGACTGTCACCAAATGTGCCATTAACTTTTCATTTTATAGAGTAAAGTTGTTCCATAAGATTTATTGATTTATTTATTGAGACTCTCGTAAGGCTCACCCAGCCTCTATAAAGTGGGTATCCTTTATTGGGGAGAAAAACCTACGGGTTGAGCGTAATCTAGGACAAATTACTTCCCTGGACAACTGTTGTCCTAGAAACAGTACAGTCTCAAACTTGTACTGAGCCCAAGGCCTTTATGGGCTGTAGTGGTACAATTTTTTTTTATATGTTATCAAGGTAAGAGACACGTATTCATATAGCATTTATTTGTTGCGACATTTACTGTTATCTATCATGCAACAGGGATAGTTTTGGCAGCTTAGCATTTTTCTGAGTACAACGCGAAATACCATTAATTTCCGATTTCGTACCATTCATTATATTTTAATCATTGCTTTGGTAGGATTGATTGATAGCACCTGGAAAATTGAATATTCATAGAATTATAATAGGAGAAAATTGGAATTTGTCCTGAAGAAAAACGACAATAATAAGACAAAGCTTTGGGACTCTTGAGAAATAGCCTGTTAATTCTTAAGCGTTTCTCAATCACTTTCCTTTCCGAATCAGATCTATGTCTTGAAAAAAGTAAGACCAGTCTTGCATAAAATGGCTTTTATAACTTTCGTAACTCTTTAATTTGTCTTTTGTTAATTTTAGAAAGCTTTCTAAAAACCAAAGGTTTGTGGTTGCAGTATCAAGAATGGATTTGGACAATAAGTCGAAAAACGAAGTCATTAGATTGTTATCGAATTTCCTCTGAGGTTTCATTAAATGTCACAATCTAAACAAGATGGTCAATTCGGGAAAATTGAGAAATTTACACCAGCTTTTTAGTCAAACAAAAATTTTGTCTGAACATTACATATATTAACATGTAGCTTATTGCAGAAGTATTTACAATAATCCAATAAAGCATGCATGATTTGTGAGTTGCCCTAGCAATGATACATAGGCCCTATATTTCCCAGGATTTTTTTTTATTCAATTGTATAGATTAAATTGTTCTAGAGATTAAAACAGAACATCATAATGACCTGATTGAATAAAAAAATAAATCTAATATGATTAGGTTTGGAACTTCTCAGTAGTAATATCCCTAGGACATTGATAAAGAGGAGATAACTTTATGGCAATTGAAAGCTCGTTTTTTGGTTACCAAGCAATGAGCTGGAGAAATTTTTCATAAAATTATGAGGCATTTGTCAATGTCCGAGGGATATTTGGCAGAACATTTTTTGACAAAAAAATTTATAACTTAATACAACAAAACATTTATTTATTTATTAAAAGTACAGTTAGTGAAAGTGCAATTATTAAAATTTAACTTAACATTAGATTTGTTGCTGTTCTCTCCTATAGAAGATCTATTATCACTATAAAGATCTATTAAAATTCCATAAATATTCTACAAATATATTTGTGACTGTAGGTTGTATTTCTGGGAATTTTTTCTTTGATTAGTGCATTTATACTTTTAACATTCGCATTGCCAAAACGTGACATTTTGAAATTTATTTGGAATGAAGTTGTCAAACTCAACACGTGTTGTCATAGAACTCGATGCAATCATCAGTTTAATGTTGACATGATTGGGTGATATTGTTTCATATGACACAAAATTTGATTGGTTGTTAGAACTGTCAAAAAATGTTCTCATAATAGATAGCACAGTAGTGCTTATGATATTATTCCAATAAAATCATTTATTATTTGTTTAACAGATTGGAGGTGTCAAGAAAGAATACTTTAAAATATATCGATATTACAGTCTGATAGTTTCTCCCCTATATATCATAATACCGATACCGATATTCGACACCATATGAAAATTATGGTATCAAAAAATATTTTTTCATTTCAAAAAAATCTAAGAAGAGGCTGAGTTTAACCAACAAAGAACAAAAACCAACTTATAGGGTACTTATGTTAATATACTGTGGCTGTGTTCATATCCGCCATCTAAATACAGTTGTTAGCTACTTTTGTTCATTTAATATTATCTCCATTATATTTTTTTTTATTATTGACACCTCTGCTGTACCCACTTTCATTTCTTCCAATTTAAAACATGATTATGCCTTTTGAAAAATCGTATCGCTACATCTCATCATTTGCATCTGTGTTATCAAAAATAGAAAATAATTTTTTTAGAAAAATATGTAAAGCAATGTAAATGGAAGTTCTATATTAAAGAATTTGTGAAATGAAAAACAAAATTAAAAAACTACAACCTAATTGAATGCTGAGCAAATATAATCAGAGAAAAGTTGGCAAGAAAATAATTACACAATTGGTGAACCAGATATAATGCCAATTGATAATTATCTAAACTCAACCTTATATAATTATCTTAATACCAAGCTGAAATTATATCAAAGTTTCTGTGATTAATAAAGAAATGAGATTTAAAAAATCTTAAAACATAGGCTCCTTAAAAACCGTATCTCCTTTCCAAACGTTCGACTAATGTTCTCTAACTGCTAGAAAGTAATTTGTCTAGTTTTCTAAATGATGGAGTGAAAGTGTGGAATTGGAGCCAGTTAATATCAAGACCAGTGGACATTAATTTACTTCATCAATTTTTTAAAAATTCATTGTAATTCTGTAATTATATAATAGATATCAACTAATAAGGATTATTTATTATAATCTCAAATAACAAAAATAAAATATATACTGATTTCCCCAACCTATCATCTTTATATCAATATAAGGAAATAATATATAAATATTATCATAATGAAAGGCCTAAAAACCTTCGAGGTAAGGCTTCTAAACAAATTTGGCTAGCAATTTAATAATCAGGAGTTTCAACACAAGTAATTATGCCACAATACTTTTATTTAATATACTAAAATGTCAGACATTAAATTTTAATACTTTTTTTTAAAAGGCCTAGGAAAACAATTTAGCATTCACAAATGACTTAAATGTTTAGCATCATAAAATATAACTAACTGGTTTGATATTGCATTAATATAAAATATACTATCCCCCTGAAATGGATATTGTCTAAACCTAAATCTACTTATACATAACACGATCTTTCTATCAATATCAGGTGAATCTGATGAAAAACTTTACGAAAAAAATAAATTAAAAATTGCGAATTAATTCCTATTTTAAACATTTCATCGTGAGGCTTGTAATTGTCACAGAAACTTGTTTGAGGCTTAAGTTAAGTCAGTGCCAGGTGCGACCGTGGTCTAGTGGTTATCATAACAGATCGTGGGTTTGTAGTCCAGCAGGTGGTCCAAGGATTTTTAAGGAAGTTAAAAATCCTTGGTTATGCCGTCCTTCAAAAGGGATGTTAAATGGAGGGGGTCCCGAGCCTGCATGATGTAAGGTACTTGTTAAAAATCCCTATCCTGATTAAACCTGGATAGAAAAAAAATAGAGTGATGTTAACCCTCCGTCGGGCACACCTCCAAACGAAACAAAATTGGGCGCAGCCGGCCGACCCACATATTTTTGTTCCACTCACCCCCTAATAGTTTGTTTAGGACCTAATCACTTTACTAGGATCTAAGGAAAGTAAATTTACCGGAAAGTATAGCTCTTCTGAGAAGCGAGATAAAGGAGGGGTGTGTAAAAATGTGTTACAGTCATTTAGAAAATATGAAACAGATGTTCTCCAAAAAAGTATTGAAAATGTCCTTATATACTGTTGAAATACAATTTTTGTCTCAACAACCATATGTTAATGAAATTTATGGGAGATTCGATTTAAAATTTAATAAAATGTTTAAAAACTGGTATTTTCTTGATTATGCTGCAATGAGCTGTGGGGAAGAGTTAAATGATGAGGGAATCTTTACTAAGACAATTTTGATTGGTCAAAGCCTTGATAGTGCCTTGCTTCATATATTTTAATAAATAAATATATATATCCTTTATCATATCTGTTCTGTGTGCCAGAAATATTGATTAAATTTCTGTTTTCAAGCTCAAAACATTCTGAAAAATTTATTTTGCTGTAAATTTCTACAGAATTAAGGAAAAAATTCAAAATATATTAACCAGTATATTTTTTTTTAATTAACAGGAAAACGTTGAAGACAGGCCACAGTACCAGCACTTGGTTGCCGACCCGCTAGATTCCGAGGAGAGTGCTCACACGAAGCAAGAGAGCATTGTTCTTCCGCAGCAAGAACAACAGCAAGAGCAGCAACCTCAAGAACAAACCGTTCAACTTAAGTTGCCTTTACAATTGGATTTCGATGAGCTTGCCGGTGTAAGTTAAATTATTAATACTTTCCTTAATATAAGTTTGAATACCTTTATTTAGGTGAAAATACTAATGAAGCAACTTTGCAATTGTTTGAAATTAATGTCTGTAAGTTGAAAAAATTCCTAATTCGAGATTCTTTTAGACTTTAATACTTATATTTTCAAAAAATATAAGGTCTTTATACCAATTATTGCAGTTATAGCATTCATTCATTAAAGAATATTCGGTCCATCTTCGGAGATCTTGAGAAAGTTGCAAATTCCTAAGATGTTGATAAACGCTGTGTCGACTGGGAAGCATCTGGGGGGAAGTCCGAGGCTTTAAGAATGATCTGGCAGATTTGTGTTTGGGTGGTGATCCGTGGACGGAAGTATCGGAAAGCAGAGATTGGTAGTATAGGCATGGAGCCTTCGGGTTGCTAAGCCTTATTATTATAACATTCATTCTATATACAGTTTCTTACCTAATTATTATTATATAAAAAAAAGTGACAAATAAACTAGTTCTATTTTAACAAGTGGAGAAAAGAAATGGTTATTTAAAAAAATATATATTTCATTAAAGGGAGAGAAAAAATTGAAAGGAATAAAAGATACTAATGGGTGGACAGTTTAAGTCTAAAATACTGCAGAATGAAGTAAATATAAAATTTATAAATAGGCCAAGACCGAGATTGAACTTAATCACTCAGGAATTGTGATTACATTTTATATTTGAAACTAAAATCTATAGGCCAATTTGGGAAAATAACTACCACTGTTCATAAATATATTGCTGGAAATCAGGCAATACTTTAATCATGCCCAAATAACAAGAGTTAAAAAATCGGACATTTTTTACTTATTTTAAATATAGTGAAATATTTTAAGTATTATTTCATTCTAAATATGAAAAACAAAGTCCTTAAAATATTAGTTAAATAGGTCATTATTTATTATTAAAAAATATATTTAGTAAAAGAAATATTAGTTTCCTGCATCCTTCCATTTAATTTAATTTAATTAAATTAACCTTGAGTTAATTTGTATAGTCAATGATTGAAAAGAACCAAAGGTCAAGAATGAACTGTGTCGTTGAAAAGAGACGAGCTGAAGAAGTGACTGACCACCAGCCCAGAACAGTCCGCCTTCCGTTCGGTGTCAACATTTCTTCAGATCCTCGTTATGAACACATTACTGGCGAGAGGATGGCCATCTTCTGCGAAAGTGGTGCTGACCAAAGGTAACGAGCATTCTAGGCTATTATAAAAACATTCTATCATTTAAATCTAGAATACTAAGTATCAATACTACTAAAACGTTAATATTATATTGGAGCTCAAATATCGATTTAGATAGTATTAAACTAAACAATAACAACTATCAATGATCAACATAGCATTTACATTATTTAAATACTAAATTAAAAAAAATATATACATAAAACAATATAGAAACAAAAAAATGTACTTCACTTCATTATGACGATCGAAACTATGCTTATGTTATTTAAAGTTTAAATTTCAATAATTTTCTAAAATTTATTATAACAAGCTGCCAAAAGGAATAAGTCAAGCTATTAACTGCCTTTGAATCAAATTATTAATATTTCAAAACATGATAACAATCTAATGGATTAAAAAATATAATTATAAGGGTTTCACTAAGAATTGTTTAGTCAACTATGTTTATAGTTGATAGTCAACTATCTTAAAAAGACAAATATTTAATGTTTTAGAGATAACTAAGAATCGTAATGAATTGGGTAAAAGTATGTAATCTTTGATCAAAAGGACATAAATTAAAAACCTTTCTAATGAATTATTTACAGACACGTACCGATGGAACAACAGATGACACCAATCGTCGTCCCTATTCCAATTCATCAAGTACCAATTCATCCCAATGCCATTCCTCAGGTATATTAATTCTACTATTATATTTTAATTAATGAGAAGTTAATTTATATAATTTAATCAATGAAACAAAAACAAAGCCTGGAGTCTTGAAATGAATATTATAATAGAAAAAAAAATAGGCTATTCGAATGTTTCCTAAAAATTAGTAACAGTGGTTTGTAAAAGATGTGTCACGGGCTCAAACGGTGTTGTCAAAACAGGATGGAAACAACTCCGAACAGCTTTAAACAGCTGAAGAAGTATTTTGGTGCAGGAAAAAAACTAGTTCATTCGAACAGTGCTGTGGAAGAACAAGGCAACATAGCTTCACCCGAGTTGTGCTTCATTGGTCTCAAACATCCTCTTCGTTTTTAGATTGACAGGACCAGCAATCTGCATGGGCATACAAAACTAAATTAACAAAAATAATGATGATTATGATACAGATAGAGTCCGAGGTTAATTTTGTTCTCCTGAATATTTAGGAAAAAGTTTTCACTCGTAGTCTTCAATAATAAATGATTTCCTGAACAAAAGATAGAAGATGGATATATCTGTTTACATGGAGCAATAACTAGTCAGATATTTGTTTCTTGTTTTAAAGACTATAGGCAATGCATTGCTATCTTCTAACAATATAGCACACAGTATTCAAATATAGCATATCATTTTTACAATTCAATGAAACTAATATTGGTAATTGCTAATAGTGCTTTTTAGTATTAGACCAACTCTAAATGTTTTCTATAACTTTAGCAGGTGCAGTTCCACCCCAACGCCATTCCTCAGGTACCGCCCCAGTTCCACCCCCACACCCACCAAAGGCCACCTATGGAACCACAGCAACACCAGATGCCACCGCACATGATCCCGCAGCAGGTTCAGATCCAACCACACCAGATCATCCACCAGATGCCACCGCAACAGCTCCCACCCCAGTTCCACCCACACCAAGCCATCGTACAGCAAGCCATTCACCAGATCGAACAGCAGGCACTGCACCAAGGTCCTGAAGAGCATCAGGTCATCATTCAGGTAGGAGTCTTTAAATCAGTTTATTTATCTTTTTATAGATAAGCTAGTGGTATTAAAAACATCTAATAAAAAAAAAGATGTGCCTCTCCTATCTGAGATTAAGTTAAGTTAAAAAAACTAGGCAGAATGGACAACTTTTAGTGACAAGATCGTGCTTCAACAAATATTGATAGATATCAGAATTATTTATTTATAAAAAATAATTCATGGAGAGCTCTTTCCCCTTAATACAATGTAAGTAAATTTAATTTTTGAATAAAAGCTCGACAAAGGGACATTCCATACAAAAAAAAAAATCTTTTCTGGGTGAACATGAGAGCTGTCAGAGATGTGTAAACTTCAAATTTCATGAGAAGTACTTGACAGAATTTAAACATATTTGAGCTCACTGTATAATTTTATCACAAATTTTTGTTTTTTGACTACATTAACATGACATTATAAATAGACATACATTGACATTATACATAGAATTAAAAGTTTTTAATATAAACATACTATAAGTTTTTAAATAGAATGCACCTTTGAGGATTTACAGTTAAAAAGCCTAAAAAGAAATCAACAAAAACTACTTATTAGTTCAAATACATCTTGAATGGAACACAATATTTATCAAGATTTAACGACTAAGGATTATTAAAGAAATATGTAATGTTTTACGCTTGTAGAGACCCAAACAGGGGTACTACTGCCAGGTAATAGTTTCATACCTCAGAATAAAAAATTATTGTTATTTAGATTATTTGATGATGCAAAAATATGAAAGTAGAGTGAGATTTCTTTTCACTTATTGCTAGCCAAGAAGAAAAAGAAAAAGCTCCATAGACTAACCTTAGAATTTGTTATGAGCCATTATGAGATCTACATAAATGATTGATAAATGTTAAGTTTATATGAGTTCAGTTAAATGACAAAAATCATTAATATTTAAAACACAATTTAAAAAATAAACCACTACTATATTAATATAAAAAAAAAATATTCACTCGACAGGAGGAAGAAATCGTCCCCGTGATGAGAGGCTTCCAACACCCTGAAGTTCCTGCCGACACAGTGAGGCCACCACCTCTGCCATTCCACCGCCTTCCGGTGCACATGCCACAACATCAACAAATGCAGCAACAACAGCAACAGCAAGAATCACAACCAAGGCCTCATTGTAAGTTAAAATAATTGCCATTGACCATTTAATGTATTTTATTCATATTTTCTCAAGTTATTTTTGAATAATCAAATAGAGAAAAAAGAATATCCTGAATAATTATTGCTATAGGCTATTAAGAAGATAAAGCGGTCTGGGTGATAACCAAAAAAAATTCTTAAACAGGATACAATTTTTATTGAAAACCGCTTTGACCCTAATCACAGGTATTCAAGCCTCTAGCCTTCCCACATTTTAAAGCATAAAAAATTAGAAAATGGTCTTTAACTTCCATCATTGAAGAAAGTACAGCTGGGAAATTCACAAGGTGCTCAAAACTGGCCTAGTACGATCAAGTTCATTCATTCCCTTTTTAGCGGATTGGATATGAGAAAATTTGAAAGCCAGGCTATTTCACTTCTATATTTAGTATACTCGTAGCATGGAGTTCTTTAAGTCACATTCATAACACTAACTAAACTAGCTGTATGCTGTCATAATTAGTGAACAATTTTCAAGTAATTCCTATTTTTAAAGCCTGCATATTGTAGCTAGTTTCTCACTGAGTGGAAAGTTTTGTTTTTCATCACTATCATACAATCAAACGCATCCCTTTTTTTTTAAACTTGTAGGCTTGTTTCTTGTAAAAACATCCCGTATAATTAAACCGTTAGGCTATTGATTGTTTCATGGAACAAATATTCCAAAATAAGTAAATAAAATTTCATGGACATCAAAATAAATACTTAATAATTTATTTTCTTTTTCAGATGTTCAGCCAAGATCAGTGAGGAGCGTCGATAACGTCCTCCTCCACAGGGATAAAAGGGTACGTCGCTGCGCTTGCGACTGTGCCTGCTAAACGCAAACCACCGAACTAACATTTAAATACATATACACTTTTTTCTAATAGTATTAAGTTTGAATAATATGTAAATAAAATGTAACCCCTGAAAAAATGTTTTAAAAAAAATGAAGCTGGTTAAATATCAAAATAGATGAGGTGAACAGTATTTTAATTGTAAAAACAGGAGAAGCTTATAAGAGGCGTTAGGTATTGTACAAAAAAATTCGACACGAAACGAGACTTTTTTTAATGATAATAAAGAAAATTATTTTTGTAGATATATTTTGTAATTTTGTTATTCAATCATGATTGAATAGACTAATTTTTTTTTTCTTTTTACAAATGGTGTTTTTTTATTACCTACTTATTCATATTAGTAGTAAGCTGGAATCAAATTATTAAAAATAAATTCTCTTTGTCATCACAAATACTCATATCATTCATAGAAATTAGTTTGTTAGTTTTATAAAGAAAAAAATATTAAAAAAATAAAATTAAATAAAAAAAATATTGAAGTTTTAAATAATCTGTTTGTTAATCGCTCTAGTGATTTCATTAACAATAATTATGTATAAACAATAAATAACAGTTCATTCAGTATATTGTTTCTATAATTCTTACTCCATTATACATTCAATCTACAATTTGATAAACACAAGTTATAGTACAGATAAAGATATATAGAAGTATCATGATTTTAAACCATTAATAGTCAAGATTATTGTGGAAAAAATAGTGAATTGAGTGGGGAAAACATGATAATTACATAAATAACAATAGGACATCAAAAACAAAATTTTCTTGTAAACCTAAAAATAATTTTATTTCAATTATAACGCAATTGGAAAAATCCCAAAAAGCAAAGTCTTAAATCTGTAAAAACTAACCACTTGTTTATTCTTTACATGGTCTCATTAGTTTTTACCATTAATAATTTATGTCTATTTTTAAGTTTTTGAGCATTTCAACAATTTTATTTTAACAATGCCGACTATACTTTGTTTCCCGCACGTACTGAGTACTTAAATGTGGATATTATAACTCCATGATTATTTCTTCAGTAATTGTTGAGTATCAGATAATTTTGAGTAAAATGGCATTGTGTGGAAATATAATCTTACATGGATCTTATTTTGACAACCCTGCCATATCAAGGAAGCAAGGAAAGAACACTTTTTTTTTTTTAATTTATTTTACTTAACCTCTTTATGTATAAATTTAAAATATTATTAAAGCATTAAAGACTGTAAATATTCGATGATGATAGATGATAGATATTAGAAGACAAAGATGAACCTGATATTACATGCAACCAAATAAGTTTTGAAAGAGAAAATCGAAAACAGTCAAAATATCTAGTCTTCTAAATAGTTTTTTGTTATCAGAGTGGTAATGTTGAACATTTCCAGAATTTTAATTCAGAACCTTCACAAAAATATAAGATGCACTAAACGTTAAGATCTTGGTCATTTTACTTTTATATGTTAAAGTGAGTTTAACAAAAAGTTCAGTATTGTTAAAAATATCAATCAGGTCAAAATGAACTCTAGTAAAGAATCTGGGCCATAGAATATTACATGCTAATTATTTTCAAAGAATGAACTAATAACTGAGCATGGTTTTAACGTCATCTAAAGTGGTCAAAACAAAAAAATTGAGTATAACCTAAGAGGAGTAAACTATCAACATGTTGTTCCATTGAGCTAAATCTGATGCCATCCCTGAAGCAGCCTTACAGACATGTACATGTACAAAATAAGTACCAAAGTTGAGGGAACAGCTCACTATGATGTATATCATTGAGCCTTTCTTTGGGTACAGACAATGGCCATTACCCTAAATGATGAGTTGAGGTTGTTTGTACAATTTAGGTAGATTACTGAGTTCATTTTTGAGAAAAACAACCAATTCCGAAAATAGATTATTCTTTACTGCAGTTACCAGGATGCATGTTTTTTTTGGTTCTTGGTATAAAATATGCACATTACCAATGGGACTAATATAAGAAAGTTGGACTTTTAAGTATATTTCTAACATTAAGGGACATATTTTGATTTAAAAGGATTCCTCAGTGAATTAATTTTGCACCAGAGCATTTTCAGAATATTTTGGAAGTTATTCTAAAGATTTATCAATGAATGGGTGTAAATACTGATGATGTAATGATGTGATATTTCAAAGACCATAAACATTAGTTTATGGAGCAGAATGGTTCAAATCCCACTGCAGGCAAGATTTTTATTTAGCCTGTTTGCAGCTGGAGTTGGATCATATGGGATCTAGGACCCTCCTAGGGCTCACCCATCCTCTATAAAATGCTATAAAAACCGAGTACCCAAAAATAGGACAAGTCACCTCCTTGCAGAATCGTTATCCATGAAATACCACATACTGAACCTCAGACCCGTTTTGTTTAGCTAAACAAAAAGAAAAGTTAAGTAACCACAATGACTACTAAATACCTTTATTAACACTTTAATGAAATATTAAAATCTGCCACTTGTGCTAAATAGCTATACAATCATAATGACTACTAAAAGAAATCAAAAGATAAGAAGAAATACATAATTTTTAAGCCAATTTTAGACAAAAAAGTTGGAAGGGAATCTCCAGTGAGGTAAGCAGGCACAATGAATAATAAACAGAATAAGAAAAACGAGAAACTTGAGAAGAGAACAGAAGACTTAAAAGGAAGGAGAATAATCGAAATCTCTAACAAATTTAAAGACTTTTGGCATTTTTAGAAGTGATTTATATGCTGAGATGTAATTGCTAATATTATTTTATATGTATTAATTAAATGTATGTTTTGTTATTTCATCATTATAAAATTAACTGAAAAAAAAAGAGACGTAATATAGATTGTAACGATATAAGATAATTCAAGCTAGTCATATGCAGCGCTGTTACATTCATTTAAAGGTTTCTGATTTGGCTTCGTTTTGATCACCCTGAATTATAAATTTAATAAAAAAAATTCAAATATAAAAGATGGATTTCCTTTGCTTACTTACTGAAAATGGAGAATGCATTAATAATTTTTAGAGATCAAATATGCAACAAAATAGTTCTAAAAACACATTTTTAAGAAAATCCACCAAAAAAAATTAGAAACACACGTCCAAATAACGTATGTTACCAAATTTAGAACTTATGCTCATCATTTTCCTCTACATGTTATCTCGAATGAAAGGGTTTGGAGCCAAAGATTACAAGTGCTAATTAAATAATTTTTTGAAAACTTATTTTTAATTTCGGTTTTTAAATAATGTGTAAAATGTGATAAACCTAAAGCGTTGAGGTTTGCATCTTATTTATATCATGGATCTACTATAGACCACAAATAAGAAATAAAACCTTTTTGAAAAAAATAAAACAATTAGCTATCCATCTTCTTATACTTCTTTGTCTTCCACTTGTGCCATTTATAGCAATGGGTAGCCTCAATAAATTGCAACTCTTCTCTTCGGTACTGCTGGATCTGCTCTTTTCCCAGAGAGTTGAGGTTCTAGAACTCTTTTTTGTTCTCTTCATCTGGCCAAACCACTTAAGTTATCAGGATTCAAATGTGGTCACTTCAAACAGTTCTGTCACTTCAAGCAGTTCTCTAATTAGTTCATTTCTTACACAATCCTAACTCATAATTAACTATTCATAATCCTACTCAATTCTGCAATTAAATAAAAAACTAAATCATTTAAGTCTCAGCCTCTCTATCATGATTTATTTTTATTTTATTTTACTTTTACCAATACTAATAAATAGGCTTACTAAAGGGGGGGGGGAGTAAATAAGCTGAACATCAATTTCAGAGGTACTTCTGCTGAAATGTTGAGTAAGAACTATTAAGTAGTACAATTAAATGGACAGTTGAATTACTTGTAAACCCATAGGTGAACAGGGAGTACACCCTAAGTAATAAATAATTAAGAGCTCCAACAAAAGAATTAATTGCTATCATAAATGAGCATAACTATATTTGTTTACTATTTCAGAATTGCTTAGGAAGCAACTTTTGCCACTCTCTCATCGAGGCCAAGTGTTTTTCTCTATCATTCAATGCACCTGAAAGTAGGTAGACAATTATTTTTAAAATTCACTTTAATTTGATAAGTAATAATAAAAATAAGTCTAATCAGAGGAACTTAAAGCGATTTATGGATAAGAAAATTTTCCGAGAAGAAGCCAAAATTAATTCTTGAACAATGAGAAACTATTTATAAGAGAGGTATTCCACACCAATAAATATTTAGTTGTTGCGTGCACAATTGGTTTTGTACTATTTTTGTGTAGTTCCCAATATTTTTTTAAAGTGGATTTCTGCTTTACTTACACCTGAAAATTTATTTTTGTACTAGTTAGTATATATATATATATATATATATATATATATATATATATATATATATATATATATATATATATATAGAAAGATGTCCCAAGCTTGTTATGCATTATTTTAACTTTAGAATAGTAAGGGTGATCCCTAGTGATTCTTCAGAATTTGTAAGATATATTTGTAATTTTTTATAATCAGCACATAAAACTAATCATTGGACAGGGAAAAATTAAGATAGGTCTGAGACAATGCGATGAGTACAAGTCAGTTTTATAATTATTTTAACATGAGAAATCAATAAAACCAAGTCGCCAAGAAAAATATACAAAAGATTAACGTCAGAGAGAACTGCCTGCATTTATTAGAACCTTTTATCAATGTCATGTCCTCTCCATAAGAAAGGAGACCAACTTGACTGCACAAATTATTGTGAAATATTTATCGGAACGGGAAATCGGGAAATATCAGGCTGGCTTCCGGAAAGGCCTTACTCCGCTGTTGATCAAGTATTTACCCTCAGGACAATTTTGGAACGGGGTCATGAATATAAAATCCCTACTCACCACCTGTTTGTCGACTTTAAAAGTACATATGACAACATCAAACGACCTAAGCTGTATAAGGCGATGAGGGAAATGAGCATTCCAAGCAAACTGTTACGTCTCGTGAAGTTGACAATAAAAGATGTAAGGTGTCAGGTACGGATCCAGTCTGACTGCTCTGCCGCATTTCCCTCCAGTAAAGGTTTGAGACTGGGGGATGGACTGGCCTGTCTTCTTTTTAATCCTGCACTGGAGAAAGTTGTACGGGATTCAGCAATCCAGACAGGCCAAACGATATTTACCCGTACTGTGCAGATATTGGGATACGCTGGTGACCTGGATATCGTTGCCAGGACCTGATCGGAATCGGTAGAAGCCTTTGGGAAACTCATGGACGCTGTTTCAGCCATGGGGTTGACCATAAACGAGGGGAAAACAAATATATGCACACAGGGACTGGTGGTGAAGAGACACTCATTGTAGGCCCTTACACATTCCAAAGGTTGAACAAGTTTGTGTATACGGGATCCTTAGTGACACCAATAAACAATGTCTCTGCTGAAATAAGAAAAATGATAGTGGTGGCAAAAAGGGCATATTTTGCCTTACTGAAAACTCTTCGCAGCAGATCCCTTACCAGGGGCACTAAACTTCCGAAACCGGGACTATCTCAAGAAATAATGTAAATAGTCTTTTAATTTTCGAAAGAAAAATATTGGGGCCTATAGTTGGCCCAGTAAGAGATGGAGGTGGATGGAGGATTAGGAGGAACAGGAAGATTTATGATCTTTACGGAGATGTGGATTTATTAAACTGGGGAGGCTCAGTTGGGCTGGCCATGTTGCAAGGATGAAAGTGGAAGAAATTCCTAGAAAAGTAGTGGACATAACCCTTCACAGTCTGGTAGGCCCCGGACTGGTAGGCCAAGGCTTCGATGGGTTGACAGAGTGGCAGCGGATGCTTGGAGCCTGCTACAGATCAGAAGCTGGAGAAAGGCAGCACAAAATCGGGTCGAATGGCGGCGGCTCATTGAGAAGGCCAGGACCCACCCAGGGTTGTAGCGCCACGGAGATAGATAGATTTTATCCAAGTCAGGTCCTTAATTTATAACTAGGTTAACTAAGTTTTTCTAATATAGGAATTAAATTAATACTGAAGTTTTAAAATCTTTTATAAGCTCCAAAAGAACTAGTTCTAATTGTTTTTGGCGCAGTCCTAAGAAGGAAGGATAAACAAGATTTTATCATAAAAGTTCTGATATGTTTTAATATTAACAATTTAAGCTAGAATAATAATGTTAAAAGAAAAGAGAAATTATTTTTAAAGAGAAAAGATAGGCCCTCGGCCGGGATTTGAACCCGGAGCCTTTTTTTCATCGTGATATCACTCTACCATTTGAGCTATCAAGGCCGCCTGCCTGCAAAGGACAAATCTTTTCTCTCATCCTATCCCATGTCCTCGTGCTCTCGCAATTTTTGCGATGAATACACTAGAACGAAGTTCTTTGAACATTAATTTAATTTTAGGATCTTATTGACTTACCTCATATTATTATTTATAATTTTTTATAATTATTGGTCAATTTTTTTGAGTTTTAAATATTTTTATTTTTAAAGAGAAAAGATAGGCCCTCGGCCAGGATCCCGTATTTTAAAAATATTTAAAACTAAAAAAAATTGACCAATAATTATAAAAAATTATAAATAGTAATATGAGGTAAGTCAATAAGATCTTAAAATTAAATTAATGTTCAAAGAACTTCATTCTAGCATATTCATCGCAAAAATTGCGAGAGCACGAGGACATGGGATTGGATGAGAGAAAAGATTTGTCCTCTCCAGGCAGGCGGCCTGGTAGCTCAATTGGTAGAGCGATGTCCCAGTGAGACAAAAGTTCCGGGTTCAAATCCCGTCCAAGGGCCTATCTTTTCTCTTTAAAAATAAAAATATTTAAAACAAAAAAATTGACCAATAATTATAAAAAAATTATAAATGAAAAATTAATTTATGGCCTTATTTAGTTTATTAATAACAATAAGTCTATTATTTATAGCCTTATTTAGTTTATTAATAACAATAAGTCTATTATTTTAACATTAGAAACTAATAAAATCAACTTGCCCAGAAATATATTCAAGCGATTAGCATCTGAGAATGGTCCACATTCGTTAGAACCTGGACATGGCATAGGTATCGGGGCACTATCATAAATTAAATCAAAACCGCCGATTCGTATTTCTGAGCCTGTCATTCTAGAAACAAAATTAAATATTAGAACCCATCTTCCCATTAATAAAACTAAAATTTAATATGATAATGTTATGCGTTATCATTTCCTTTACAAACAAGTTTTCTATATTAAAAAAAAAAAAAAAAAACTTTAAACAGAATTACCCACCTCCCTTCAAAATCTACAACATTCAATACATCAGAAATCATGTTGTATTTCAAATCATGGTCTTCTTCATCTGTTGATTCGAGGGCAGGTCTAGAATTCACCTCTAACAACCATCTGAAATTGATAAACCTAAAAATATCTAATTAATCATATTTATCTAATTTACTTACTAGTTAACCTTTAGTTCTAAACATAAAAAGATTGTATGAGAGAAGGAGAAGCGAAGGAGTACAAAGATAGATTTACTTGCACTTATGGTTAGCTAGTGCATATAAGAGATATACAGCAGAGTAAGATAAAAACTTAAACATTTGGAGTTTTGTAGAAATAAAAATGTTAATATGATCTGACCAAATTATTTAATTTGACACTCATATTCTCTATATCACACTCAACGGCTTGGTTTTTTTCCAAAATTAAGACTACCCACTGTATAGAAGCTGGGTGAGCCCCAACAGAGTCTCCATGAACAGATATAACAATTTATCTACAAATCTGCAACACAGTGCCCTTAATCACTGAGCTATACCACTTCCAGTGTTAATAATAAAATATAATTGAAACTAAGAGGAATATATTGAAGTCATTATAATAAATTAATACATAAATCAAAAAGTAAATCAATTCTAATAAATTTAAATATTTTATTTGAAAAGAAAAGATATGATCAGGACTTGGAATCGAACCCGGGTCTCCCACGTGTCCGTTGTGGTGCTTAGCCACCTCAGCCATCCTGGTTCGCTTCTCGGTCAGACATATCCTTTCTTTTTACTGATCCTATATCTCCGTGTTCTTGCAATTTGTTTACGCATAATGTTTAACTAACATTCTCCCCGTGTATACATCGCAAATTGTAAGAACATGGAGATATAGGATCAGTGAGAAGAATGGATATGTCCGACCGAGAAGCGAACCAGGATGGCTGAGGTGGCTAAGCACCACGACGGACACGTGGGAGACCAGGGTTCGAATCATTTCTTTTCAAATAAAATATTTAAAAATATTAAAAAAATTATAACATCTAACAATAAAATAAAAAGATATCAATTCTAATAAAGTTTATCATAATGTTGTAATTAAATAATTAATTGCATCAGTATTAATATGAGAGTTTAAAAAAGACTTTGAGGGCAATAAAAACAATAATAAATTAGATTATTAATGAATCGTTTAATTTATAATTATTTATCAAGGGGTATGTACCATTTGGAAAATAGTAAAAAAAGTTGTTCATTCACATCATTAAGTGGAACATGCAATCACCAATCAAATCAATTGACATATACAGTTCTGTATATGTGGTAAGTGAGAATAATGATTTTTTTTACTTACGGATTCAGTTTGTCATCCAAAAGTATATCATATCCGAACAACTCAAAAGAATGACGATTTTGGTTAATATTTTTCTGTACACTAAAGAGACTTGTTAAAATTATATGTCCCAGCTGTTGCACAAGATTTTCAACTACGGCCCATCCATGACGTGCAGTTAACATTTCTCTAAGTTTCCTAATGTGCCATTTTTGACCCTTAAAGAGACAGTTTTTACTATTATTAAAGAACTCTCAAAAAATAAGTTTCAACATGATGTTTTGAATATAATAGAAGGTTCAAAAATAAAGCAGCAAGTCTCTCATCAAACAACAAAATAATTTTTTTTTTTTTTAATGATTGTTATAATTTTTAAATATTTTATTTTGAAGAGAAAATAATCCCAGCTCTGGATAAATCTTTTCTCTTCAAAATAAAATATTTAAAACAAAATAAATTGTGTGAAAACCTGAAACTTATAAAAAGCTAGCATAATTTTTATAAAAATATTTTATTTACCGGTTTTCTATTGGTCCTGAACTAAACAAATCTAGGGTAAAAAATATGGAATCTCTTATTCCACATTTTTTAAATTTTATGATGATCTAAGACACTTGGCCATCTTAACAGTAAAAAAAGTTTACTCTTGAGATTTGTCCATCTTGTCGTAAAATTTTGCTTATATTAACTCAGATGAAGATCTTATTTTTTGTGAAAAAAAAAACCGGTTATAATTACGAAGAATAAAACAATACATTTAAGAAGGAATAAAATATATGCTAGGTTTTTCGTAGGTCTACAACAATTACTGGCCTATATGGTAGTAATTGCCATTCGTCACACAAACTTACATGATAGATCTCATCATGATGTCTTAGTAAATAATGAAGAAAGAAACTATAGATATGGTTTAAGGTTTAAATTTCTAATAAGGTCGAATAATCAGATGCTGCCATAACAGTGCTATCTGGTTTTAACTATTTTATATTCAGTGAAATTAATCAAATGATTAATGCTTTAAAAATATATTACTTAAAATTACTATTGCTAAAGTATCTGGAATACAAAATGCAAGATACTTTTAAATTAAGTATTTCAGATACCAGATACAAAATACTTTCAGGAACGGTATCTGAAATATTAGATAAAAATTACGACGTAATTACGTATTAATAAATTACTAATTAATATTAATAAATTAGTATTAAAAAATTATGTATCTTTTAAATACTTTTTAAAGATAAAATACTTTATTTATAATAGAGGAATCAGAATTCTCTAAAAACATGTAATAAGATTCATCTTTTGACTTTTTTTTTATATAGCCTTCAATATTGTCTAAAGCCTCCGATTTTTGTTTTGCAGATTGATTCATTTATCGTGTTTCAGTCTCGATAAGTTCTTTCACATATTATTTCCCCTCTTTTGGTAACTGTTTCAATTTAAAAGAACAGATGTGACACTGCGGCTAATATTGCATCATTTGCTGCAGGCTCTAACTACAAAAACTTTTTAAAACGCCAACTTAGATTTTCTTCAATGACATCTAGCAGGGAGCTGCAGTATTTTAGACTTTTCATCATAAGAGATTTGATGATATGTTGAATTCTTATAAGCTCTAGTAACAGACAACCACAGTAAGTGAATTTTTTCTCTAGCAAGCTTTGAATAGCTTCTGCTATTGGCTTTGAACAGTTCACTTAAAAAGTGAATTCATTTTCCTTCAACGAAGGTAATTTTAATATTTTCATGGTATCACTAAGACGGTTCTGCACGGCTAAAAGATCTTGAATGGTATTATAATAGGAGCTCCATCGAGCTGCACATGGAGAAGTTAGAGAAAGCATCATGCAGTCTCTTATAAAAAGTATTTTTCAATCTTGCTTCTTTGAAATCTGTATTGTCAATCAAATGCAAAGTGTGTGTAGCACATCTTTCATGTCCAGGCTGAAGGCAATCACTTCCACTATGTAAGTCTGATGAAGCATCTGGAAATCTGTAGTACAAGCAGCGAATCATCATCTTTATCTTCATTACCTTCATCAAGTGATGTTTCTTCAAGATCTTCTTCATACGCATGTGAAACATGTTCATTTTCAACTATCTCTGAATCAGACTTCCCAAATAATTCAAAAGCCTTAACCAAATTTAAACCATTATCTGTAACTGTTTTAACAACATTTAACATTTTCAGGGCATGTTCTGAATGTATATCAGCTATCATTTTTGCAACTTTATCAAATGTATGAGCCCCTTTGAATCTTCAGCAAGCAATGGCAACACTTTTCCTCTCAAAAGTCTTACTTTCAATCAAATGGACTGTAACCCCCAAATAATTTCTGTTGGAGGCTCGTTCCATTGCATCTATGGTGACATATAAAATAAAAATACTTTTATAATTTATTTTATTGTTATATGATATAATTTTTTTAATTTTAAATATTTTATTTGAAAATAAAAGATATGACCAGGACCACGGAGAGGTGAGAGACCCGGCTTCGTGTCCCGGTCCTGGCCATATCTTATCTTTTCAAATAAAATATTTAAAAATAATTTTAATATAATATAATATTAAAATTAATATAACCATAGAATCTTGTCACATTTTGTGAATAAATGCATAGATAACTATTACTAAAAGTATTTTAGCAAACAGTATTTGCAAAATACTAAGATACCAAACAAAAGATATTTAAATACAAGATACAAAATGAATTTAAAAAAAGTATTTTCGATACAAAATGAAAATACATATCTTGTATCTTGTATCTATATTTCAGATACTTGTATCTCAAATAAGTCACATCTCTGCTGAATAAGATACTTCTTCACATGAGAAATGACAAGCAGCAATAATTTTAAATAATATCTCATTAAGGAATAATGATTTTAATAATTCCAATAGATATTTAAAATAAAATTCCATATTTAAAATTTCACATTTAATATAAAGCAGTTATTTAGTTGGGCTGGTATAATTGGGCTTGATAACCGTAATATGGTGATAAATACTAATAATTTGACCACACCACAAAGTCTCCATAAAATAACAATAAGAATAAAATCATTATGAGATGAATAGAACTATGTTAATTATTTGAACTTTAATAATTAATTTACCTGTTTATGATTGTCTAAGGTCACACACTTTTTATTTAGTTGCAGTGATGCATTCGTTAAATGAATGTAGTTGTCTTTTAATTCTGAGAGGTCATAAGTAGTTCCGCTCATTCGGGCAAATCCCTCACGATTGACCCATACTTTTAAAGGGGAAAACTGGAAGTAATATTCAAAATTATTATGATTAATAAGAATAAGGGTTCAAGTTCCATTTATTGAATGTAATTTTATTTTTATCTCGTTAAACTAGTTTAAGCTTCCAATGTCAAGAGTTAATATATAATTAACTCAAAACTAAACACAATACAATAATTTTTAATTTTATAAAATGAAAAAAATACCAAAATTTTCATGTTATCTACATTTTGAGTGCTTACTTCGTCAAATATAGAAACAATTGAAAACTTTGCTTTTTGACCACAGATTTCATATTCCCAGCACCAGTAAATTAGTTAATTGCACTGTGGGAAGCGGAATTATGTCATTCTCATAGTTCACAAGTGTCTAAGTCAGGCCATGGCTTGAAATGGAGTTATTAATTATATTATAACTCGATTTCAAGTAGACGCACAAACACTTAAAGAACGATACAGTTCTGCTTCTCTTTGTACAATTAAATAAATTTGGAGAAAATTTGACTTTAAAATGTATTCATTGGGGTTGCGGATATAAGAATTAATATTTGAAGATGTGACTGCAGCAACATTGGATGTTATTTTTTTCATAATTACATTTTGTGGTTGAAGAACTACTGTTTTCACTTTATTGATAAGTTAAAGTCTTCAAATTAACAGTAGGCATTAACAAACAGTTAGTTTTAGAACCTAAACTTACAGTGAGTCAACTAATAATAAAAATATATAAATTATGTAATACTTCAAACACAATACTAGGTAATTATTCTGCAGATTGTCACTTCGAGTTGACTCACGACAAGTTTTAATTTTTCATTAGTTTCCCTTTTAATATTTTCCACAAACACAAGATATTATGAGCTTTATTATTAAACAGAATATAATTATGTGAAAATGTGTATACTTCGGTAATTACTGTGGTTTGCTTTTCACTTATTAAAGAACGATTGCTGCATATTGCAAGTAATCAAAACCGTGAAAAACAAAATTTTGCCACCTAGCAACAGTATAATTAGTTCAAATAGTATATTCAAATCAAATACATCCATTTTTTTATCTATATATAAACTGGGGTTATGAGAAACAATAAAGCCAAGTAAAATTCTACTTTACAACTCTGTAAAAAAGGTTGTTAATATTAATAAATTGAATAAATGGTAGTTATTCACCAGGTTTTCGATTCGAGTTACAAGTTTTAACTTTTCGTTTCCCTTTAAATATATACCAAAAATACAAGTTATCATGAGCTTTATTATGGAAAAGATAATGTAATTATGAGAAATGTGTACACTTCAGTTTCAAGTGGCATGATGAAGTATAGATGATATATGTTAATTTAAACGTTCATTTCTATTTGAAATGATTACCAAAGTATACACATTACCCATAATTACATTCTCTTTTCCATACTAAAGCTCACAATAACTTGTATTTATAGAAGATATTTAAAATGAAAAGTTAAAACTTGTGACTCAACTCAAAGCAACAAATACCTAAATTATTTAAAAAATATTGCTATAAGAAGTATATACTTAATAAACTAAACAATTATCTACTTAATGAAACTTAAATGGAGTATTTTTAGCATTGTAATGAACTACTCAGATCTGCAAGCAATTTATGAATACATTTTCTCCAAATATGTTATTAATGAACTAATACATATCAACAGCTCTGTTCTAATTACATTGAGGATATCCTTTTATATGTTTCAATTGAATCCAACAATTGCAAATACAAATTAGAAGTAAAGATCATTTTACTTTATAAATATGCAATGGAGGGGAGTAATAGAAAACGCGCCATCTCTCAGCAGTGAGCGAAAAATTTCGATTATAAGAGTTTTCACCAGAGTGAAAACCAATAGCAATCAAAATTAGTAAAACGCGAAAGTAATAAGTAAAAGAGATTTTAAACATTTAAATATTCTATATATTATGATAACAACTAAATTGTAATAATAACAAAGGTAATATAATGAAGTTATATCAGTTTCTTATTAAAGCCGATACAGCTGATCAAGGCAGCTGATCAAGTCGGCCTAGAAGCAGTTTGAGATTTTAGTTTTAACACCGGTTGAATACTTGATTATTCTTTTAGTTTTTGGTTCTACAGTGCTGTTTAATTAATAGTGGTTATTAAGTGTGTAATCTAGAAAAATGAAAATAAGTTTATTTAATCATTCGTAATGTTTCTTCAGTGCTTTAAATAGTTATAATGAATTGTGAACTGTAGTGGAGTTTGCAGAAAGAATTTTATACAGTTTTGCTGAATTAGTAGAAAGGAGCTGATGCTGAGCATGACTATGGGAAATACTATTATGAAAAGTATTGTAGCAAAGTTAATTATACAATATTCAGATAAAAATTAAAAGTAATATTCAATAAAGATATTTTAGAGTAATTATCAAAATTTAAAAATGCAAATTGCAGAAGAATAGTTTTGAATTAATATCTACCTAATCTGCAATTATTAAGTTGGAGTTAATAATGTATATTCAGTACGAAGAAACTTTTAGGAGGGAGATTATTTAGTTAACGTTCAAGGCAACAGAATGCGTTGCCATTACTGCAATGTCGAATTTTTTTCTCTAATTATTATATATCGTTTAATACAGATAAAATATCACAAGATACTTATAGCATATATCACCAATACATTTTATAATATTTAATCACAGTATATTCTATTTCTAATTGCTAATGATTTTCTCTTATATTCTGCAAATTACTAAAAATTTAGAAAATATTAAATATTCGTAATGTTTTAAGTAGTTATAGTGAATTGTGAACTGTAGTGATGGGGGCGACCTGTTGTCTTGTGGTTAGCGTAACAAACTACTAAGCCCAAGATCGCGGGTTCTTAGACCGGCAGGTGTCCAGGATTTTTTAAAGGGAGTAAAAAAACCTTAGTTACGCCGTCCTTCGAAAGGGACGTTAAACGGGGGTCCCGAGCCTGAACGATGTCCGGTACTCGTTAAAAATCCCTATCCTAATTAAACCTGGATAGGCAAAATTTAGAGCTCCCTACGTAGCATCGTCCGATTAGCCATAGCAGCAAAGTGACGTTTAATGAATACACAACAACTGTAGTGGTGTTTTAGAAAAAATTTTATACATTTTTGCTGGATTAAAAGAAAGGAAAGATGTTCAGCACGGCTATGGTAAATTTAAATACAATTTTAAAAAGTATTATAGCAAAGGTAATTATTCAATATTCAGATTAAAATAAGAATAATGTTGAATTACGATATTTTAGAGTAATTATCAAAATTTATATTTTAAACATCCAAATAGCAAAACAATAGTTTCAAAATTGATATCTACATAATCTGTAATTACCTTATTTGAGTTAATAATATGTATCCAGTACGAAGAATCTTTAGGAGGGAGATTATTTAGTTCGCGTTCTAGCCAACAGAATGCATTGCCATTACTTCAGTACGGAATATATTCTGGTAATTTCGTTTATTTCAGATGAAATATTACAAGATACTTATACCACAAATTGCCAAGAAATTTTATAAAATTTTATTACAGAATATTCTATTTCAATTACTAATGAATTTTCGTTATAGTCCGCAAGTTACTAAGTATAGAGAATATTTTAAAATAAATTATGGTATCTATTCCGCAGGCTCTCGCTTTGAGTTGAGTTACAAGTTTTAACTGTTTATTCGTTTTATTTTTAATACCTTCCAAAAATACATGTTATCGTAAGCTTTAATATGAAATATAGAATGCAATTATGGGTAATGAGTATATTTCGGTAATCAAATAAACGTTTCAACTAACATTACAAGGTATAAATGATATATGTTTATTGAAACGTCCATTTCTAGATGAAATGATTTCCGAAGTATACATATATCCCATAATTACATTCTCTTTGCCATACTAAAGCTCTCGATAACTTGTCTTTTTGGAAGATATGTAATATAAAACGAATGAAAAGTTAAAAGTTGTAACTCAACTCGAAGCGACGATATATGAATTTAGATTGAAAATTTTAACAAAACCTTACCGATTGAACTAGAACATAGAGACGCAGATCAAATTTTTTGCCACCTAGTAAATAAGGGTTATCAATGTATTTCTGTACTAGCCATATATCTGGCATTGTGTCATCTCCTTCTGGTGTAACTTTCAGAAAATCTTTTCCAGCTTTCCACTTGTTAAGATCTTTTAACCTGAAGGAATAGAAAACACTTTTAGATGCTTAGTAAATACAAAAATAATTACGTTGTAAGGCACCGCTAAAAAGTACTAGTATCTGTATATCTATAAATATATATTTCCCTTACAATCTCTGTTTAATATTGCGTGTGCACTTAAACAATTTTCATGGTAACTCAAATGTGTCGTGCAATGTAATTTTTAGCTGCTTGAGGTCTTCTTCAGTTTGCCGTATCCATTGGTACTTGTTTTTACTGTTGAAAGTGATGTTGATAATTTGTTTTGTTCTTCTGTTTCTGTAATTCTGTTCTAATCTGTATATCTATCATAATTGATGCTGGCATCAACATACATAAATTTAATGGATTTACACACTTCCTTTTCTACATATGTCTATAGTATATATATTTCGGTACATGAGTAGGAGCAGTAGGATAACTAGGAAGATTTATTACAGATGTGCAAATATATAATGCAGTTGCATCACCTGGATTTGTATTAATATTTTTTATATTGCTACCAGTCATAATTTGTGGGCTCGGAAATCATCATTTCCTTAATAACAAATTAATTTAAACATAGGTTTTGAAAATTACTTATAAATTATATTTTTGTTTTAAATCCTGCCCAGAAGCCATATATAGTGGTTCAATCAGATTATCAAAATTATACTATGTTCACCATTTTTACTGACTTTAATATATACAAAACATTAACATGATCGAATATAATGATATTCACAGGACACACGTGCTACTTACTTTCTGAATAGGAAAATGCCTTTTCCCCTGCTTCCGATCGCTGGCTTCACAATCCAGGTCTGTCCGCTATGTTTTTTATGTTCATCGACAAACATCATGTACTGAGCCTGTGAAAAACATTATATGTTGTGTCATTTATAAATAGATTTAACAAGCAAAACTGAACACACAAGTAGTTTTATAGGACATAGTTCTCGAGTCGATTAACATGTATATAGCCCAAAATACTTATTGTACGAATACATACAAAAATCATTTTAATTTATAAGAAATAATCAAATAGTTCTATGTACATTGCAACCTAATTTATAAATGTGTACTGTAAATTGTATACTTGTAAATTCAATATCTACCACACTATCAAAGCTAGGATTTATCCTTACTGCGGAGTAAAATTTAGCATATGTAGATAGATCTCTAATAATTAAAAATAAATTCTTCAAGTATATAACATATTAAAATATAAATCATATATATAAATATATATATATATATATATATATATATATATATATATATATATATATATATATATATATAATACGACTTTATTACAACAATTGTCATATGTCGTAAGCTGACAATGATTTTTTCCACTTTTTCACAGTCCTCCTCCGTTTGCCCTCTGGCTGCCATTCCTTCCTGCAATCCATCGTACCATTTCTTTGCCGGACGTCCTCTTCTCCTCCTCTCCTTAGGAACATAATTTATTATTCTCTTGGGCCATCGATTTTCTGGCATTCTCATTACATCGCCGTACCAGCTCAGCTTTTTGGTCTCAATAGTGTACAAGATATTGTACACTATTGAGACACTATTGTTCCTGTACTTTTCTCTGATCACGTGGTTAGGGATGTGCTGGAGTTTCGATATGCTACTACTACGTCTCCAGAAGTCCATCTCCATCGCTAGGAGTTTCTTTTCTAAGTTGGTAGTGATGGCCCATGTTTCTGATCCATATAATGCCACACTTTTGACAAAGGAGTGGTAAAGTCTTTTCTTTGTAGACAATTGAACCAAAGGAAAATATAAATCAAATTGAACTAAAGGAAAATATAAATCAAATTCACATTAAAAATTCAAATAAAGAAGGAAATTTATATTATATCGTATTATTAAATATATTGAATATAGCCTGCTTTTTGTTTATGATGGCCGCAAAAAGTAATGAATCAATCAAATTCAAATTTGGTATCTGTTCCGCAGATTGCCGCTTCGAGTTGAGTTACAAAAAGTTTTAACTGTTTATTCCATTTCTTTTCAATATTCCCCAAAAATACAAGTTTTCGTGAGCTTTACCATAGATAAGAGAATGTAATTATGGGGAATGGGTAGATTTCGGTAATTATTTCATCAAGGAATAAAAGTTTCAACTAACATCTCGAAGTGTAGATAATATATGTTTGTTGAAACATTCATTTCTGGATGAATTGATTGATAAAGTACACATATTTTGCATAATTACAGTCTCTTTTCCATACGAAAGCTCATGATAACTTGTATTTTTGGAAAATATTAAAAGGGAAACGAATAAAAAGTTAAAACTTGTAACTCAGACTAAGCGACAACCTGCGGAATAGATATCATTTTTCTAATACGTTGGTTTTCTCTACTTTGGGCTATTATGAAATGAATATATTTTGTATATGATAATGAATTCCTTTTGTAAAGCATAATGTGACTCAACTCGTAGCGGCAACCTGTGGAATAATTACCTCAAATTTTAATTTCATCGTTTCCGTGGCCCTAGGTAGTTTAGTAATAATAAAATTGATATCTACATAGCCGGCAAAAGACTTTCTGCAATTTTTCGCTAAAACTGCTCAAACTATTTTAATGAAACTTCCCTTCTTCAAACATTATTTCTTAAAAAAAAATGAAGATGGAAAGATTATTTTATTGTTGCACAACTCGAAAACTATATGTTGTTTGTGGTTATAATCCCCTCCCCCCAAAATAAAAAAAAAAAGTTTTTGAATATTGTTGTGTTTTTATTTATCTAAAGCTGTATGATTTAACATTGTCTTAGGGTAGGAAAATATTGTAATAATTAGTATAAGTCACCTACCAGCACAACCATTGGCTAAAACGGTGTAGCCCTTATATCCAAATACTGCAGCCAGTACTTCTCATGCATTGCTTTCATAAATGTATATGATTCTTTTATAGGTACAATTATTGTTCGTTCATTTAACGTCACTTTATGCTGCTATGGCTAATCGGACGATGCTACAGTGGGAGCTCTAAATTTTGCCTATCCAGATTTTAATTAGGATAGGGATTTTTAACGAGTACCTGACATCGTACAGGTTCGGGACCCCCGTTTAACGTCTCTTCCGAAGGACGGCGTAACGAAGGATTTTTTACTCCCTTAAAAAATCCTAGGGCCACCTGCCGGGCTACGAACCCTCGATCTTGGGCTTAGTAGTTTGTTACGCTAACCACTAGACCACAGGTGACCTTTACAATTATTTTTAGTACCTATACCTACAATATAGTACTACTACTATACTACCTATACCTCAACATCAGGCAGAATGCACTTTCTAATCTGTATCGTTAAATTGTAAGATTCCTGTAATCCGTTCTTCCTTAAGCACCGTGATTTTCCGTTTTACTTTCGAATTCATTCGAAAATCTTAAACTAAAAAGAGTGAAAGTAGCGGATCTTCCTTTCCATCCATAATTTATCTTACACACTTCCTAGATAAGGCGAGGTATCCATCATTCTCTTATAAGAGTTAGTTGGGACCTTGCGTAACTTATGTTATTTCAAATAATGTTTTTGTCACATTATATCTTTCCTCGTGACAATGTCCATAGCGCACGATGCATTTGCCTCTGAAAGACCTAAGATACCTTCCAGAGTTGGATAACGAAGATTGGAACTCGGACGATCCATCATGACTTATCTGGTTTCTCTTTCGGAGGCTTTGCGTCACCATGGCTAATGAATGGCCAACAAGTGATTGATCAGGCAGCAGGTTCACTCTCACTGCGCCTGGGAACAAAGGAACACAAGAAGAAGCGGAACGCTAGTCATCCTGAGCTGTGCAGGGGTCGAAAGGTAAGTGATACAGGACTTAGGTTCGAAGGGGTTGTCTGCAGGCTTGGGCACTTCCTCCAGAGCCAGGCATTACTTGCATGATGAATGATGGATACTGTTTCCATTCCATTATTCGAACAAAGTAGAACTTATTCGTTATTCATTTATTCCTTATCCGGTATGCGATTTGAAAAGTCCACAGTTTGTCACTCAGATCCGCAGGTTGGCACTTCGAGTTGAGTAACAACTTTAGGGTAACTGTTCCGAATGTTGTCGCTTCGAGTTGAGTTACAAGAAGTTTTAACTGTTTAATATTTTCCTAAAATATAAGTTATTATGAGATTTAGTATAGAAAAGAGAAGATGTGGTAATTATTCCGTAGACTGTCGATTCTAGAAGAATCACAAAACAGGTTTTAACTTTTCATTCATTTCCTTTTTAATATTTTCCAAAAATAAAAATAATCGTGAGCTTTAGAAAAAAAAAAGATTGCAAATATGTGAATATTTCGGTAATCATTTGATAAAGATATGATCGTTTCAACACGCGTATATCATCGATATTTCGAAATGTTAAGTGAAACTTTTATTTCTCGATGAAATGATTACTGAAATCTACTCATTACCCATTACTTTTTTTGTACCAAAGCCGCGGTTATTTTTATTTTCGAGAGTATTAAATAGGAACAGAATGGTTAAAACTTGTTGAGACTTAACTCGAAGTGACAGCCTGCGGAACTGATAACTCGCTATTTATTCCACTTCTTGTTTCTACTTATCTTGAATGGTGAAATCTATAATTTTTTTTTTGCGATAATCAAATTTCAAATGACTGATTTGAAGTTAGAGTCTCGCTATAATAGACATTATAAAACAGTATAATCTTTTTCCGGGATGGACCGTGTGGTGTTGGTTTTGTTTGCCAAGCTTTCGCTCATCGTGTTGTGAGCTTCCTCAGGGCTAGTCAGTAAATGAAGAGCGGATAGTGGAGTCAGGGTGTATATAACTAGTGGTGGGGGGGTCTCGGTCGAAGTCTGCCTTCCCATTGGCCCGCTTGTATCGAGTCCGTGGGCTGTGTTGTGTTCGGGTGGGTTCGTGTGTGTTCGGTATTGTCGTATGTGTGTGGATGGTAGGTTGATGTGTTGGTCTTTTGTTTTATGGCAGGGTACCAGTTTTTGCTGAGTTTGTAACCGTCTTCCTTATTGAAATTATTGGGTTCTTTAATAATTTCAATGGCTTCTCTAATGGTGCGGAGGTGATAATTATTTTCTTTAACCAGTGCGGTTGTGTTTTCGAAAGGTATGTGGTGGTTGGTGTTGTAGAAGTGTTCTGCAGCCGATTTTTCCGTCTTAAAGTTTTTGACACTAGATATGTGTTCTTTTAACCTTCTTTCAATGGTCCTTCCGGTTTGTCCAATGTAGACCTTGCCACAGGAACAGGGTATGCTATAGATGCCTGGAGTACGTAGTCCTAACTTGTCTTTGGGTTTCGGTAGGATGTGAGCTATTGTTTTGTCTGTGGAGAATGTGGTCTTGATGTCGTGGTTCTTTAGAATCCTGGCGATCTTTTCTGAGGTGCCTTTGATGTAAGGAATGGTTGTCTGGTTTTTAGGTTCGTTGTCGGTTTCGTTCTTGTCTTGTTTTTTTAGTTTTCTCTTGCGTTCTACTCGTTTAATAGTCTCTTTGTCGTATCCGTTTTTTAGGAAGGCTGTTCTCAAGTGCCTCTTTTCTTTAGAGAGCTGTGACGGTTCAGCTATCATTTCAGCTCTGTTGAGTAGAGTGTTGATGATTCCTTCCTTTTGAGACGGATGGTGGTGTGATGTGGCATGAAGGTATCTGTCTGTATGTGTAGGTTTACGGTAGACGGTGTGTCCAAGGTGGTTTCCCTTCTTCTCGACCAGGACGTCTAGGAAGGGAAGTTTCCCATCCTTCTCCAGCTCCATGGTGAATTGTATGTTAGGGTGGATGCTGTTTAGGTGGAGTAAGAATCTGTCCAGTGCATCTTTTCCGTGCTTCCAGATGGCGAAGGTGTCGTCCACGTATCTGAACCAATATTCAGGTTTTTGGGTTGCGGTGGAGAGTGCCTTCTGTTCAAAATGTTCCATGTACAGGTCTGCTGCCGGTGAGCTCAATGAAGATCCCATGGCTGTGCCTTCCATTTGCTTATAGTACTGTCCATTGAACAGGAAATATGTTTCTTTCATGCATATCTCCGTCAGTCGGTACTCTTCTTCGCTCAGAAGATTTTTCATAAGGTTCAGGGCTTCATCGGTAGGGACCTTGGTGAAGAGCGACTTGACGTCGAAGCTTACTAGGATGTCGTCTTCGTTTATATGAATGGTTTTGATTATGTCTATGAATTGTTTGGAGTTGCGGATGTTGTGTTGTGTTTTGCCAGTGTGGGTTTTAATTATGTCGGAGATGTATTTGGATAGGTGGTATGTAGGTGAGCCAATGGTACTGACTATGGGTCTCATAGGGATACCGTCTTTGTGTATTTTGGGTTGTCCGTATAGTCTTGGTGGGATTGGGTCAGATATTATGAGCCGTTTGGTTTTTAGTGTCTGGCTGGTGTTGATGATAGTCTGAATTTTCTTGTTAATGTCATTAGTGGGGTCTTTCTCCAGTTTCTTGTACGTTCCATCGTTGAGGATTTCCGTCATTTTGTTTAGATATTGGTCTGTCTTCATAATGACGGTGGCATTTCCTTTGTCAGCAGGGATTACAAGAAGGTCGTCTCGTTTCTTCAGTGTAGTGAGTGAGTTGTATTGCGTCTTAGAAAGGTTAGGTCTTGGTGGCTTGGCTTTACGTAAAATGTGACTAATGTCTTGCCGGATGGTTTCGGCGGCGTTTTGGTCCATATTCTTGATACATGCTTCTATGTTGGTTATAATCTTCTCTGTAGGTACATGTCTAGGTGCGATGGCGAAGTTGAATCCCTTCTGGAGGACGCTTATGGTTTCTTGTGGGAATTCTTCATTAGTGAGATTTATAACAGTCTTCTTTAGTGCATCCTTGTAGTCGGTGCAGCTTGTATTTTTCATTGATAGTTTGTGATATTTTCGTTTTTGTATGGCGGAGTGTTTACGGTAGGTGTTATCCGCTTGTTCCCAGGTGAGACGGTCAATCTTCTCCCAATCGTCATTTGCTATTTGGTTTGCTAGGAGCAAGTGGTTATCTAGCAGTTTCTTCTCAACGGTGGATAGTTCAGATCGGGTGTCACTGATTCTTGCTTTCAGTAATGTCATAGACGATCGACGTAAAGCGTTTTGAATACGTGGGCTGGATCCTTTTCTTTCAAGGTTGGAGCATCTGGGTATGATATTGTAGTCTCTACATCTTTTGAGAAATGTGAGTTGTGCCAGGAGTCTCATCTTTTTCGATCTTAGTTTTTCGAGGCTCTTCATGTTCTGAACAGGAACCTCCCCATACAGGTTGATCAGATGTTCACGTAGGCTTCCACGGTCTGCGGTATTGTCCATATAATCTTTTTCCGGGATGGACCGTGTGGTGTTGGTTTTGTTTGCCAAGCTTTCGCTCATCGTGTTGTGAGCTTCCTCAGGGCTAGTCAGTAAATGAAGAGCGGATAGTGGAGTCAGGGTGTATATAACTAGTGGTGGGGGGGTCTCGGTCGAAGTCTGCCTTCCCATTGGCCCGCTTGTATCGAGTCCGTGGGCTGTGTTGTGTTCGGGTGGGTTCGTGTGACTCACTGGTGAGGTGAATTATCACCTCCGCACCATTAGAGAAGCCATTGAAATTATTAAAGAACCCAATAATTTCAATAAGGAAGACGGTTACAAACTCAGCAAAAACTGGTACCCTGCCATAAAACAAAAGACCAACCTATCAACCTACCATCCACACACATACGACAATACCGAACACACACGAACCCACCCGAACACAACACAGCCCACGGACTCGATACAAGCGGGCCAATGGGAAGGCAGACTTCGACCGAGACCCCCCCACCACTAGTTATATACACCCTGACTCCACTATCCGCTCTTCATTTACTGACTAGCCCTGAGGAAGCTCACAACACGATGAGCGAAAGCTTGGCAAACAAAACCAACACCACACGGTCCATCCCGGAAAAAGATTATATGGACAATACCGCAGACCGTGGAAGCCTACGTGAATATTATAAAACAGTTCACAAAAGTTTTTTAAAAACATTTTTCTCGAACCCGCTAACTTTCCCAGTTACTTCTTTATTTTTTAGTATTGTTTTTCGATTATCGCATTATTATTTCTATTTATTGAAGTAAAACTACACGGGCACCCAAACCCATAAATAGAACAAATGGCCTCGACTCTCATGCCTTAGAACACTGGTAGGAGACTAAAAAGAAAGTGGATGAGGGATCTGTTATCATAGGGATATTAAATGAAGCCACGGGAGAGCTACCTCTGGTTACTCTTCTTCTTCTTCATGCCTCTCATGCCATTGTATATTATTTTACTGTCAACCAATCTGCTGATTGTCATTCTGTTATTTGAGAAGTGTGGATGTTAATATAAAGAGAAGAAAAAAATTTATTGGATAAAAAATATAATATGATAATTGAAAAAAAAATGTCCTCAGACTTTAAACAGCTTAGTGAAAATATTTGATGGTATACAGGTATACTTTCTTTTTTTTCTGATGGGCAAAAAAAGCAGACTTTTTTTTATGTGGTGGTCAAAAAAATTCTGAAATTGTAAAAAATGTATTGAAAAACGTAATAAGAAAATGTATTTAAAATACATAATTAATTTCTATTTATTTTTAAAGTAAATATCTAGGCCTACCGGCAGTTCAAAGGATACAGGAATACAGTCGCATAATTTGGCATCTTCCGTTCTTCCTTCTCTTAAGTATGCTTTTCTGAAAAAAAAAATGATGAAAGCAATATTACTTAAGTTACTTACATACTCTTGTGAGCGTTTACACATTATAAATCTGTCCTTCTGTTTATAGAGGTTGGGTGAACCCAAAGAGGATCTCCATCGCTCAGAATCGATAAATTACTGAATAAATTTGGTATCTGTTCCGCAGGTTGTCACTTCGTGTTGAGTCAAAAAAGTTTTAACTTTTCATTCGTTTTCCTTTTAATATTTTCAAAAAATAAAAGTTATCATGAGCTTTGCTAGTATGGAAGAGAGTATGTAATTATGGGTAATGTGTATACTTCGGTGATCATTTCATCTAGAAATGTTCGTTTCAACAAACGTGTATCATGTATACTTCGGAATGTTAGTTGAAACTTGTATTCCTTGATGAAATGATTACCGAAATCTATTCATTATTCATAATTACATTCTCTTTTTCCATTCTAGAAGTCTCGATAGGTTGTATTTTTGGAGAATATTGAAAAGAAAGGGAATAAACTGTTAAAAGTTTTTGTAACTCAACTAGAAGCGACAACCTGCGGAACAGATACCAATTATTTATTCCGCCATGGTGCTACATCGCATCCTATTAACCTACTAAGTGTAATTGTTCCATTGGGTTATTTCAAAATTTATTAGAAAAACATTTGATCAAGTTTCGCAATGATCTCGCTCACCCTCTTCTAAAGAACACGTGCTAGGATTGCGAAATTCTACACAGTAGCAATTGTAACAATAGATCTTGTAACTGAGGAGAAGGTAAACATCTGGCTTAAGGAGCAATTTAAATTCTAGATCGTGAAGAAGGAAGACAATCGGGTGCCGGCAAGGAGGGCACCGAAGGACAAATTGCTGAAGAGGATGAATGTCCTCCGGAGGGAAAGGATACGATTCTTCCAGGACAATCCATGTGAAAGGATAACAGGATCCAGGCTCAGGATCGTTATCGATAATTGTGGCCATCACCATCCTGGTTCATCCCAGGTACCGTGAGGTACACTTATGTCATTTCACGCGCTAAATTACGCGATACATGTCATATGTCATTGACCACGCATTTCTTTGATTCGATTCGACTATATCTGAAATTTGGTCAAAATGTTGGCTTTCTGTTAATAAACTGTTAACCCTATTTAAGATATTTTTTTCCTATTTATTTCCTATTTTCTCCCTCTTTTATCTGAAAAATTTTGTTAGCAAAAGTATTTCGTTCTTGAAATATTACCAATTTGAGTATTCAGCGGAAGTACAAGCTTTAAGATCGAACGAGTCCACATAACCTATTTTCATGTCAGAAATGTATGGTTTAAAAACGCAAAACCGAAATTGCTTTTTTAAGTATATGCCTGGTATAGAATTTTTTTCTCGTCAAAATTGTTTGATCGGAAACCACTTTTTATTGAACTCGTGATACCAATGAACCGAGCCGGCTGGTAAACGTCCGAGGTTTGTATGGGAGGATTTCGTTAACAGCCTTTTTACGAATTTAAGTTTGAACGGTAATCCGTAAACGGATGTTTTTAAACAGACGGTGACATCGGCATCGAAGTTCTGGTTCATTAAGTCTTTTATTATTATTATTATATCAACCTATAAAATAAATTCTGTTTTAATTTCAATATTAAAAAGGCATCGTCCTCATTGAATTGCTATATCAGGGCCTATTAGGAAAATGCTATTATTTGTTACTAATTTTATTTAATTTTTTTTTAATTAGCTCTTACAATTTCTATCTAACTCTTTATTTGTATGTAATTTTCAATATTTTTCAATATCAGCTTATCAATATTTAAATAGAGCACAAGTGCTGATATTCAAATATTTAAATTTAAACTTTAAATGTTGCCCATTTAAAATTATTGCCAGTTTCTCATTAAGTTGTTTAAAAAAAGATAAATTTTCCAAGATGAAAACTGAAAATCAAAATATTGTATAGCATTGAAATATATAGCATTTCAATTAAAATTTTCAGAAAAGTGGCTAAACTATATCAATGTTTAAAACAAAATTAAAACTGAAAGCTCTTTTGTTTGTGGAAAGTTACAGGAAAACAGGTTTTTTTTTTTTGTTTAAATCTCTATAATCTTTAATTAATCTCCGTAATCGTTAATTAATTATTATGTCAATTTTTTAAATATTTCTGCTACGATTGGTTTGTAATAGAACACGTGTAGGAACCTTTACTAATTAATAACACTACAATATCTCCTGTTAGTCCAGATACTGGTAACACTTCCCGTTTATGTTGTCAAAGCAGGTAGTATGTTACGAAATACGTGATTTAAAAAAAATAAAGAGGAAAAGAAATTTTATATTACGTTAACGCTTGCGTATAAATTCGGAACGCGTTTATTATTTGGACCAGGAACGCCTTTTTTTTCTATAAACCGGATATTTCGGAGCTGGAGACAAGCGGCAATACTCGAAGTGGGAGAAAGAAACCGTACAAGATAGGACCCTAAGAAAGAGGAGATGGTAATAAGAAAGACTTGAAAGGAAGTAGCGCAAGAGGTGGAGGAATGAAGACGAAGCAGGGAATGGTCTGCTGGCGAATGGTCAATATCGCTATAAATTGTACTGCGTTCTCCGCGGAATAGATTGCGCTGCTTCTCAATAACCTCTTCATAATCTGATAACTATCTACCCTGTTCGCCTGCTCTTGATCGGGTTCAAGTCTCGCTTCGGTATAATAGGAAAGAGATATTCACAGGCTAGGGCTGAGACCTGAAAATAAATTACAACTTCCAAATAATACTATCATTATCGTTTAATATAAATGTTTTTCTTCATTTATGGAATAAATCAGAAAAATCTTATACAACTACGGACCAGGATTCGTTTCGGTTAGTAGAGAATGTACTTTTTCTAAGACAACGATTGTGCAGGGAAGTCATCCACCCTCTCTCCAAACTAGTGCTCCAAGTGGGCCTACAAGATCCCGCAGGATTCATCCTTGACTGTTGTCAGATTTGATAATTTATTTGTTACAGCCGGATTTGAACCCGGTAAATTAAGCGCTCTACACAGCTTCCTCAGATAAGGAATGCTATAATTAAATATTATACCATATAAATCTAAATTAGAGTTCGGGCGCAGAAGCACATTATATAGATTGACGGTTTTGAAATTAAAATAGTAACCTTTAAAAACCTATCTTTAGAAATTTTATTGGACTTGAATTAAATTATGTAAGCATATTATTGATTTAAGAACAAGTAACTTATTTACGATAATAATCATAATTATTTTAACAATAGATTAGCAATCGCTTTTATAAAGTCGTGCTATAAAATTGAATTTTTATGAGGTATACGATATTTACATTTCATTTATGAAGCTTGGGGTGTTTTGAAATGTTTACAATAACAAACAAATTAATAATTTCTCATAAATGCAACTATCCCAAATTATTTTTTTTTATTCTCTTTATATTTCCATCCACACCTGTCAAATACAGATTGACAATCAGCAGATTGGCTGACTGAAGAAAAAAAATACAAAATGACATGGAAGGCATGACGAAGAACAGTACCCAGCGGCACCTCTCCACGAAATTATTTTAACCACCAAAATATTTAGTATTCAGCACTTGCTACGTGTGAGAGTCAGTGGTAGTATCAAATCTATAATTATCTATCCATCCAGTATTCATAATTCAAAGTCAGTGTTCAATATAACCCAATAAAGAGACAGGTAATCGATTCATAGAGGGTCCTAAATCCTAGAGTCGATCGATAGCTGATTTAACTAAAATAAATTGTTCCGAATAAAATACTTACCATCTCACTCCTTTTTCAATTATGAAAAAAAACCTGATCCATTGGTTTTCAAGGTTATTGGTTTTAGTGTATTGTGGGATATTTGATGTTTCTAAGTCAACAGTTTGGCAAAGGCTCTCAATTTAGTATACCTAGATTATAGGGGCTGAGTGAGCTCCTGGACAGAAGGCCTTGACTCTACAGGAGTTGTAGTGCCACGAATGATGATGATGAGTGAGCTCATCCCAGGAGGATCCAACAGATTCCACTTATGACTGTTAAAACAGTGGTTTCCCACCTGAGGGGCGTGAAGGCAAGTAAGGTGGTGCGAGATCAGTTGGAAACAAAAGTAATTCTCACTTAATTTTATTTATTTTTCTTTTGCCAGTACTTCTTAATCTTAAATTAAAACTTATAATGTTGTATCTTGTGACAGTAAAATTAAATGTCTTGTTTTCAATGCGTTACTTTTGTTTTTTCATTTTCTCATACAATTTATAGTGCAAGGGGGAGCATGGGAGCTTTTCATTTGAACAGAGGGGAGGTGATCTCAAAAAAGATTGGGAACCACTGTGTTAAAAGATTAAATAATTGATCTCCCACTGCAGGTATTGAACTCGGTTCCCTACGTAGTCTTATATCTGACAAATGTTAAAATATTACAAATGAATGATTTACTTCAACTTGGTCATATTCCTGTTAAGCAGTGTCTTCCTGGACAGCTCGTAGAAGTTCCAGAAGTTGGGTACGTACTGGTTGTCGCCCAGCCTGCTCTTGAGTACGTTTTGGATATCTCCGAGATCGCACCAGTACAGGTCCCATATGTTGCTCTCACCTTCGACCTGCAATCACAGGCAACCGCCTGGTTAGGTAACATCATCTCAAGGTAGATGTAACAGCTCATAACTCCGAGAAACCGAAATTTCACGTAATGTGTGGTTCGTCGGTAAGAACTCATCAACGCGCAGTTTCGATCAGTATCCACAAATGTTCAGTAATTAACCCCTCGACTTACAAATGAATTTGAAGCGTCCGAAAACTCATCGGGCATCGCTTCAATAATGAATGGTAAGAACATCTTTCAAATAAAAGAGAATCGACACACGAATGAAATAACTGAATAATTTAATATTGTACTGTGCCGCGTTCACCTGACGGTCCTCACTTCTTGGATCTACAATAGAACATGAAATGAATGATGTCTCCCATGATGTCATATTAAGTCAAGGGGTTAACTAGTTAAATAACCAACAGTATTCTTATCAATGATAACATTCATTATTATCATTCCTGTATCTACTTTCAAAATTTTTCTTTAGTAATTGCGACGATTATTTTTTATATATTTTGTAGCATTCAATAATTTGTTATACACGTTAATTTAATAAAATTATAGGTTTGTAGAGACATATTTTAATTAAATCAATTCGTGAATTACTGATTTATAGTTTAATTTCCATTGTCATCTAAAGTCATAGTATTCTATTTTATTTACTTTTTTTATCATTATTACTTTTGTTTTACTACAATTTTATTTATTAGGCACTAATAAACTAAAATCTAACGTATTTTAGTTGGCAGTTGGCCTTCCTCGCAGCCGCTCGGTATATTTGGTTAGTATATTTATATATATCGGTATATTTCAATACTTTATCTTATCTCCATCCTATCCACCTTCACGATTCTTCGAATCTGTTTCTCTCACATCATATTTTGGCATCCATCAAATGTTAATAGCATAGAGTTCATTATTATTTAGCCTCATATTTTTACATCTACTGAATTTCTAAACCTATTTTCTATATTTTCTGTTATATTCACATCATATTTTATATCAATACAACTTCATTCTAATTGTAGACAGTTATAATATTAACTTCCCTTACTTATATTTTCTATTTTCTATTCATACTTTACTTTTCTACTTTTTATTCACGATATTTTTTATCGTTTGCTTAGCTTTCTACATATTATAATTCTTCAATTATTTATTATTTGGAATCATATTTTGTTAGAAATTTCTTTCAATTTTCTTATGTTAACTCTCCAGGAGTCTATTATCATACATGTTATATTTTATCCGTATTAAACTATGTTTTACATACTTGTATATCTCTTTCTTATATCTCACCTTGTTATGTCTATATTTTTTTCATTTTTCATTCTGTTTACCAATTTTTCTTTTTTTTTTTCTCTTCGTATTTTATTTGCATTATCGCCTTTCTGTACATTTATTCTTAAATAATTTTTATTGATATTATTCCTTCACGATTTTGTTCAATTTTTCTATTACTAAAATATATTATATCTTCATTTTCTTGGTAATGTAATGTAATTTTATAGTTATTTTGTTTTGTCTGTTTTCTCTCACAACACTGAAGATGACCTACAATGTTGGCCGAAACGTCGGCACGCAATAAATCAGTATCTCTTATTATGGTGTTTTAATTGACTGCACCCCCAAATATCTCTATCCTTACATAATGACCTAAAAGTTTTTTTAAAAACTTTTTAAAAAAAAAAACCTTTTCGGTTTGCCTTTAAAAAAGGCCAGTACCAATACAAACCGTGAAGGGTCTTGGGCTCAGTGCATGATTGAATTTGTTTCTAGGACAACGGTTGAGCAGGGAGGCTATTAGTCCTATCACATTCAACGTTAGGGTTTTCTCAGCAATATATTGGATTAAAATGCGAGGTATCAGTTCTTCAGGTTATCGCCTTGAGTTGAGTTACATATGTTTATTCATTTCATTTTTAATATTTTCCAATAGTACAAGTTATCCTGAGCTTCAGTATGGAAAATACAATGTGATGAGTAGATTACATATATTATTATTATAATATAATAAAAATCAATAATTATGGGTAATGAGTAGATTTCGGCAAAAATTTCAAATAAAATTTCGAAGTACAGATGATATATTGAATGATAATTGATGACCTTGATAATATATGTGGAAGAAAGTGGTCCGGGTAGAGGTCAATGAATTTCTCTTAGAATTGGAGAAAACTTTATTAAGTAGCCAACGTTTCTACCTACTTTGTAGGTCTTCTTCAGGGCTGTGGGGAGAGCTGGGGGCTTGGTAGGTCTTACACTAGTTTAAAACACATACTGTTCTCAGTAGTGTAAGACCTACCAAGCCCCCAGCTCCCCACACAGCCCTGAAGAAGAACTACAAAGCTACTTAATAAAGTTTTCTCCGATTCTACGAGAAATTCATTGACCTATACCCGGACCACTTTCTTCCACATACAGATGATATATGTTTGTTGAAACGTTCATTTCTAGATGAAATTATTACTGGAGTGTACACGTTTCTCATAATTACATTATCTTTTCCATACTAAAGCTCATGATAACTTATATCTTTGGAAAATATTAAAAGTAAGACAAATGAAAGTTAAAAAAACAACTCGAAGCTACAACCTGCGGAATAATTGCCAATGTCTTTTTTGACTTTCTTGGAATTTCGGGTGTTAGTCTCTAGTTGACTGATTATTTAATTGTTTTGTGTATGTCCTGATTTAACGAAACATTGTTTGATTATTAATTTACCACAATTTTTAAGAATTATGTATGACTTTGCTTTTGGAGTTTACCAAGTATATCTTAGCAATATAATAATAGTATAATATAGTAAAGATATAATGACCTGACTCCACCCCCTATCTTTTAGAACTTCTCTGACTACTATACTCGCGGACTGAGCTTTGTAGCGAAGCAGCTTGAGGCCTTGTCGGTTCCGCTCGCAGACAATCTGGTTATCTGTAACAAAGTTTTTATACAAACTTCTATAAAATTATAATAGATAATATGCGATATCTTTGATAATTTAAAATATTTTAGACCAGTAATATATTTTTATATTAGTACGAGAAAGTCCTGTACAGTCACATGTATATTTTATTAAGACGAAACTCATAGTTTTCTCTTCGTCCGTGATTTGCTTGCATAATTTGGATTTATTCCATCTCCAGATAATATTTCTTCTCCTTTGTAGAATTTGTCTCTTTTGGTTCCTTTTTTGTCCATTTTCGATGTGGGTTGGATTATTTTTCTGGAATCTCTCAGTTGTAAACTATTTTTTAAAAATTTGTCTTTGTTCTTTATCAAATTGTTTGTGATGTGAACCGAAACTTTCGAGTTCTTTAACAAAGATTGATTTCTGTGAACCATATAGGTTTGACTTTTGAAAGTGGTATAAAAATCTCACCAGTGAATATATTAAGAACAAAGTAAACTGCGCTAAAATGAATAAGAACATACCTAAGTCTGTAGTATATAATTTACCTTGCATTTATATTATTATATATCTAATAACTACATTAGTATTTAATGTAGTACAATTTCTATATTAATGCTTTTTTTAAAATAAAAGTAATATTAAAATGCTAGGTGCAGTAAATACAATCCCTATTCATTTTTGCACTGTTTACTTGGTTATTGTAAGCCTATTTTACTGATCATCTGTGATTATTGGTTCATAAATCTTCCTTGACTCTCATCTCATAGACGTATTTCAACCACACGACTACTTGACCCACAGCACAGCTGTGACGTCCATCAAATTCTGACTTCGCCACTTCTTCTGTCTTTACCACCCCCACCAATCCTTCATATGTTGAATTTTGTATAAAAAAATTACCGCGCAGAAAATCACCTGGTTATGATCTTATTATACCTAAAATTGTACGACTTCTTCCTAGGAAAGGCTTAATTTTTCTGACAGCTATCTACGATTCTATTCTTCGACTTACTTATTTTCCTTTAGTATGGAAATTTTCAGTTGTAAAAATGATCCCCAAGCCAAACAAATCATTAAACCTAGTTACGTCCTTCAGAGCTATTAGTCTTTTACCACTATTTTCCAAAATATATGAAAAATTATTGTTAAAGCGGCTATATCCATTATGAGAAATAAATAATTTAATTCCACCAATTCGAGTTCAGGCCTGCACATTCTACAACACAACAATGTCATAGAGTGGTTGATAGCATTGCCATAGCACTAGAAAAGAAGGAATATTGCTCAGCAGCGTTCTTGGTCGTTTCAAAAGCTTTCGATAAAGTTAGGCACGATGCTCTCCTGTACAAACTAAAATTAGTTCTACCGCAGGCATATTATCTGATCATAAAATTATATCTAGAAGACAGGTTCTTTATTGTTAATGAGGACGGTAAACATTCCGACTAATTCCGAATTAATGCAGGAATACCGCAGGGCAGTATTTTAGGTCCAGTTCTGTACTCTATATACACCTACGACATCCCACAGACACCAGAAACACTACTTGCTACATATGCGGACGATATACGGTTGTACGGACGACTGTCATACTTTCGACCAGTACTAACCCCAATATAGCTTCTCAGAACCTACAGACACACTTAAATTCATTAGAAAATTGGCTCCATAAGTGGCATATAAAAATTAACATACCAAAATCGAACCAAGTAACATTTACACTTATATATTCAGACTGCCCCTCGCTAACACTTTACAATACACTATTGCCCAGACAAACACAGACAAAATACTTGGGCCTTACCATGGACAAAAGACTGACTGGGAAATCACACGTAATTAATTTGAAGAAAAAATTGAATGGCCGACTCTCACTTCTAAGACGACTACTTCACCACAAAAATAAACTATCACTAACAAACACAATTATAATATACAACATGCTAATTAAACCAATATGGATTACGCCTCGCAAGTGTGGGGGTCATGCAAAAAATCCCACATACAGACCATTCAAATTTTTCAATCGAAATTCCTTCGTTATTTTACACATAGTCCCTTTTACATCACTAATAAAACATTACACAAAGATCTCAACGTGCCACTCGTGGCTGACACAATCAAGAAAAACTACAAAAAATTTCATGACTCACTTGCTGACATCCAAACTTACTGGTTCAATCATTACTGACAGACACATTACCACATAATCCGACAAGGAGACTGAAACGTCTCTGGAGCAGGGATCTACTACAGTGAGATGAACCACGCTAGGAGTGCTTTCAATGGGAGGTTTCTCCTTACACGCTTTCAAGTGAATCCCTTAGTGAAGTTTTCCGAAGAACACCAAAAATACAATATGTTCCAAATGGCATTTGTATGGTTTCTTAAATAAATATTATTATTATTATAAATCTTCCTTAGGATTTTCTTTTCTAATTGAAATAATTTTGGTTTCTCCATTATTAAATAAAGTTCTGATGATAGAAGAAAACTAGACCTTCCTGTATTAGCTCCAAATTTAATGAACTTATGTGTTAAAATACTTTTATTGCACCTCTATTTGTATCTATCGTACAATTTTGAAAACCTTATTAAGAACAATATTTTGGCTCTATTTTTTCGTTGTATATACAAATATATACGAATACTTCCTCCTGAAGATAGAGGAAGTAGCCCACTCGAAATTAGTTTCGCTTATTTCCTCCAAAAATGACAGGGTCTCTTCAGAATTCTTTAGATGGAAATGAAATGTAAACCTTTCTAATAGTAGGAGACATTCTTCAGTAATACTTTGAAGAAATAGTTTTTTCTTTTTTAATATAATTAGTAAACCTATCTAGTTTCTTCGTCGGGATTTAAGGTATTTTCTTGTTGGATCAAACAGGATGGGTTGTTACTACCAATAACTAACTAATATTTTTTTAATGTTTTATTTTTTAAATATATGAATACTTTAGGTATTCGTCATCAGCGTCTTCAAGTATTCGAAAATAAGGTGCTACGTAGAATATCCGGTTTAAAAAATGATGAGATTACTGAGGACTATAGGAGATTACATAACGCGGAATTGCAAAGCATGCATCCAGTAAATATTATTCAGGTGATAGCGTCGCGAAGAATAAAATAGGCTAGTATTGCCCGAAGAATTGCTTTGTATTCTTTACGAATTCAAGACATGATAGTCGCTTACATAATCAGAAGGAGGCTCCAAGGTTCGGAATAAAAAAGTGCGTTAAGTTGGAGACTACAGAATGCGGAACTCCGATATAGCTTCGAGGTGAATGGAACAGAAGCCATCTTGATCTGTTCTCGATCTGGAAAAGGGAAACGAGTTCTATTGCTGACGCAAGAGAACGGCGGTCTTCCATCTTCCATCTCCCTCGGGGTTCGGTACTTGTCGTAAAGTTGAGGAACACAAGTTTGGTTGAAGTTCTACTTTGCTGGGCTTGTAAAGTTGCTGTACGGAACGAATTCCTAAGACGTTAATAGGAGATGTACCGACTGGGAAGCGTCTGAGGGGTATACCGAAGCGTAGTTGGGAGGATTGCCTTTAGAAGTGATCTGGATTTGGGTCTGGGTGATGATAGGTGGACGGAGGTTTGTTAGCAGAGATTGGTGGCATCGGCATCGAGCCTTCGGGTTCGTTAAGCCTTATTATCATTATTATTATTTATTTTTTAAATAAACCTGATAATGTAAACTGTGCTAATAAGTTAAAATATAATGTAATGAAAGTGGCATTTAATTTAGCACCTGCTCCTCCTTATAGGTTAAGTTATTTTAACCTTTATTTATTCCCTAAAAGAAAATTTGGTTTCAAGGTTCATAAACCAACCGTTTACGAGGTATTGTCGTATATTATAGTGTCGAAGGGCTTATGGCATCACGCATACTTGTCAGTGTCATAGTAATTCCGTAACAATGGAAGCGTGCTTCCTTTATAAAAAAAGTTTGTAATTGTAAGTGCGAAGTAATTGTTAAATAAGAAAACTACTTATTGCAATGGTTTTATGGTTTATGGTACTAAACTATAGGAATTTATTGGAATGGAGGAGCTGATTACTTAGTTAGTGTCATTTCAATATAAATGTTGTTTCGCCAAACGTGAGTGTTAGACATTATAATCTACAATACTGCAAAAAAAATAATTATGGCTTTCTGTAAGAATATTTGCATTATTCAGTGTTTCTTATCCGGTCGAATAATTTCATTTAGAGTCGCACTTAAACGCAATCTTTGAAGGTCGGACGCTTATTACCCTTAATGACGTTTTGTTTTGTTTACTGATAATTCATATATTTCCTTGGAAGATAGCAATAATAATATTGTCATTAAAAATAGCCATGTTTCCCTATCGCTTCGTATAAAAATAAATTCGTTGATCTTGTTGGAATAAAGGACAAACTGAACAAAAAATGGGCATCAGTTAAGCATTCTGTCGTTTCGAGTCAAATTAAATTATTTTTATTTGAGCTTGATTACTTAAATATTTTTATTTTGAAGAGAAAAGATTTTTCCTGGATTCGAACCCGGGTCTTCCGCATCTTTAGTACGGCACTCTTCCAACTGAGCTACCAGGCTCGTAACCAGGCCAGACAATACGGTGAAGAGTAACGGATCTGGCCTGGTTACGAGCCTGATAACTCAGTTGGAAGAGTACTAGAGATGCGAAAGATCCGGGTCCATATCCCGGCCAGGACAAATCTTATCTCTTCAAAATAAATATAGAAATAATAATTTCATTATTTTTAATCCATTCTTCAGGTGTTTCTTCTAGTTTCGACCATGTAGTAAAATTCTTTGCTGACGTCTCGCTGGCCTTACTGCAAGCTTCCTCAGAGCTTAATCTGAGACTGAGGAAAAGGCCTTGGGGACGGTTGCAGTATGGCCAGCGGAACGTCGGCAAAGAATTTGACTGCACCGTCAAAACCAGAAGAAACACCTGATGAATAGATTAAAAATATTGACCGTGGCAGTTTAAGAAAGTTTTTAATTTCATTACTGACTGTATATAGATTAAATAATCGACTTACATATATTGTTTGAATCATATCATCTGTACTTCGAAATGTATGATGAAACGATTATCGAAATTTACTCATTTCCAATGAGTACACTCTTTTTTATCAATAAAATCATCCGCCATGCTTCTTCACTGCCTTCATTTAAATCCTTGCTTTTTCAACATCTCCTGGCTTCCCAAAATGATGCTCTCTAAGCTGTTGGTCAGTCATTTCCTTAAATGAATCAGTACTGAATAATTGATTTTTTTACTTAGTTGTTTTTTGTTTTTTACTTGTTTGTTTGTAAAAGATATACATTATGTAAAGAAATTATTGCATGTAAGCTCATGCGTTTATACCATTCACTAGCGACCCAGCCCAGCTTCGCTCGGGTAGTAAGGCATGTTATGCCTACATAATTTGTCTGTGTAATGCATTTTTTTTATCTCGTAGCGGCCACTAAGGACCACGCGAATATCATTGGTTAGATGTACTAGCCTAGGCTAGTACTAGCCAGCCGTTAAATCTAACGGCATCGCTCTCCAAAATCACTTACATTGTAGGTCGAAACGTCGGGACATAATATAAGTTTTTTACTTATTCTGTGTTCTTATTAACTGCACCCCCCAACTATCTCCTTTACATTATATCATCCAGTCAACTATTTTCATCTCATCATTGGTTAGACTTCTTTAAGAGTCTTGATTTTCTTTCTTCCCATCTAAGCTAATGTACTTTATTATGTAGAAATTATAAAAATAAAAACAAAACCAATTATTTCTTAATATACGAATTTATTCTCTTGCACGTTAGATAATTGCACGGGATTAGGCAGCGTCTTTGGTGAAAGTCATCGATATTCCAACCCATTCATACAAAACCTCGAAATTACATACCTAAATCTTCCTGGTGAATCACTCTATCTATTGGTGAAAACCGCATGAAAATTCGTGCAGTATTTATTGAGTTTACCGCGAACAAACGCGGCCGAGGACTTTGTTTTATAATATGTATAGATTAACTTTTGTTATTAATTTATTTATTCTCTATAATTGATTAATATCCTGCATGATTCTTACTTTTTAGTTATTTCATTTTTATTTTTAATTTTTTTTTAAATACTTCATGATTTGTATTATTATATGGCCAAATATAAATTGTTTCTTTTTCTTTCCATGTTTGTGATTCTAAAGGGGACTTAGTCTCAGAACAAAGTTTCTTTTCTATTCTAAAACTCATGATTTTTTTTCTCGAGAATATTGAAAAGAAAACGGATGAAAAGTTAACCTTGCTGTGACCTTACTCGAAGCCACAGCCTGCGGAACTGATACCCAAAAATGTATTATAATTGATGAGACTATATAAGGTTTCAATATTGAAGTCATTCTATGTATTTTTCCAATTTAAGTCAGAGCCAGGGGTGAGGTATTTCCCTAAGACTTAAGAAAATCTATATTAAATCTTACGCAACATTGCGGACATTGCGTCATTTCGTTTCAGGCAAAAGTATCATCAAACAATAATAGATGACACAAATGTAACCATTGAATTGGAAATGACTGTCCAGCTAAAAATTTTTTTGCTTCATGATTACTCCCTCGGAACCTGTAATTGCTTTGTATTTTTTACGAATTCAAGACATTATAGTCGCTTACATAATCAGAAGAAGGCTCAGAATAAAAATGTGCGTTAATTTGGAGACTCTAGAATGCGGAACTCCGATGTAGCTTCGAGGCGAATGGAACAGAAGCCATCTTGATATGTTCTCGATCTGGAAAAGGGAAACGAGTTCTATTGCTGACGCAAGAGTACAGCGGTCTTCCATCTTCCATCTCCCTCGGGGTTCGGTCCTTGTCGTAAAGTCGAGGAACACAAGTCTGGTTGAAGTTCAAGCTGTCTTGTTAGTACTATCAATTAGCGAAGATAGCATTATGAAACCCGAATCAGAGAAGGAATACACTCAACCTACCTAATTAGCTATCTGAAAACTACACCACTTGAACTTATGTTTATTTAGGTTCAGTAAACGGTTGAGGCTGGCATAAAGGTAATTTGGCCTTAATCAAACTCAATTGCCATGTTTTCCCCTCAATGAAGAGTATAATACGTGAGCTACAGGAGGATTTCCAAATCCCACAGAGTCCATGGCTATTTTTTAATCACTACAACAATCCATGAAGGTTCTTGGGTTCAATACGACCTGAGACTGTACTGTTTGTTGGACAATGGTTATCCAGACGGGTTACCTGTCCTTGATCACACTCAACCGCCAAATTCCCCTATATTATGGTGTCCACTTTATAGACGCTGGGTGAACCCTAACAAGGTCCTAGATCTTCGGTGTCTAACAATTGAATAATATCTTGCGGTCGGATTTGAACCCAGGACCTGCGACGCTCTACCACTAAGTCACTCCGCTCCATATTGACAGTAGTTATAGATGGAATAATTTGTCGGTCACATCTGTTCTTTAACACTACACCCTGAGATTAGTAACTCGGGAACCCATCTACTGAGCTACTCTCTTCGCTTTTAAGAAAGACTTAAAAGACTATTAAGCAAGTTCAAATGTTGTCATCAAGAAGTTTGGTAAGGGGTTGGTGAATTATCAAAATTTTGTTCCTTAGGAATCTATGGAATATCTTCATTATTTGGTAAGAAAAATAAAATTTTATGAACGTTTCGGTTTTTTTCTTCCTGTTTCTAAATGTGGATATTTTCTCTTTGACGACCCAATAGAGAACCAGAGTGGGTTTTGTGACTAAATTTCAGTAGGTTTATTGGTTTGTAGCCGAAATGTCGAGAGGCTTAAGTGCTTATGGTCTATAATTAAAAAAATTAAAAGAAAATTAAGACGGAGTAAAATGCAGGAAATAATTATCAGTTTTCTTCTCGATCTTATTAATCTCACGCCTTTTATTTCATAAATTAAACATTAGAATTTACAGAAATAATATACTTTCCAACTGTGCTATATCTGTTCTGTGTGGAACATAACCTCTGACTTAGATATTCGCTAAACATTTTATTATTATTTAAAAAGTTATTCGAAATATTCTAAAGTTATTCATGTTAGCAAACATTATTCATTACAAATTTAACGCACATTATTTATTCGATTTTTATCTTGCCTTCTAGTCTTTCTAATCTTTTTATATTTTCTGTTTTTTCCAGTTTTCATTCAATCTGTCTCATCTTCGTTATATGTATATTAAGAAAAAAAACTGTAAAACTGCAACCCCAGTTGGGTTCAGTACTTGGTAGAGACTGTACTGTTTCTGGGACAAGGGTTATAAAAGAGATATGTCCTAGGCCACGCTTAATCGCCAGATTTTTCCCCTTTATTTTGGGTACCCAATTTGTAGAGGTTCGGTGAGTCCCAGGAGGGTCCTAGATCCCATACAAAGCATTATCAGAATAAATAAAAGTCTGCCAGTGAGCGGGATTCGAACCCTGTACCTACGGCATGGTAACTCAGACGAATTAATCTGCTGATTATAAATAGTGTGTGTAGACAGTCTTATAAATAGACCAATCAACAAGTAAATGAATAAATGTCTTAGGTATCGGTAAATCGTGCAATCAATCATGTTTTAGGAGATACACGTTTAAGAAAAAGCCGTAATATTTATTGATATATAATGACATGCATCCCATTAAACGACCCATCGCAGTTATCCTTACACCTCTTCACGGCACAACTATTATTTTCGACAGCGGCCCGATCGAGATGAACCAACAGATGCTCCTAATAGGATGCAATCCCCTTATTTCCTCGTCATCACCAGATTTCCATTCACCTTTCACAATCTCCTCATTCGAATGTAATCTTCAATGGAAGGGCCATTTCGTTCTGAACTACAGCCTTCTCGCACTGGGTTCGACTCTTTTCCTTAAAATATTGTATAACAGCCGGCCGAGGAACCACTTAACTACAAAAGAGCTCACGACATGCTGCGATTTGCATAGCATGTATTTAAGTTGCATCTATCTATCGAAACTTGAATATACGCGCCATATGGCTGCTGTAAATCAAATTGAAATCTCTCAAGTACCTTGTATGCTTTCTATAACATAAAATAGGACACTAAGAATCTCCCTGAATAAATAAAATTTAAAATATGCATCAATTATTATCATTTGAGTGTTTCATTAGAAAGTTGATATTCGCAAAGGTTTGAATCCAAATACGGATGCTTGGGTTTGCAGATGCTGAGTTAGGGCATATAAATTATAAAACTCTCTATCTTAGTAAACTCAATTGTTTAGACCCGTTTAGGATAAGATGTCTGACTTTTGATTCATAGTGCCTGATTTTTGATAGACTGTTTATAATAGATATCCTTTGCCAAATATCTCAATCTCTCCAATTTTACTTCCCTACCTTTGTTGGCTTAAGTGTCCATATTATACTGTAGAATTTCACCTAAGTCTTTATTTTTCTTGACTGTTTTTATTGTTCCATAGTTTGTCTTAACCTTCCCTTTTGTCTCCTTGTTATTGAATATTTATATATTTATTTTTTGTGTCAGGAATTATTAGAAAAGAACGGTGTCATTAAAGTTCATGATATATAAATCTTTTATCATAAGAACTTTATTAGTTTGATGAGAATAGGAAATGTATAACTAAAGTTTGAAGCATTAGTTTAAAAAAAAGGTATGTTTTAAGAAAAAAAAATCAGATATTTGTCAATCAGTGGATGATTTATTGTTACATTTCTTCAATGCGTGACTCTTTTTATCTCATCATGTAAGTCGACAAAAAAAAATAAAAATAAACACATCTCATCGTGTAGTTTCCAAATGCAGTTATGATAAATAATTTTTATCTTCTTATGCTTTTAACGAATCTTACTCGAGAAAGTTCTTCTGTCACGCTTACATATTTCCATTCCTGTCTCTTGATCGGTATAGGGAACAATCGGTTGATTGATAGATCCAGATCGAGAGAAAGACGACACAGGGAGGGAAAGGTAGAAAGTGTAGAAAAGAGAAGTTGATAGAGGAACATTTCTCGAGATTGCTTTGGTCAAAGGATGGCGTACGTACTGTACGCTGCTGAGAGCTGACCACAAAGGACCGTATGCAGGTCAGTAGGGCTTCAGCTGTGTGTTCGCTGTAGTATTATCAGTAATAGTATGGATAATTAATAAGAACTGTTGTTTCAAAAATAATTACTATTCACTGTAAGGAGTATATCATCCGTTTTAATTGAGATTATTAGATTTTTTTTTTTTTTAATTATTACAATCCGCCACTTTTGGGCAATAAGTAATAGTGCTAAGTAACTAGACAATCATTCCATAAAAACAAAACAAAAATAAAATAAATAAATGTAATAAAAATATATACATGCGGTAACAAAAAAAAAATGCGAAAATGTCAGAAAAAATAGTTAATAAATAATGAGGCTTAGCGAACCCGGAGGCTCGATGCCGATACCACCAACCACACCTTACAAACTTCTGTTCATGGGCCTCTACCCAAATCCAGATCCGCTAATACACTTGATCCTCCCAACTACGCCTCGGTAAATCCCTCGTTTGCCATTCGGTACAGCGCTTATTATTTTTTTAAGAATTCATTCTTTACCAAGCCCAGCAACTTTACAAGCCTTTCTTAGTCTTAGTGACGCTATTACTTGAATAATATTAACCTGGTGCATGCTAAGCGATTCTGCGTTGTGTAATCTCGTGCATCCTTCTGCGTTATCGGCCACGTTTCACACTCGTATAAAAGAGTTGTAAGGTTGATGATTTTATAAATCCTGATTTTTAGATTTCGGGACAAAAAAACGAGCTTAACAATCAGAAATAATCGGGTGTCGAGACCGAATAATCAGAAAACATTGCAAACAAATAAAAAAAACAAGATAGTTTGTTAAATACCAATGCTCTGGACTATTTTGTTTTTAATATTGGAAAAGTTTATAAGGCCATCGATGGAAACAATCTAGGCGTATTAACTCATGAATTCTCTAATACTGTAACTCATTAATCGATTTCATCGACTGTTTTGCTCGATATACCTTCATTACGAGATTACCCTTGCTATCATTTTTGTTTTTAAAACAATAAAAAAATACTAGAAAAATAAGTTAATGAATAAAAATGAATTGATGAAATGAAAATGAAAAAATGAATTTCTTGATGAGTGTTTTAACTGTTTTTGTGAGATGTGCTTCACTTAGTCTTCTTGGATGTGTGGATCTGTTTTGGTGTGTGTCCTGATGATTCCTAAACTGCCGAAACGTTGTCTGATGGTTTTTCCAGTATTTTAGATACTTAAGACTTTGCTTTTTCGTATTTTACCCATTCAAATCTAAATTAATGAATTTGCAGAAATACAGAAATATTATTTATTCAATATTAAAAGGATTGAGGAAATTTCTTAAATAAAAATGTTTTACAAATAGTTAGTAATTTTTTTTTCTCTCGTTGAATATGACTCGTTGAAATGGCCAAATTCGAACACTTCAGAAGGAATTTAATTAAAAATTATTGAATCCTACTTATTCATAGGTTGGCATTTTAGAGTTTTTTTTTCAAATATTTACTTTGATATTTTTATCTATTAATTCATATGGTTTAGTCTGGAAACAACGAAAAAATATGTCTTTATAATTATTTTTCTAGGTATTGCGAATTCTTTAACAGGTTTTAACATTTTTGCTTTGCTTCAACAAGCGGCCTACATTTTCAATTGTAAATATCTTCTATTTACAATTGTAAATAGCTAGGAATTCCCATTTCATACTAACAAGGTGATACAATTCAGTAAGTTTGTAAATTAATAGAAACGGTTTGTAAGCAAACATCTTGTTTTTTCTCAAGAACGAGTAAATAAATCGATTATTGTTGTTGCAATCGATATGCTGTGTGTATTGGTTTCCGAACAATTATAGAAGACTATATTCCTTTTGTAATTTTTGTTGTAATACTTTAATTACTATTTTCTCTCCTTCAATTATTGGTTTAATCCAAGTGATATATGTGGTTCACTTTTACCAACGTACAGTGGTTTACTTTGTGTAATCTCCCAAATTGTGCCGTGAACTTTTTCTGTGAATATTCTATGCAACCTTATTTGTAAAGAGCTTATAGTTTTGTCATCCTATTAAGGTAGTGGACACATTTTACGCTCAAACAATCGCAAGAATAATAATTTTATAATAGCCAACTTTTGAGTTTCTGGAAAAAATACTTAATCTCCCTTTTAACCTTGACTTCAACTTTTCTTTAATTAGTTTGTTTTTATGAAATAACGTTAATATCTCAATGTGTAGTGCTGAATTGCTTTCCTGAAGGTCCCGGGTTCAAATACGCCAGTGGTAGATAATTATTTAACCAACCAACAGATTATACGGGATCTCCAGACAAGGAACAAGACAATTCTGGAACGCACGCAGCCTATATAATGTGGGTACCCTTAACTTGGTCGAGTGTACCAATGCCTCTTGTACAACTATTGTACGGTTATAGAAACAATATGATAAACAAACCTTCAAAGGTTGTAGCCACAGGCTATTAATATATACTAATACCTGGAAGTGCTTATTAGTATAGATAATAGTTTTACTTATCAGTGTAGTCATATTTTTTTTTATTTAGAAGACTAGGTACCCTCTTTCAATTGCTGACAGAAATTATCGGAACCAATAATCACCTTTGTGATCTAATTAGTAGAAATGTAAGCGGAATAAAATAGGGTAAACAATTGCGATTGTTGTGAGTGGGCGGCAGTTTGTTGCAACATTGCATTTGTTTGGTTTCCAGAAGAAAAACTAACGTTGCAAAATAGTCACTTCTACGTAGGCGGGTGTCTCTATAGGTCCACTACCGTCTGGACTACCGTAACTGTTTAGATATTTGTGCATGCAGTTTAAGTATATACTAAAAGATACACTTTTTTGTAAATCTTAATATTAATAAAGTTACAACCGTTAAAAGAGTTATTTGGAATGATAAATTATTTGAGGAAGAAGGAAAGTAAAAGTTAAAGTTGACGAGACTACTGTTTTCGAGGAAGATCTCCACCTACTCTTCGACAGGTGTAATAACGATGATGTGTAGGAAGAGTTCTTTAGAAACATCATCAGTTGCTTTTTTTTTATCATCTTTTTGTAGCTATATTAAGCTCCATTTCCAGAACATATGCCCTATTCTTGTCAAACTGTTCATTTTTGGGAATCGCTAAGGGGTAGAGCTCTTAGTTGCCGTGCCGAAGTCCCCGGGTTCAGTTCCCGCTGCTGGCAGACTTTAATTTGATCTGTTAGCGTCCGGAGATGGATGCTATGAAATCTAGGACCCTCCTGGGGCTCACCCAGCCTCTATAAATTGGGTACCAAAAATAGGGGGGAAATTGGACAATTGAGCATAATGTAGGACAAATATCATCCCTGCACAACCGTTGTAAAAAAAAAAAATACAATTGCCAGTCTAAGTACAACTTTGTCTGGCATAAGATTTATATAATTTAATATTTAATCGATTGTTTATATTATTGATTAATCGAACATAACCTCGCTTAATTCACTTTCGATTATCCTGTTTGGAAATGATCGACCTGTCCTTTAGCGGCCATCACAGTTCACTAGCATTGCCCTACAATCACCTTATTTTCTTCCTCATTTCAATTACACACTATATATAAAACACAAGATGAAATACTTCTTTTTATAATATGGTTTCAAAACTGGCTAGATCCATTTTCAAACAATTGTCAGTACTGATCAAAAAAGATTTAATTTTAAAAAATAATCAATTTAGCAAATTGTTTACGTTATTATTCTAACAATTCACTTCAAACAATAAATAATGTCAAGTTTTTCTCTTTTTTTAAATCTCATTTAGTATAAAAAACATATGTTGGTTATAACTTGATCAGAAAATACCGCTACCTGTTTATAGTTAATACAATATAAATAAATAAAATATACATTTTTATAAACAAATCACTTTAATCAATATAATTAAAAAATATATGTAGTTTTGTCGTCGGCAAAAATAAAAATAAATCTTGACTTATTTGGTGGTTTTGCACCCCCAACTATCTCCATTCTCCATATGGAGCTTTGGTTTTTCACACATCAAAAATTTTAATTTATTCTAATGGATGTAACCACTTTTGATTGGAAATGGAATCTTTTGGTATTGATTTTTGAATGATTTAGACGATTTTGAAACAAACACATCTAATGCATCACTTCTTGCATTTAGAACTTTTTTAAAGAAATGAATGTACCTGATTGAAACCAAACTTCTCATATAATGTATTATATGGAATACTGGCATACATAAAAAAAATATCATTATCTTTTAACCATTGACCTCTTTATTATCCGCAAGCTAGTAAGCCCAAATCCGAAGTACTATATATTCCTGCAAAATGTACCAGACGTACCAAGTTGCTGAGTTACTTTCCCCGAAGGAAGTTGTAAGGCGAACGAACGAGCAGAGTAAAGTACTCCAACCGGTCTGCAGTACTCGTCTCGGCTGTACAGGTACCTAGTAAAGAAAGTATTTCCAGCGCTACAGCTTTCTAGAGCAGATCAAACGAGTACTTCAACATCAGCTGGAGAAATTTTCAATCGAATCAGCTGCTTCGATATAACCAATTAATATCAATGAAAAGGAAACCAATTCGTAAACAATCAACTCAAGGCAAAAATCGATTCTTATCCTTAAATTAACTGAAATTTGGAACCATTTCAAATTTCACTAGAACTTTCTACTGTTTTAGACAACAATTATTATTTGTTTTTCATTTTCTTTTATATAAATCGCAACCATACTAAAGGGTATCTACGCGCGGCAGTCGATATTAGTCTAATGCAGCGTTGGGACCCCGTTTTTTGTTGTGCGGACCACCAATTTCTCTAACAAGTAAGTCGATTATGTATTAAAACTTGAGAGATTCAGTCTCAGATCAATTTTGAAATTCAAGTTATTTCGGGATTTATTTATTTAGTATTTCATATTTATATTTATTTTTATATCAGTATTAAAATATTTTTCGGTATTATTACTCGTTCACACAGATAGTTGTTAAAATTCCATCAAAAGTCTCAGTGCAATCCTAGCAGTTGCCATCTCGATCCACTCCCGGATTAAGCTATACAACCAGTAGTTACTAGCAACTGAGTGACTCTATTTCTTTTCACTATTTTTTTTATCTACTCTGCGCCTATGAAGCCCATTGGTCGGGAACTGCTGGTCTGATGGCATATCTCTGTAACTATTCCAGTTTCAATTTTAGTAGTCCACCTCAATTTTAATACATAATTTATAACATGTTCGCTCAGCATGTATTTGGAGGGTACACTAAATTGGAGCGCTAACTTGGGCCAATCATCTCCCTCCACAACTGTTGTTCTTGAATTATGTATCAACCATGTACTGAACTCGATAAGGTTCATACCTTATACGTCCTCTTATTTTTCTATGTTTTCTTTTCTTTTTTCCCCCTAATATGCGTCTATTCATCCATAGACTAACCGTAAACACGAACTCTTCCCCAAAATGTAAGCCGGAAGCTGTTGAATTACCAAATCCTTTTATTTTCTCTTATCATTGGATAGGGCTAAGGGAAAGCTCTGTGGGTGCTCACCGCTTATTTCTCCTTGGAATCTCCGACACCCACACATTCTTTAGCCGTTCGGAACCAATCTAATGTTTTCGAAAGTAACACCCACCCATTCACTTAGGCGTATATCATTTATGGTTAAATCACGTAGTTATTATTGCAAAGAAGTATATGTGTATGTTGTAGTTAAAAACCTAGAAGTTGCAAAAACTGTTATAAAATATTTTAATAATGGACTAATCACAGTCGAGTCCTACTCTCTCCAAAGTTCTATTCCGAAAGTCCAAAGAGTTTTAAAATAGTCATTTATATGAGTCTTTTGTAATTAATATAATATAATATAAAAATATAATGAGAAAGAAAGTTGTCCGGTTGGAGGTCCAAAATTCTCTCTCAAGTAGGAAGAACTTTTTATTGTTACACAGTTATATATATATATATACATATATATATATATATATATATATATAGATATATATATATATATATATATATATGGTCCGCAAGATGTTTAATTCTTGAAAATCTTCCGATGCGTCTGAAAAGAAGAAGTCCCCATTACTTTCTAAGTTGAAATTTGTATTTGAGTACTACCACTGGGTAGTTTATCTACTTGCCTTTCTTGCTATCTTATTTCATTGTATTAGAGAAATAAAATCGAGATAAAGAGACAATTAGAGAATCTAACCGCTGGTAATACTCGAACAGTAAATTTAAGTTAGTATGTCTCGAGATCATATTCTTTTAAGTGTTATTATTCAAGATCAAAATTTAATCCTAAAAATCATGATATATCGAAATGAAACTATAATAGGTAATTATCATTAAAATCTTTTTAAATTGTCGATATCTTTCTAGCATTCCTATGACCTTTTGAATGGGCGGTGGGGGTTTATAAAATTATAAATATAGATCTCTATAAATAGAAGTACAGATATCGATATTTAGATATAGCGATTTCGATACATTTCGAGAAGCCTATACCCATATACATATATAGTTCGATGTTCCCAGCCCTATCTTATACTGTACTAACCGCACTGAGAACAGCCGTGACACCCAGATATAAAGAGCCGCGGGTTCGAAATCTGTTGCACTAGACAGGCCCTGGAGCTAATGGTGCCCTTTCGCAGACCGCCTCAGGTCTTAGCATCTCATAACATTAAGGTGGAGATGGGTCATTTGCATTATTAAGATATTCTCATGATAACGTTTTGGACTATGTTCCTTGTATGTATAGAAATTCCTTAAGCAGAAGATAAGATTTTTTTTTCTACCTCTCTACTGAACGTAGGGATTCTCCTTCCTTATGTTAGAGCAAGAATCGCTTTACTAAGAATAATGCTTCACAGACATTTTTATTTATATTTGTCTTTATGTCTGCCTCTATACTTCTATGTCACATTAATTTCCCGAAGAAGTGGAGCGGTTTTGTTTTCTTATGCAGTACGATTGTGCCTCTTGGAGCCTGTGTGCTAAATTCTGGTACTTGTACCCAATATCAGTCGCTGAATATTTTTTTATATATTGTGTCTGTTCACAGATAATATTTATTTACAAAGTACATTCCCTAGGGAATAAAAAAAACCCATACACAAACCAATAAAATTGAAGATGGAATTAATTGGTGCATAGCTCAAGAACAATACATTTCTTCGTAAATTTCGTTTGATGACTATCTACTAATAAAAAACCAAACTTTTTTATTTAGTGCAAAATAATCAATATCTCGAAACAATAATCAGTGGATACTCATATTTTGATAGACCCCTTTAGGGAGTTATATATTTAGTCATAGGGTGCAGTTAGGTAAGAACTAAACTGAAATTAAATTTCCAGAATAACACCGGCGTGCCTCTGTTAAATGAACAGATGTAGGTATTATTTGTAAAATAGGGATTGGTTCGCCGTTAAGAGGGCTAGAGGTACCCCTAGTAATTAAAATTACAATTCTAATCAAGATTCCCGAGTTAAAATACCTTGGTAGTAATAGGTGAGAGTCAACAACAATACATAATAGTTTTGATTAATATCAAATTAAAGCAATGCTACTTTCGAACCCCGCTAGATAGCACTGGCGTAGAACTTTGAACAGATAGTGCTCTGGTATTGTATTAATCGGACTAATATTTATCTATGATGTGTCAAGAATTGTTTTTTGGTCTCTTATTTAAAACGGTTTGAAAAATCATGCGAGTTGATATAGTTGGTATTTCGTTGAGTAGATATGGAAGTAGGGCTCTTCATGCTCATCACAGAGTATTATATTGTATTTATAACTAAAAAAATGGTTAGTTGTCGCTCTGATAATCGAGATAACGACAGAGGAAATATGTATTACCCGCTACGTAGTTAGGTTACATAAATTAATGTTACAATGAGCAGAAGAAGATTGAACCGCCGCTAGCGACGCGGAAGGCATTAGCTTGCCACTCTGATATATCACATGCAAAAAGCATCTTCGTCTCGCCCTGAATATTGTGTCTTAATGGCTGTAGTGTTCTCATGGGGCAGGGAGTAACTCGTCTGAGCTGGATCAAACCCGAGCCAAAATAATGTATCTTGACTCGAAGGCAATGCATACTTAGACTGACCATAACTATTGGTAGAGCGCTGAGTTGCAGTTTTGTATTTAATCTGTTAGCGGACGGAGATGCTGTGGATGGACCCCCTGGGGTTCACTCAGCCTCTATAAAGCGGGTACCCATAAAATGTGAGAAAATCTGGTTATTGAACGTGGTCTTGGACAAAACACCCCTCTGCTCAACCGTTGTTCAGGAAAAAGTCTGTACTGTCCATATGTTCTTTTTCCGGGATGGACCGTGTGGTGTTGGTTTTGTTTGCCAAGCTTTCGCTCATCGTGTTGTGAGCTTCCTCAGGGCTAGTCAGTAAAATGTCATTGGCATTGACATGAAAGCTTGGCAAACAAAACCAACACCACACGGCCCATCCCGGAAAAAGAACATCTGGAGAATACCGCAGACCTTTTGCTTCTATTTAATTTGTTAACATATTTAATTTGTTAATTTAATTTAATTTGTTAATATTGAGTTTTCTGTACCATTAAAAATTCACCAAATAACATTCCTGGCACATAGTAGACTGATGAATGTTAAAAAAAAAGTACCACTGCAACCCAATGAATGTTATGGGATTTGTCAGAAAACACGCTCAATCGCCAGATTTCCTCCTTATTAAGGGTATCAAATTTAGAGAGGCTGGGTGAGCCCCAGGAGGGTCTGCACACACGGAGCTACCTCGCTTCCGTTAGGCTCAATAAAAACGGATAAATTTATGCTAGAAAGGAATTATATAATATTATTAACTATAGGTTTTTGTTTTGTTTTTCCTTTCTTAACCCCTTGGCTTTTATTAATTTTTGACAATAACATATTAATATTAATAATGATACATGGTATCCCTTATACTGCACCAGGTGCATTTTAAAAGAGGATTGTACATTGAATTTTCTTAAGATTAATTAGATGGTGATAACTATAGGAGAAATATCTCTGAATAATTATTGTTTGACCGTGTAAATTTTTTGGTCGAGAGATGGACCGGGTCGAGGTCAAAAATAAATTCTTAAATAGGAAGCAACTATTTATTTATTTACTATACATTTATTCCTAGTTGCTTACTGTTTAACAATTCATTTTTAGTCTCCACCCGACCTATTTTCTTCTCCTAAGGGAGAAATATTTTCAAAATAATAGATTTTATCCTCATTAAAGTAAATTTTAAAAAATTTACTAATACTAATGCTTTAGTTGCTCTTGGACTCTACTTCCCTCTGGTATGTTTTATACATTTTTTTTTCACATACGATCATAACATAATATAAACTTTTTACTTCAGTACATAGCTCTATCATAAATCATATTATAAATTGCAAAAATTATATCATTTAATTTTACAATGATTTTTGTTATCTTTATAGATTTCATTTCACTCTTGTTATTTCTGCATTTCATTGCTATCATTTATATCTATAAAAGTGTGACATTTCCTTTGGTATAGCACTTTTGATAATTTCTCTGTCTAGTTTTGTTCTCAGCCCTGTCGATGGCCTAATAATCAGGTCGAAACGTTGGCATAAAATGAAATAAGTTTCTCTCATTTGTGTGAAATTCGTGGGGTGTTCTGCCAATTCAATTCAAGATACACCCAGGGGCCATTTTTTCATCAATACGATTTAAAGTAAATCTTTTAAGTAGTCTTTATATGATATCAGCTAGATTTTTTCTTATAAAAGCAATAATAATAACAAGGCTTAGCGAACCCGAAGCCTCGATTCCGACACCACCAATCTCTGATTACAATCTTCCGTCCACGGACCACTACCCAAACCCGCCAGATCATTCTTAACGCAATCTTCCCAGTTACGCCTCGGTCATCCCCTCATACGCTTCCCAGTCGGCATAGCGTTTATTAACATCTTAGGAATTCATTTCGTGACAAGCCCAGCAACTTTGCAACATTTCTTCGCGACGCTATCTCTACAATAATATTTACCCGATGCATGGTTCGCAATTCCGCAATCTCCTATATTCCCCATTGGTCTCATTCTTTTTTGGGCCGAATATTCTTCGTAACACCATATTTTGGAATACCTGAAGCCATTGTTCACCTCTTATTAAAGTAATTTGAAGTATTTTTCTAGAGCTGCTTTTAGTTAATAATTTATTTAGTTATGAACGGTTTTATATTTAACGGGTAAAAAAATGATTTCACGAAAACTGAATTAAAGATTTCAAAATTAATTGCAATTAATGTGGTTAGCGAGCGTTGTTATAAGTTCATAATCATGTCATTTTATAATTTTAAAATTGAAATTATATAGGAAATTATAATAACTTAACACTCTCACTCGATAATATTTGAATGGCGTTTAAAATAATGTATGCATTCAATATCCGATTAAGATCAGCCGAGCCATCCAGAGAAAGTATTGCACTTGAGATGCTATCAGAACTAAAAGCCAATTGCTTGATGACTATCGCCATCACCATACAATTATCTGAGAACACAAACAGATTGCAAACCGCAGCCCGCAATCTCGAAGGAATGTAACCGTCAACATTGATCGCGCATCGACTTATATAAACTGTATTGGCTTATTGGTCGCTTATTTAACTAGAGAGCCTTGTTTTAGGCTTCGATCAAGTTAGAAAGTTCAATATTATTTATCCGATTTATAAGATAGCAGAGGACATATTGCTGTATAACGTTAATTGCTAGTTACATTTATAATTGCAGTTATTAATTTTATCTTGATCCATTATAATGTTACAAAACCGTTAGTACTTCTGATCCTATACTCTGGTAAAACTATCTTTTCGTAAGATTATATTTTTTTCCTTATTAATAAGATATAAATTAGCATTACATTTTTTAAGGTAGCCTTTTCAGGCTATTTCGACATCCATTAAACAAACGATCTAAGCTCCCACTTAATTACAAAAGACTCATATACATGACAATCACTAGACCCATATGGACTTACGGAGTTGAGCTTTGGGGCTCCAATAAGCCATCTTATTCCTCTCGTATTCAATCCTTACAATCCAAAATCCTTCGTAAAATCCTGAATTCTCCTTACTTTGTTACGAACGACCTCATCCTTTATATTTACTTGATGTATTACTAATATACAGTTGTAAATTTCAATAAATAAATTTAAAATCAATGTTTTAAGCAGTGACATGGAATCTAGATGTATTATAAATTCATCTTTCAAACTGTTCTGTTCGGGTGTTGAACATTTGAAGCGTGGTCGCTACTTTGTAAAAAGAACGTCTCGAATCTAACTTGAAAGTTAGAGATTGCGTAGAATATTGTTAATAATGCGAAATTGACGTGGATTATACTGGAATTTGTTGATATAGTTGAAGGGATAGCTTCGTTAAGATTAATAAACTTGCAATGTATAGACCGAGGTGTAGGTGGGAGGATTGCGATTTGGGTGATCTTACGGATTTGGGTTTGGGTTAGTAATCCGTAGATGAAGGTTCGTAGGCAGAATTTGGTAGTATGATTTATAGAGATAAAAAAACTGGTTGTCGCTTCTAGTTGAGTTGCAGCAAGTTTTTATATTACATGTTTTACATATGCTTTATTCTCTATTATTTTATATTTACATCCTCTTTTCCTTATTACAGCTCAATATTGGAAAATATTAAAAGTGAAACGAATGAAAAGTTAAAACGTAATGTGACTCAACTCGAAGCGGCAATCTGCGGAATAATTACCCAATTTATTGTAACTTACGGCACAGGCAAAGCCAGAGTGAACGCAGAGGACCGTCTGTGCCTAACACTTATATTATAATTAGTAGATGTTGACACTACTTACAATTATGTTTTTGAATATATGTGTATATATACAGGGTGCTCCATTTCAAGTGGATCAAACGTTTTTAACTTTTAAACGAAACAAAATTAAGAAAAACAATTCAGGTAAAAGTTGTAGTTATTCAGGCCTAGTATAAAGAAATTAAACAGCCAAATTTTTATTTTTCACTTTAAATGGTCAATATCGACCTTCAAAAAATGTAGTTTCCTCTTGAACCCCATTTATTTTTATTTTTCTGAAATGTACAATCCAAAACATGGAAAAAATGTATCTAACATTTTTTTTCTATCTTTCATAGTTTAAGCAGAAAAATCATTCAAAGTTGACTGCTTTAGTATACCTCCCTAATGAGGAAACGTAATGTAGCATTAAGCTATTTTATTTATGAGTTTTTAGTCGTAATAACTTACTAATCATGGTATTTTGAATCTTTCAGAAAATGTCTGGACATTTAAAAACCTTCTGTGAAGACAGCTTACTGAAGTAGTGAGCTTCAGATACTTCTACTTGACCTATGAAAGATAGTAACATTTTTTTTACATACATTTTTTCCATGTTTTGTTTTGGAAATATCAGAAAAATAAAAATAAAGGGGGATCAAGAGGAAACTGCATTTTTTGAAAGGTCGATATTGACCATTTAATGTGAAAAACCAAAAAATGTTTTTTTATTTCTTCAAACTAGGCCTGAATAACTACAGCTTTTACCTGAATCGTTTTTCTTAATTTTGTTTCGTTTAAAAGTTGAAAAAGTTTGATCCAATTGAAATGGGACATCCTGTATATATGTGTGTTGTTATTATATAGTTCTTATACAGGTATAAGATCTATATTTTCACCTATCGACTCTTAAATCATTTTTAATGAGGCCGATATTGATAGATGCGATTAGTTCGACAAGCTAATGAAAGAAGTTTATTTAATTATTTAGAGATGAATCATTGATGGCTAAGCATTCCAAGTAGTCTGTGTCTGCCTAGTGATCGAAGCGATCCTAAAATGGATCTTGATCAGCTTAGTAATTTCAAAAGTAGGTGCTCCAGATTTTGACGAGCCTTTTCTAAGTAGCTAGCAGCCATCCAAGCAATACTAGTTCGAGTCGCTCTATAATAAACCTTTTTCAACGGAATCCTTGTTGCGAAATTTAAAGGAATTAGTAATTAATCGAATATTTCCTCTTTTCCATACTGTTTCGATACTACGAGGTGAATTAAGAAAAGTAACCGTAGCAAAAATTTCTGTGGAAAATCGGTCATTATATCAAGAGATCATTTTTTCAACAATGATATCAATATTCAAATTATTATCGAATATCAATATTTTTGAAATAAAAAAAATACTCTATGGAAATATTAGAGCCTATAACCGAAGAACGAAATCACCATCTTAATAATTGAGCAAAAGTTATTCTTGACATGAATTTCTTATTCAGCTTTGTTTCATAATGCTCACTTACTTTTGTTCCCTTGAAAAGTTTTGCCACTTTTGAAATCTATACAGTACTCGAAATTTCCAAATTGCCCTCTGATATTAGTATTTCATTTGATTTAAACCTATTTCCCCTATAAAAATAAACAATAACATTATCCTAATTTTATTACATTTATTTCGTATTCTACCATCCTCAATCTCCAACGAATGGCACTTTTTAAGTTTTCAGAAGCAAATTAACAAATCTATCGCTCCTTTTTCTTTTATTGCTTGCTGTGTGGACTTGCTATTGCTGAAAATTGACTGATAGCATCATATAGAGAATGCTGGATGAGATGGTTGTTAGTAGCCCTTTAAAAAACCAAACCAAAAACAATCATTACAACCATTGAAGGTTCTTGGGCTCAGTATCTGGTAGAGACTAATACAACAGGTGCGCAAGAAGTTGATTTTGTCGAAATTACGTTTAGCCGTTGCGTTTTCCCCCAACTAAGGCTGTTATCTTTTTAGAGGCTGGGTGAACCCCAGGAATGGTTGCAGATCCAACAGGATCCATCTATGGCTGTTAACATATATTAAATAGTTTTTCTTCGACAGCCTAATTTGAACTAATCTCCCCAGAAGTAACACGTATTCAGTAGGTTTAGAGCTAAGTGCTTCATATCTCCAAATCGCCGCCTATTCAATTACCATTTGCCGATTTAAATATGTCAGATTTTTTAAAAGTCTCTTATTTCCCTTATTTTATTTAGTATGTTTTAAGGAGCTATATTTATAATTAATTTTAAATTTGTCACCATCTAAATTTATTATCTTTCTTAACCAGTTTAGCTTAGGATGACACCTCTATTGTTAACAAATGAATTAACATAAAGTTCAATAAAATAGTATAAAAAAACACAAATAAGGTTTTGAAGTTTTAAGATTCCTCCCTGGTAGTTTTTGGGGCCTTTTTACATTCCTTTGCTCTCAATATTGAAAACTCTCTCTTCGTTTTTTAAATCAGGCCATCCCAGATTGCCAAGCTTTCCATAATGTGACGATTCTAACGAATTTCCGCCCCGGTCTAGGAAATGTAAAAACGTGAAGGATCCATTCGAAAGCGGATGGGCAGTTAATAAATGCAAATGAACACTTTCGATGATGATGCGAAAAAACGCGTTATATAGTTCCCTGCTCACAGTCATCGCGGTGCATTATAGGGAGAGTCGAGGAACTGGCGAAAATGGACGATCCCTGTAGGCAACTCGCGATCCAGAGGGTTCATGAATTTAATCTGCATAATTTTAAAATCTCGAAAAAAAACTGCAGTACGCCACCCCAAGTAGGGTTTTGGGTACAGTACTAGATAGGCAAGTAAGTGTGGGAAGAAGAGCTGTGATGAGAATCGAAACGTTGGCTCTTGAATAAACATTTCTCACTACTTTAGAGAAATTTATTGACATCCACCAGGAACATTTTTTTTTCACTTGTGTATACAAAGTCAACTATTATCATTTTAGATCATTCAATATGCTAGATAGGTAGTTTACAGTTCCTAAACCAACGCTTGTGCAGGTCGATAATGTGGCCAAGATCACGTTTAGCCATTTTATCTCAATTGAGAGCACCTAATTTATATACGACGATGGATTAAAAAGAAAATATGATTTCTAATAAAGAATCCAAATTTTATCGGAAGCTATCATAATAATTGCAAATCTGGAACATTTTGGAAATGATGTAGCAGATTAGTACTGTGTTATATTTATATAAGTGTTTAAGTCGAATTTGCTCTAATATTTGTTTCTTGTACTTAAGTAAGCGGAATCGAGTTATAGTGAATAAGGGGCTAAGTTAGGCATTGGCTTGAAAAGTTTTTATTGCTTATATAACAACTCCATTTCAAGCCAATAAATACGAGAGTGGCACGATTAAACGCTTACCTCAATATATAGCAGTTAACTCTCTCTCTGAAAAAAATTTCGACTTGTTGAAATATCAGCTGGATAAAACAAAACAACTATTATGCTCAAATATATCTTCTTTAGTAATTGTTAAATATAGAATTTTTTTTTTGTTTTGTTGAGGATTATATTTCAGGCGATTAACTATGATTCGAAAACTAATACTTTTCGAGAGATGGATAAATTAAATAGTATTTACCTCAAAGCAGTTTTTTATTTATTTTTTACGTGTTATAGTTCATTGACAGATAGATGAAAAATCTATGGCAAAATTCATCTCGCTGCTGGCAAGACTTTAATTTAGTCTGTTAGAAGGAGATGGATCATATGGGATCTAGGACCCTCCTGGGGCTCACCCAGCCCCTATAAAGTGGGCACCCAAACTAAGGGGGAACAATCCAGCGGTTTAGCATGATCTGGGACAAATCATCTCCCTGCGCAACCGTGGTCCTTGAAACAGTACAGTCTCTACCATGTACTTAACACCAGACCTGTTCACGGGTTATAGTGGTACAGGTTTTCAGGTTTTGTATTTGTTCATTGATATTGATTGTATTCAAATAACTAGGATTCTTATTGGTACAGCTTTTTGACTTATGACTTGGCCATACTGAGGTCCTGCATTTATCAATTTATGTTTACTCGTGCACAATATCATTGTGAAGTACTTGTAGAGAGTAACAGTGCATTCCTCCGAGTGAAACGAGAACATTCTGCACATGACGAACATTCTTCTCTAAAATAGATGTTCTTTCAGCCTTGTCGAGATCTGTTTCGCAGATAGCGGATGAAAAACGAATGTTGGCTTGAATAAGAACAGATGATAATATCAAACGTGGACGTGGACAAGACATGCCGACGGAAGATACTTAGAAAGTCGGAAGATAATTATCAACTGGCGTCTTGGAGAATATAAAAGAAGTGGAAGGCCTCATAGCAGGTGTCCGGGGAAGAATCCGTGGTACCTGCGCTGGGGATTTTGCAGAATGTGGTATCCGTTTCGCACTACAGCTATCGCTTCTTACTCCGACTACCAAAGATAAGAAAACAGCATCGCTAAAATTGTTATTAAATGCCCCCAATATATTTTTTTATTAGTGTGTATGTATAATCTTTTAATTATTAGGCCATATTTTCCCTTCCAGGAATAGGCAATCAAAAGACCTTTTTTGCACTTTAATTTCTTATTTCTCTTCTAATATACCTCCATATGTTTAATATGCTTCCTCCTCGTATCCTCAGACCACCCTGTACCTGATTCTTCGCTGTTCTGCCTTAGATCCTTCCATTTTCAATACCTTTTTCCTGTCATTTATTTCTTCTAATTTCAATAATCTCTAAATCTGTTTTCAGTTCTAATACCCAATTTGTCGTTGTCTTATTCCGCATATATTTGAAAATCTTATTGGTTTATTATTGGAAAATCTTTTTTTCATTACATTTTATTTATTTTTGAAGTCTCGATATGTTTTAGCGTTACTTTTTAAGTTTGGCGTGTTGTCATATTATAAGGCCCTCATAATATCCTTACAATTCGCATTACTAGTATTGCCGACATATTTAAACTCTAGTTCGATGCCAAATATCCTCTCGCAATAAGGCATTCTGGTTTTACTTCTGTGTTATAATGTCTTATTTTTTTTTATTATAATGGTCTTTGGTAATACCATATGGTCTCCCAGAATCTTCACCCTAGCAAATCATACTGGGAAAGCAAATCATACAAATAAATAAACGCCTAAAACTTCTTTCGATACTTCTATCAATAAAATAAAGCATGTTATACTTCGCCTGCTATTGCAGAATGTTGAAAGTCAATGTTATTTGTATTATGTATATCAAGTTGGCCTCTGCTAACTATTGTAACCTACCAGTTGGTATAAATAAAAAGTGTGTGTTAGTTCTATTACCAAATGTTTCTTCACAATATTATAACAAAGGTTATGGGCCCAGGTCATTAAGTTAAAGTGTTTCGTTTTGTTTTTCTTTGAAAAAACCGGAATCGTCATGTTACAAAGCGGTCAGGTATTCCCGCAGCTCACGGCAGTAAACTTTTCTAATTGGTTATGGCGAGTTGAGTTGTTGTTGGAGAAAGAAGGTGTTAAAGACGTATTGAATCACAAGTGTAAGGCCAAAGATGTGAACAAATTTGAGGAGAAGGATAGGAAAGCTAGGTGGATCATTGTCCAGTGCGTAAGTGATAAACACTTAGAAATTGTTAAAGGTGCTGAAACGGCGAGTGATATGATTGTTTCGCTGAAGAGTGTTTTTGCCCGAAAAAGCCCGATTTCCAAGCTATTTATCATGAAGAAATTATTAAGGATAAAGTTTCAACGAGAAAGTGACCTACATGATCATTTCGTTGGGGTTGAGTCACTGCTACGTGAGTTGGAGGCTGCGGGAGCCAAGTTAGATGATACTGACAAAGTGTGCTACCTATTGCTTACTATGCCAGACTGTTTTGACAACGTAATCACCGCAATCGAAACTATGACGGAGGATATCTCTATGGACTTTGTTAAAGGCCGTCTTTTAGATGCTGAACTTCGAATGAAGGAGGAACCAACACCAATAGTTGATAAACCTCAAGAAAATTGCTCATTCTATAGCAAAAAGACATTCAGGTGCTATGAATGTAATGAGTTGGGTCATACAAAAAGGTTTTGTCCCAAACTTAAACGATCTACTCCATCAAGAGGACGAGGTGGCGCCTGGAGATCAAGAGATGGAGCTGCAACAAGTAGGAGCAGGGAAGCTTATGTCGTGGATGAAGATTCTTCAGTGATTTTCACAGCCAACGCTTTTAAAGGTGGTGTCAGTGAGTGTTCATTAAAACTTTCTTTTGTTTGTGATTCGGGTGCTTCGGAACACATGGTAAATTCATCTTTAAAATCTATTATGAAAGATGTTTTTAGTTTAGACAAACCTGTCTCAATAATCGTAGCAGACGGTACATCAAATTTGGTTGCTAGAGAGAAGGGTACCATTGTTTTCAGGGAATGCAGTTTAGTAAATGTATTAATTGTTGAAAATTTAAAATATAATTTATTGTCTGTACCAAAGGTTAGTGAGGCAGGTTATGACATAATTTTTAAAAAAAATACCATGGAAATATCAGGGAACGGAAAAAATATTCTGGCTGGTCGTAAGGTAGGCAAACTTTATCTTGCTGATTTTATGTGCCCTTCCGGATCCTTTGCAAATGTAACGCTCCATGAAAGGATGGGGCATCCAGGCTTGGATGCAATGAAAAAGCTAGGAAAATTGACCGGTGAAACAAATTTGGATGGGGTTAGCAGCTGTGATATTTGCACAAAATCGAAAATGGTTAGAAAACCGTTTAGTTCAGCTTTACCTAAGGGTAGAAATTTCCTTTCCATAATCTGTACAGATTTATGTGGGCCTGTTACTCCAGAGACTTTTGATGGGTACAGGTATTTTCAAACTGTGATGGACACTTTTTCGAATTTTACCACAGTCTATCTTTTAAGGAACAAAAGTGAGGCTTGTAATAATCTGAAAAATTATATAAATAGTGTAGAAAGGCACTTTTCAGATGATAATTTGAAGGTTAGTACAATTAGATGTGATAATGGGGGGGAGTTTTCATCAGCGGAGTTTAAAAACTGGTGTTTTAGTCTAGGTATTCAAATTCAATATACTCCTCCATATACCCAACAATTATATGGTCAAAGTGAACGCATGAGTATGTCCATTTTAGAAAAAGCCAGGTGCATGATAGGAGATGGTCTGCCCAGATTTTTATGGGGGGAAGCAGTTAGGGCTGCGGCATATTTGTATAATAGAACTCCTCGTTATAATGGAAGTATTCCAGCAGAGATGTGGTTTAATATAAAAATAAATTATTCAAAAATTAAAAAATTCGGCTGTAGAGCATTCGTAAAAGATAATAGACCTTTCGTTACTAAACTTGACAACCGATGTAATGAGGTTATCATGGTTGGCTATGCCACAAATGCTTACAGATTTTTTGATATTACTACTAATAAGATAATAATATCCCGAGATGTGAAGTTCATTGAAGATGAGCGTCGTAATATAATCACATCGGAGACTCCTAAACTAGACTACATTGACAATATTGTAGAAGGTAATCAGGATTTAGGTCAGATAGAAAATAGGACTGACGATGGGACCAATAAAAGAATTAGAAAAAAACCAGGTTGGCATAATGATTATGTTTTAGAATTTAACAATGGTGTAGGATCAGAAGAAGAAATGTTATTTGCCTTACAGGTCCAGTCGGAAATAGATGTTCCTTCAAAATTTGAAGACATTAAATCTCATAGTGACAGACATCAGTGGGAAAGGGCGGTAGAGGAAGAATTATCTTCGCTCAAAGAAAATAATACTTGGGAGGTTGTTAAGAGGCCGGGGTGTGCATCACTGATAGATACCAAATGGGTTTTTACAAAAAAGATTGTTTGCGGATCTGTCATACATAAGGCACGATTAGTTGCTCGAGGTTTCTTACAAAAGGATGTTGATGATACATACTCACCCGTTGCGAAATTAGAAACATTGCGAATTTTATTAGCAGTTGCGGTTCAAAAGAATTTTTCTATCCATCAAATGGATGTGAAAAGTGCATTTCTCTATGGGGAGATTAAGGAGAATGTTTTTCTGACACCACCTCCTGGAGTAAATATTGAAGGAGATTCGGTGTTAAGGTTGAAAAGGTCCCTATATGGTTTGAAAAATTCTCCAAAATACTGGTATGAGAAATTTAATAATAAAATTAAAAGTTTTGGTTTTCAGAGATCTGAAAATGATTATTGTTTATACATTAAGGACAATTTATATGTATTGCTATACGTTGATGACTTGCTAATTTTTTGCCATGACTTATCTGAAATAAATAAGCTAAAGAGTTTTCTTAGCTCCAACTTTAAAATGAAAGATCTTGGGTCAAATAAGTTGAAATATTTAGGAATTAATATTGAAAAGATTAATGATTGTTTGTACATTGATCAAGCAGATTATTTAAAAAATGTTTTGAACAAATTTGATATGTTGAATTGTAGATCAGTGGATGTCCCTATGGACCATAATTTTAAAATAGATAAGGACTTTGTCATTAACCCAGATAAAGAAAGACTATGTAGATCATGTATTGGTTCTCTCTTGTATGCAACTATTGGCTCAAGACCTGATTTAGCTTTTTCATTGTCTTATTTAAGTCGATTTCAGGACAAACCATCGGATAATTTATGGTTGGCCTTAAAACGAGTCCTCCGTTATGTTAAAGGTAGTTTAAATTTAAAATTGAAGTATTGTAAATCAAAAAATACAAATGTTTTGGTTGGTTATGCTGACTCAGATTATGCTAGGGAACTAGACAGAAAGTCCACTTCCGGGTTTGTTTTTAAAGTTTTTAATAACACTGTGGTTTGGAGATCAAAAAAACAAAGTGTTGTCGCTCTCAGCACTGCTGAGGCTGAACTTATTTCTCTGTGTCAAGCAACAGAGAAAGCTATGTTTCTAAAGAAAATTTTATTCGACCTACAGCTTAATACAGGCTGTATTACTATTTATGAGGATAACCAGAGTACAATAAAAATAGTTAACAACCCTGACCAGAAGCGTGTTAAACACCTAGATATTAAGTACAATTATGTAAAACATCAAGTGGAAGATAAAAATATTCTTGTGGAATATGTAGAAACACAAAAGCAACTGGCTGACATATTGACAAAGCCTGTCGGATGTAATATATTTGTTAGATTTATTTTTAATCTGAATTTGGTGAAATGTTAAAAAAAAATATAATAAAAATATAATTAAGCCCCTTAGGTTGTAAATGCTATTATGCTTCGACTTGATGTAAAGAATTAAAGCTGTAATTTTAGCTGAGTGTTTTATTCTATAATTCTTTTATTTTTATGTTAAACATTTTTTTTTATGTTGAAATATGTATCATTCTTATAAATGTGATTTGTATTAAGGGAATAACATTTAGGGGGGAGTGTTGAAAGTCAATGTTATTTGTATTATGTATATCAAGTTGGCCTCTGCTAACTATTGTAACCTACCAGTTGGTATAAATAAAAAGTGTGTGTTAGTTCTATTACCAAATGTTTCTTCACAATATTATAACACAGAATTCGACCAATAGCACAAGAGAGCATTATTTTACAATGCACAGCGCTGATTTAATGAGAGAATTGTCAGAACCCCTAATATTTTCCAAAATGTAAACCTTTTTACTAATTATTCTTTTTCTCGATCTGCACCTGAAATTAGTTTATGTATCCAAAAGCTAATTATCCTTCATCATAACTGTAACTAATTAATATGGATTGCAGATCAATAAATGGAAATTATTTCTCATTACTTCTGAAACTGATGTCCTAATATGCGAAAAATGTGACATTTCTGCTTAGGCGACTTTCGAAGCAAGAAACCCAGTCCCCTCCGGACTCTCTCTGGACTTGTCCATTTACTTTCCAACTGCGGTAACCTCTTGACCCCGACCACTACGAGAGCATTAATGTTATTTCTTGTAACGCACATGGCAACATATCGAAAAGAATTATTATTAAATCGGTTGATGTAACCTAGCGGATTAATTTAGGCGTTGTCCACTTTCCTTTTCCATCGCCTTCGTACAGACCTAGGAGATATGGGAAGGTCAGAAAGTTCACCCCGAGCAAAGTGGTACCTGCTGATACATTGTGCAACCCAAACTAATCTGTCGCACATTAGCATCGTGTAGCATTACATAATGCACATGGCTCATTTCTTATATAGGCTGCATCTCCTAAGTTGCGTAAAACATATTACTAATGATGTATGTTTTTCATAAGCGTGCGCAGCATTACTAGAAGCATAGTTATCGCTTTGGATATCCTATGTTTTATTTTCAATCAGACTATTGTGATTGAAAACTTTGAATTGAAACAACTTTAAGATATTCAAAGTGTTATGTTTTTACCATCCAAATTCACATTCTAAATTGGGGAGTAAAAGATCTTTGGTTGTGCCATCCTTCGGAATAATATTAAAGTGGAGTCCCGAATCTGTCAAACTCGTCAAAGGTTCCTTTTCTAATTATATTTGTATAGGCAAAAGTTAGGACTCTCATTGTAGCATCTTCCAGAAAGTGGCAGTAAATGAATAAAAAAACAAAGAGTGTAAAATAAATTAAAGAGAAATTTTATTTTTTTTTTACCAGTACCACCACTAAAACCTATGAAGTTCCTTCTATTCATTACATGGTAGGGGCTGTAATGAGAGACAATGCTCGTGCAAGGTACTGTCTGAGAACACGCAAACGGGTACCCACTTTATGGAGAAAAGAAGGAGAGCCTCAGCGGACGGGGGTCTGTACATCCCAAAGTGTCCATCTGGGGATGTTAACAGATTTAATAATTTCTTTGATACGTACGGTATTGTACCTGGGACCTTGAGCACAGCATCGCAGCGTTTTATTCGCTGAACTATTCCTATCCCTGAAATTTGAATTAATTAAAAATAAAACTGTTCATCTAAAATTAATGATTAACTTACTCCCATAAATTTGGCCATTTTATTAGACTGATCTGATAATAATTGATAATACCAGAATTGTTTAATGGAACTAATAATTGAATCCCTACCATAGAACCCTAAAACAATAAAAGAAATTCTTCTATAGCACTCCTATTTTAATAACAATGTTAAATTTAGCTTTTGTGGAATGAAACGGCTGTTCTGGTTAGAACAGAAATCTTCGAAAAAGAAGCTAACTATTCGAACAAATGAATTCTTAAAAACCTGAGCATGTGGCAGTTGAGTACTCAAGCAGGAAGTGCACAATGACAAAACAGTACGAGAGTATTCGAGGAACATGCGGAATAAGGAAAATCTAGAGCGAAAACCAAGTCAATGTGTGCCTTCGTTCCGCTCAGCGGGATCGTCATGCAAAGTAGGACTCTTGAACTGAGGGCATTTGTATTACTGTATTATTGTATTAAATATAACAATAAAGTAAAAATTATTAATAGTAAATATAAAGTGCAGTCAATATGAATCGATACAGTCTGTCTAAATCTTTTATAGTTGTAGTACAACTCCTGAATACTGTGCCTTATTGATTCACGGCGCACTACTAGTGTTTTACCCATCCGAATTCATGGTAACTGCTTTTGACTCAACAGTAAAACTTAATGATTTAATTTGATACTATTTAAGATTATTATTAATGCTGATTCCGTTACAATCGCTCAATTGACATAACCCATCGGATTCTTTTAAAATGAGGTCTTGCCTTAATTATAATTTTAATTAATGTTTTTATAATTTTATTATTACTGTTAACTTCCGGAAATAGATGTTTCAGGCAATAAAAGTATCTATAATAACGGAATCAATTACTCTGGTCTATATTCCACATATTTAGAAATCTAAAGAACTAATATAAAATACAGCGCATTTACAATTATGCCACACAATCGACAATAGATACTTGGCTTGAATACATCAATCTATATACTGAAGAGTTAATAAAAAAATTGTTGGAAAAGGATATTTTGATGTTCATAGCAGCCGGATTGCTTATAAGCAATATAAATAATCAAAATTATACTAAAAACCAATGAAATAAATATAATAGTTTCAGGAAGAGATATTCTACGAAATGAATATACTACATTTTGGTTATTAAGTTAATAAAGTTTTATATTACTTTTTGTATTAATTAAATAAAAAATTTTACCTCCGTTTCAGGCTACTTCAACATTTACTAGACCACCGGTTCCCAAACTGGGGGGGGGGAGGTGCGTGAGGATATGTCTGGGGGGCGCGAGACAAGTTGAGCATTAAATTAAATTTAAGTAGTCTTTCTAAAATTCTAAATTAATCATGATGTTTAGAAAATTGACCACTTTGATATAGAGGACAAACCTTCATTATGGTTGAAATACTTCAAAGTGTATCCTAGTGTATCACGGGAAGCTCTTCGTTTATATTTGCCTTTTTCAACCACCTATTTGTGCAAAAAAAGCATTTTCAACACTTGTGGCAATTAAAACTAAGTATCGGTTAAGCTTGATGTTGCTAGTGACTAGCGTTGTGCACTTACTAAAACTCGAATAGGCATATTAGTAAGAAAAATGGAAGCCCATCCATCTCACTAACCAACCTAATCTATTTTTCTCTTATTAATAATTTTTTATTTTATGAAAACTGTTATTGTTGTACCTTATGGCAGTATAAATAAATGTTTTGTTTTCAATGTAATACTTATTTGTTTTTGTTTTATTCCCAGACCCACAGAATTTATTTTTATGGGGGGGCGCGAGAAGCTTTCATTTCAACAAAACGGGGGCGTGGTACAAAAAAGTTTGGGAACCCCTGTACTAGACAAACGCTCTAAGCACCCAATTAATTACAAAAGACTCATATACATGACCATTATAAGACCTATTTGGATTCACAGAGTAGACCTTAGAGCCTCCACCCATAGAATTCCTCTCGCATCCAATCCTTACAATCCAAAAGTCTTCTTAATAATCCTCAATGATCCTTACTTTCTTATGTACAAAGTAATCCATAATGACCTGAATGTCTCATTAGTTGCTAATTTGCCCGAACTCGATATCAATTCTTCCAAGACAAACTTCATTCCCACTCAAACCAACTAGTTTCTTACCAAGTTATTTCTTCAATTCCCCCAGTTAATTTGTTATCCGAGTACTGCCAGTGGGTAGTTTCTCTACTTGTCTTTATCTCATGACTTTAAATACATTTCATTATATTTACTTGATGGATTATTATTATTATTGAAAGTTACAGTTGTGAATTTCGATAAATGAATGTTATAAAAAAAGATTCCACTAAGAATGTATAGAAGGCTGTGGATGACTAAAGGATAAAATATAAAGAGAAGAACCTTTTATGAAGATCTATTATGGATTGATGAGTGTGAGGTTATCATTAATATGATTTCTCTTTCTATGATTATCATATTAATGTTGTCATTATGGCCCTGGTTAATGTTTCCATGACATAACCTCTCTCGTAGAGTGTTGTGTTTAATTCTTGGTTCATTATCTTTAACTACTGCAGGTGATGAGAATGATTCCCTTCTCTTCAATGACTGATGGTCTGCTTTATTTAATTATAATGATTTTTATTTCGAGAGATTTTTAGGTAGAATTCTTGAGTATAGAGGGGCTTCAGGAAAGATGGAAAAATAATCCTAAAAGGAACGAACTAGAAAACAACAGTATGGGAAGAATTGAAATCGGCACGTGGTGTCTTAGTTTCATCGAAAAGATTTTCGTTTCTCTCTATCATGGTAGATAAAAATAGTTACCGACATGTAATTAATTTATACAAGTCGTGGGGGATGATTTAACCATATTGTTGTATTGGGTGTAATGTAGAATAGCCTGGAAAAGCTACTTAGACCTGACTGCTTTTAAGAAAATTTCATCACGCTCTCTCCGCACCTCTTCTATTCCTCCCCCTTTGAGTTATTAATCTTAACTCTTGTAGTAACAAGATTTCTGTTATTTGTGAACACCCATAAAGCGGGAACCCAAAGTAAGAGGGAAACATAAGGTGGCTGAGGGTGATCTAGATCAAATCACCTCTCTGCACAACCCTTGTTCAAGAAGAAGTACAGTCTCTGTACTGACCATGTACTGAACCCAAGACCCTTCACGGGTTTGGTATAGTGAAACAGTTTTTTTTTTTTGTTTATCTCATTACTGATACAAAAAAACAACCCACCAATCTACTTCATTATAGGCATTATGTTTTTATAATTATAGTTTTAAACGAGGAATTATTCTAGCTTTTTGTTTGCATTTTTTCCTATAATTGAAGGTTCATTATCTCATGAGTTCATTAAAAGTCGCACTTAAATACAATCTTAGAAGGTCGGCAGAGTATTATCTTTAATGGCGCATTGGTTTTGTTTTGTTTTATCATATTTTGTTTATTTCCTTTAAAGATAATAAATTCTTTGAAAATAATTTAGATGTCGCAGGTATTCAACAAATGCTACCAAGTTAATCAAATTTTATTTTAAATAATATTCATTATGTAACATAAAAATATATAACCTGTACCACTACAATCCAAGAAGTGCCTTGGGTTCAATACATGGTAGATACTATAGTATTTCTAGCTCTACGGTTGTGTGGTGTTGTGGTTTCAACGGAGGTGATTTGTCCGAAATCCCGCTTAACCGCCAGGTTTTCTCTCCAATTAAGGATACTTTATAGAGAACCAAGGAAAGAACCAAGAACCCCAGAAAGGGTCTGCACAACCCGCGGGGTTCATCCCTGGCTCTTAGCAAATTAAATACTTTATTTGTCGCAGCTGGATACCCGGGGCTTTCACCATAACAACTCACATTGCTCCTTACAGAAAAATAAAATCTTACACGGTATCTACTTTTATTTAGGTATCTTTTCCGCTGGTATACTCCGGTAAGGAGATTAATAAGACAATGGCATAGAGACCTGTAATCTTACTAATATTATAAATGTGAATGTTTGTATGTTTGTCTCTCTTTCACGCAAAAACTACTGGACGGATTTGGATGAAACTTTACAGTAATATAGGTTATACATCAGAATAACACATAGGCTATAGCAAGCGCGGATTTATGGGAGGATGCAAGGGGTCACGTGCCCCCCCCCCCCCGACAGTATTTTAGGTACTGTGGAGAATCCATTATTGTACATAAATAAAGGCAAATCACATGATAATAGTTGTTAAAATAACAGAAAGAACATGAGGGAAACTATTTGTTTTGATATCCTATTAATCTTACTAATATTATCAATATGAATGTTTGTATGTTTGTCTCTCTTTCACGCAAAAACTACTGGACGGATTTGGATGAAACGTTACAGTAACATAGGTTATACATCAGAATAACACATAGGCTATAGCAAGCGTGGATTTATGGGAGGGTGCAAGGGGGCACGTGCACCCCCCGATAGTATTTTAGGTACTGTGGAGAATCCATTATTGTACATAAATAAAGGCAAATCACATGATGATCTATGTGGAGGCACGGGGGCATGTAACCCTCCCCCCCCCACCGTTATAGTACATAATTAAAGGAACTTAGCATCTTGAAATTTGTAGTTAGGTTCTGTGTATAGTTTAAGAAAGAAATTCGGATAATTCCACTCCAAGGGTTTCCCCTTTAATATAATAGGGGTTCAAAGGTGGTATAGAATCCGTCAGTTTTGAAGTTAGACATCTGAAATTTTGGATGTTCGAGTAACTTATATTTAAAAAAAATAATTAAATTATTTATTTAAAATGATCATTGACGAAACATTATGTGGCAGGCCGAATTCCGCGCGAGCGAAGCCGCGGGCATAAGCTAGTATAATTTATAAATCCTTTAATTACTAGTTAATTATTCATGCTGATCTAGTAGAAAAATAAATTGGGTAATTATTCCGCAGGTTGTCGCTTCGAGTTGAGTTATAAGTTTTAACTGTTTATTCGTTTCATTTTTATAATTTCCAAAAATACAAGTTATCATGAACTTGGTATTCATTTCATCAAGAAATAACAGTTTCAACTAACATTTCGAAGTATAGATGATGTATTTTATTTTGAAGAGAAAAGATTTGTTCAGGACCGGGATTCGAACCTGGATCACCCACGTCTCCGGCGTCTAACCTAACAAACGTAACGCGGCCTGACAAATCCATCCTCTTCACCAAGGGCGGATCTAGGATTTTTTTTCTGGGGGTGCACAACGGGCAGACGGGCAAAAAAATCAACAATAATTTAGAAATACACTAGTAGTATTTATAGAAAGGTTTATTAAAATATCTAAACAATAGTTTCACTCATGTTATTTCTGTTATTTTAAACTACTATCGTCACATGATTTGACTATGTACTGTAATGGATTTTCCATAGTACACAAAACACCGTCTGGGGGGGGGGGGCACGTGCCTGGATCCGCCTATGCTCTTCACCGAAGAATGTTCATCTTTTGTCTTCAAAATAAAATATTTAAAAAATTGTAACAATTAATAAAAAAATAAAACAAATTATAAATAATAATATGACGTAAGTCAACAAGGTCCTAATTAAAGTAATGTTCAATGAACCTTCTTTCCTGTGTATACATCGCAAAATTGCGAGATAAATGATCGGTAAAGAGAATGGATTTGTCTGGCCGTGTTCCGAGCCAAGTTAGCTCAGTTGGTTAGAGCACCACGACGGATACGTGGGAGCCCGGCCCTGGACAAATCTTTTCTCTTCAAAATAAAAATATTTAAAAATTATAACAATTAATGAAAAAATAAAATAAATTATATAGATGATGCATGTTTGTTGAAACGTTCATTTCTAGGTGAAATGGTTTCAAAAGTGTACTAATTTCCCATACAAATTTAAAAATTTAAAGAAATTTAAGCTACTTTCAATATTTGGAAAATATTAAAAGGAAAACGAATGAAAAGTCAAAACTTGTGACTCAACTCGAAGCGACAACCTGCGGAATAATTACCTTTATTCTATTAATTGTTGACAATGTTTTGTTAGTTATCTTATTTGCTGTATTAATTATTACACTGATTATTAATCTTCTCCTTCATCCTCGCCTAACGCCTGGTGCAGTGCGAGGGTTCCTTCCGTAGAGCCTGATCCATTATGCTCGGTCCTCTGTCGTCTCTAGTACAATAATTATTTATTGTCTAATAATTATTAATACTATACTATAATATAATAATTATTAATACTTAGCAATAGGTCAGTTAATCTGAAAAATTGTCTGTTTATATAATAAGAAAGGAGTATGAAAGTGTTTTGTATCCCAGAATTCTATTTTGTATCTATTTTTTATCCAATATATCTGTATTGGTATCTGTTAGAATGGTGATAGTAACCATGGAGACGTTTATTACCCTAGATATATCCTATGCAGACCACAATACTTTTACATGGCTAAATTGTTATGATTGTCCTCGACAGCTGTTTCTATTCCAGGGTTGTTCTCGTATCTAAGCAGTTATTTGGGTGGTGAAATGTATGTTGTTTGGTTGAGATCTTTTCCAGGATATCGGGTGGGTTTCTCAGCTCTTAGCGATGGGAATAATAACGTACCAAGATTGTATTTATTCTAAATACATAACTTTTCGGTCTACCAGTCAAGAGATGCAACAGTGTCTGGAGTGGATGAAAATGAATCTTGTGTAAGCAATCATTAATCTTGTAAGCCTCATCTGGGATTTACTGTAAGCATCCGTAACCAAAGTACCACTTGCACGCAACACAAATTAAACTTTTTGACTTTAATAGCTACCTAAGTTGATTATTTTTATTACGTATTAAAAAATAATTACTCTTCCGAAGTTTCAGAAAGGTCATATACCAACAAACAAGACGCAATTTATCCTTCCGACCGTTATGCAATCAGTTTCTTCCAGTTACTATTCCTAGCTGAGTACTACTACCGGTATCAGTACGGCACAGAAGACCTGTTCCAGGAAGCGGGACCTGCGATCGAGCGGTCATCGCGTGCACTCTGCCATTAGCGCAGCTGCACCCATCTCGATTCCTTTCATTTTCTGGAATCTCTTCAGGAAGCACGACCGTTGAATCCACTAGATACTGGTGATCTCCAGGCGTTCCAGATCGTAGCCGAGTCCACGCGGTTATTCAACACTATGAAGAATTCAACATCACCAACATAGTTATTTGTCCTTGATTACTTATTATAAATCTATTCAGTGCAGCTTATTATAACAATGTTCTTCGTTCATTGATATAAACCTCAGGTTTAACAAGGCCATATTATACCATAGCTACCTATGCGGTCTAAGTATTTGTGTATTAGCCGGTCTCCATGAAACCTCCTCATCTCGAGTGACCTCTTTTTATCACTCGTATCATATGAGTTATTAAAGTGTAGTTTTCCTTTTTATTTTTGTCGTCGAATCGAACCCACCGTTATCGTTGTTTTTTTATACTCTTATTTTTTTGTACCTTTTTTAACGTGCATTCAATCTTATATGTCGATACACCGGGCAGTAATAAAAATATTGGTAATTCGACATAACTATATAATTGTTTATTAATTCATCCAAGATCACTATACTGCTTTGGGAGTACTTAATCAGAGAACGCTAGAGAGGGCATATTTAAATTTTGCATATCCAGGGATAATTAAGATAGGATATGATCTTATCGTAAATACCACACCACAAGTGACTCCCCCCAGTATTATTTGAATATTTAATAGAAAATTATTGATAATTTTTAGCATCACTACATTGGTTTTACCCGACCATTAGCCCGGGCCTGGATTCCATTATCGGGGTTGTTTTTAATCATGTTTAATATTTAGCATGTTTTATTCCATTTTATCATTATAAAGATCCCTACCACTATAATCCATGAAGGATCTCTTGTATACAATACATGTTAGAGAAATTTTCTCAAACAACTGTTGTACATGGATGTGATTTTTCCGAGATCACGCTCAGGTTTCAAGGAACCCCTCAATCAAGGAACCCATATTTTAGGAACTGGATGAGCCCCGGAAGGGTCTACCGATCCCAACAGATTAAAGAATGTATCTACCACAGCCGTGTTTGAACCCGGAGGACATTCTGCACAGCAGCTCAGAACTTTACATACAGAGCTATCACTTCCCCTGTATAATAATTATAATACACAATGTCTTTAGTCGTCTCCAGATAAATGAGGTTTCACTGTACTTCAAAGGTGATTTATTATAATATTAAGGTAGCTTATTATTATTGTTACCCTGGAATCCTCTCAGGTAAAAGGATCATAATGAGGGCATCTACAAGAGACAAATAAAATAAAATTAGCACCCGCTCGCCGCATTAGGAAACAGTCGTTCATAAAACAATCACGACCACCTCGTTATCGAGACACAGTAGCTGCACACACACACACGAAGCAGAGACACCTCCGAGGCATTAATTAACAAGGCTTTGCGAAATGTAGGCCGTGGTTCGGGAGTAGCGGGGTAGATTCTCGCTCGAGTTGTAAAATATATTATGAGATGATCGTGATAGTGTGAGGAAACTGGGCCCACACGACCGACTGTCGTGACAGATCTCGCTCTAAGTGTCGCCTTGCAAAACAGAGCGAGATTCGTGCGGAATCAACTCGTGGGGATGTTCTGTCTAAATAGTCGTAAGGGGCAATAAATACTTCTCCCAGCCGAATCAATATTCATTTCCGCCGCTTTGTAAATAGGAATCGTTTTGTTTAAAAGTTTTAGCCCGTTATAAAATGGCGAAACATACTAAATTAGCCATTTTAAAAAGTCCATTAATTTTACTGCGTTTACATTCTAGTCACGTAACTGAAGTTCGGTAAACAACCCCATCAGCCATTAATATTGTATTTTCCAAAGTACGCTAAAGTTTTGGCTATCGATCAGTAATATCGACTTAAATTAATAAAAGGCTTAGCTAACACGAAAGTTCCATACCGAAACCAATAATTTTTGTACTCGAATCTTCTTTCACGGATTACCGCCAAACCAAGATATCTTTATTGTTGAAAAATATTAGTTGACCCTATGCACATATGAGGAAGAAAATGTTTCGGGTAGAGGTCCAGAAAATTCTCATAAAATAGCTCTGAAGAAGATCTGCAATCTGGGTCGAAACGTTATTAATAGCTAACAAAAATTTTTCCGTATATAAAGGAATTTTCTTGATCTCTACCCGGACCATCTTCTTCCTCAAAAAATCTATAAAATACTCAAGTGTTTCTGTTTTTTTTTTATTGAAATTTATAACTATATAATAATAATAATACTAATACTCCAAGTAAATATAATGAAAGATATATAATGGCATGAGATAAAGGCAAGTAGAAAGCCTACCCTCTGGTTGTTCTCGAATAACAAATTCAACCTAGAAAGTCACGTGGCCATCTTTTCAAACGCCCCCGATTATTATCGGGAGTTGAAGAAGTAACTTGGTTAGAAACTATTGGGTTTAAAGTTTTTCATGAAAAGATTAATATCGGATTTGGAACAAATCGGCAACTAATGGGGTATTGGGGTCATTATGGATGACTTTATTTATAACTACGTAAGGAGTATTAAGGATTTTGGATTGCAAGGATTGGATACGAGAGGAATTCGATTGCTTAGTGGAGCACCAAAGTTCTACTCCGTAAGTCCAGATAGGGCAATAGTATTGCCCATGGCTTAATTTTATAAAAGGCTTAGCGAACACGAAGGTTATCACGAAGGATACCATTAATTTTTGTTCCCAAATCTTCCACCCACGGATTACTGCCATACCAAAAAAATCATTGACATACATAGTGTTGAATTAAATTGCACTGGTGAAAGTGAATCTTCTTGTTTAAAAAGCTTGGGAACGTTTAACTTCTTTGAACAGTTGTGAGACCAAACTAACCATTCCCTTTAATTTTGCAGCAAGGAATGCCTTTTCTTTAATGGTTACATCTCACTCTCAATTTCTCACTGCATTGTTAGCTGCAGTAGACGATATTGGTCATTTCGCATGATGTGACCTAGGTATTCTAATTTTTGCTTTTTAGTAGTATTTGCGATTTCTTTATTTTTTCCGACCCGAACTAACACCTCTCTGTTGTTGATGTGGTCGGTCATATTCCAGTCTTAATTCAATTCAGCACTGAAATTCAACAAATTCCTACTCGAAACTATCTTATCAAAGGAGTAATCTATTGGGACACCTATAAACACCTAATTTACCACAATGTTTGTCACAAAAACCATATCAATGACCCACAAGAAATAGATGAAAGCATAAACAAACTACAGCAAACCATAGATGAATGCTTAAAGCAGTCATTTAAATAAAAAAGGAAATATCTCCAGTGTAGTAACGAACGGAGGATATATCACCAGCGACTTGAATAAAGCTGAAGCCTTTGCCGATTATTTCCAACAAACATTTTTAAATTCACAATCCGATAGAGGGAGGTTAGACGTTGAAATCGAAGGGTTTTTACAATCACCTCTATCAACAGTACAGTTGCCGATGGTATTCACCAATCCAAAAGAAATTCACTCACTAATTATGAATCTCAAAACTAGGAAAAGTCCCGGCCACGACTTGATACCAGCAATCGCAATAAAAACTACCTAGGAAAGCAGTTGCTCTGATAACATCAATTTTCAACAACTGTTTAAGGATTGGATGTTTTCCTGACACTTGGAAGAAAGCAGAACTGGTGGTTAGAAACAAGCCAGGCAAAAATGCCAAAGAATTAAGCAACTACCATCCCATTAGCCTACTACCAATCGTAGGAAAACTATTCAATCTATAGACATAATCCCTAACTTTCAGTTTGGTTTTCAACTCAACCATTCTACGTCACACTAATTATCAAGATTATCAGAGTTCATAGTCAACGGATTTGAAATGAAATAAAACACGCTGGTCGCATTCCTAGACTTAAAACAAGCATTTGATAAAGTTTGGCACACCGGTCTCCACTACAAACTCAAAAAAGCAAATCTTCCAAAATACCTTCACGATATCATATGCTCATTTCTAAACAATCGATTTTATACAGTTAAAATAAACAACACTAATTCAACCATTAGACCAATCAGTGCCGGTACCCCACAGGGTTCAGTTCTCTCTCCGATCCTCTTCAACTTTTATGTTCATGACATCACACAGCCCCCACTTACCTCCATAGCTCGGAACATATGCAAAACGTTGCAATTCTTCTACGTCGCTAGCAATCAAGACGGCGTTATCAGCATTATGTTGTTGATGATTTCCCCATTGACCTTCATTCCGTCTTGCTGTTCATCAGATGGTTTTTTTTAAAATTTCCTCCGATTCTATGTTAAATATTCCAGAAGATTAAACGAAACTTTTAATCAACTGAATAAGATATAATCCAGAACTATACAATGAGGAGAGATACACAGATATATCAAAATTATTTCTCCTTTTTTTACTTATCCAAGGATTTTGTTTTGTTTTTTCAATCAGGGATACCCACTTTGTAGAAACTGGTACAAAAGTTCGATCAAAGCCTGGTAACTCAATAGCCAATTTATCAAACATATAGGTACAAGCTTTTGTTTGATTGATTACCACTGCATTGTGCACGTACTACATTTAGTTTAGTATTAAAACCAATAAAAAGATCATCAGAAACCCATTTCGATGTTGTCAAGTATTGATTGTCATCAAATAACTTTTAAGCTTCTAAAGTAAAAAAAAAATAAAAAAAGTTTCAATAAAATTATTATACCTCACTTTACTGAATACATTCGAAATTCTCATTATTTTATATTAAATATGAATATAGTTATTATCGACTTGGAAAGATTATTGAGGAGAATTCCACGACCCAGAATAAAAAACAGGATTCTCATAAAAACTGGGAAAGAATTTTTTGATTGAATGTACAGTTAAAATGCCTCTCAATAAAGTAAACAGTATTCCTCCGAAATGTGCTCTGCACGACTGCTTAAAAACCTCCCAGTCGTTCACCAAGTTCTGGTGAGCTTTTTTGTTAGGACAGCCGAAATGAGTTTATATCCTCTGTTGAGGGCAAAAAAATTCAAGTTTATTATGTACAGAAATAACAAGGGGATTATTAAATTATTTTAAAAAAAAACATTTGAATTTTTATTATAAATAATAAAATTTAACAACTACTTTTAAAATTCATATTTTATGTGTAATTTATTCTCATTTTTGTATCTATGCTCAACCGCCAGGTTTTCTTTCAGTCCAATTTACCTAATTTTTAGAAGCTGAATGAGCCCGAGGAGGGTCTTCAGATTCTGTAGAGTGCACCCTCGGCTGATAACATATTTAATAAATTGTCTACTGATGCCGCATTTAGTCCTGGGATCTTCAGCAATGCAACTCAGTGCTCTACCGCTATTCCTCTATACACCACTTCTGCCTCCCTTTCTTATATAATTACTACTTATCATTTATTTTTACTATTTACTATATTAGATATACCATATACTTTCATATTCTGGTGCATAACGTGCTTTCTAAGGAAATTCTAAACCACCGATGAAACATCTATGATATAAACATTTATAATTTTTTTGTCAATATGATAAGATAAAAATTAATAACAAAATTACAATAAAGTGAATCGAGCTATCAGTTCCGCAGGTTGTCGCTTTCAATTAATACACGAGTTATAACTTTTCACTCGTCTCCTTTTTAATATTCTCGAAAATAAAAATAATCATGAAATTTCTTATGAGAAAAATAGTGTAATTATTGGAAATGTGTACATTTCGGTAATCATTTCTTGATGAAATGAACGTTTCAACAAACATCTCTAAGTATAGATAATGGGTGTGTGTAAAGCTGTTCTTGCATCTATTATAGTCAGTAATATTTACTATATGGAGTTAGTTATAAAATCATTTTTATTTCCGAGAAAATTATAAAAAGGAAACGAATGAAAAGTTAAAACTCGTTGTGATTAAACAGGTGCAGACGTGAGATAGTACATCTTACTTCAACAGTTTACATAAGACTCAGCAAAAAGAGGCAGTACTTCATTCCGAAACGTTTTATCATATACCTACACAGTATTTACTGATTAGTTTTCTGTGACTGCTATTACAGAAACTTGAGGCTTCCTTTTTGAAATGTTATATTTATATGTTATTAAAGATTTCTAGCTATTGAATCTTAATTTAATTCAATTTAAGAACCAGCAGAAACACGTCGAAGCCTCACGAATTCGAGATAATTCGTCGTATATCCTTACGCGCCTTGTTGACAGCCAAGATTCGGTAGTTGAGCCTGGCCCCGCGAGCACTTAGCCGTAATAATAACAGCACTAAAACGTCCTAAAATGACTAAGTGAAAGGAGCATATCGTGGCTGACGACCGAATTAATTACATCTTGCTTAGGATAAAGGAAGTAGCCGAAAGTGTTAGCTCTTTCTCTTCCTGGCGTTCGGTAACAGTGCCGATCTTCGGGCTTTTATTGCCGCAATTAAACACTTTATGGGTGATTAATGGATTAATTACATTAAGGATAATGAAGTATAGATCTCCAGGAGCTTTCAATAAGAGCTGGAATCTACTGAGCCCTGTTCTGCTTTCAACGTGTCTGAGTAATGTTATGCTTAGTTTAACGCAGTCCCTTCACTCTCTTATGTTATTGTTTGTTCATTTAAAGTCACTTTATACTTCTATGGCTAATTGGACGATGCTACAGTGGGGGGCTCTAAATTTTTCCTTTCCAGGATTTATAAGGATAGGGATTTTTAACGAGTACCTTAGGCTCGGGACCCCCGTTTAACGTCCCTTCCGAAGTACGGCGTAACTAAGGACTTTTTACTTCCTTTAAAAAATCCTAAGGCCACCTGCCAATCTTGGGCTTAGTAGTTTGTTACGCTAACCACTAGACCACACGTCACCCCTATTCTTCACTCTCTTAAAACTCCCTACAAACTTTAGACCTGTGGAGCATCATTTATTAAATGAGTAATGACTGTTTAAGGAACGCTACTAAACCCTGTAGGATCACTTCTGGAGCTCTCTCCGCCTCTAGAAGATGGATGCTGTTATCAGTTAATGATTCCGCAGATTGTTGCTTGGGGTTGACATACAAAAAGTCCAACAACAACTTAGATCTTTTTTATTTTCAATCAATCCATAAAGCAAGACATGTAACTATTACCTACAAATAAAATCTTTTAATGGAAAAAAAAAGTCGAACCAGTTCTTGATCATCTATGTGATTATTATTATTATCAATTGGATAACTATTCAATGACTTTTTAGTTAAATATAATTGTTCTTATATCAATGGAATTCTAACCTAACTAAAGCTGATTAAAGGAATAGTATAACTCATGAGCAGACTGCTAGTTGTCTCCAGTCTCGAGCATGTTGCTGACGCGAACCTATTAGTTCACCCTTTACAAAAAATCGCTAAACGCGGTTAAGAAAGAAGTTTTCACTTCAAAAAAATATAATCGTTGCAAAAGCGCAGATTTCCCAATATTTACACTTTTTTCCGCACTAAAGCTCACGATAATTTGTATTTTTGGAGAACATTAAAAAGGAAACGAATAAACAGTTATAACCTGTTATCTCAACTCGAAGCGGCAACCTTTCGGAACATATACCCTGTTAAATATTGTGAAAGGGTTGACCCAAGTTTATTTATTGGTATGATAGTAGTAGCTCAGTGTACAGAGAACGCTGAGCTACTTTTGTCCTATAGGCACAAGGTTGACCGGTTGTGGCAGGTAAATTATTTATTCAGCTAAAAAAGTGGATCAACTCTATGGGATCTCCAGATCCTCCTGGGGCTCAACCAAGAACTATAAAGTGAGTACCCTCAATAGGGGAAACCAGGCGGTTGACTGCTACTTCGGCCAAATTGAAGCCGGCTAAATGTGGTATATGCTGAGGTACTCCTTCAAAGTTTGTTATGGTCATTACATTATGTTTTAACCAATAGTTTGATCATTAATTAGGTAATTATACCATTCATAGTTGTTTTTATTTTGTGCAATAATTTTATCTGGACTATTTGGACAAAGTTAGTGTTGTAAATAATGAAACTGTCACGAACACACTGTTCTACCCCGCTTTCTCAAATTATACAAAGTATAAATTAAGAGTAATAACTTTATTCAATCCAAAATTTACAATTGAATTTGAATTAGTTACCGCCAACAGCAAGGTAGCAATTGTGGCGCCTGAACTGATATGGCGACGGTAAAGGGAGATTCATTTTTTGTTCTATAGGTAGTGTATAAATTTCAAAATACTAAAATATGCTACTCAATTATTGAATATTGAGATAGATATGATTATTGGAATAATTTGCAATTAACGGCATTTCCGTACCTTATTTAGTGGCTTATCAAAGTTGCAGTTGTTCTGCAATATCAATTTAACGATTTTACATTGGTTAGACATAAATTGGCAAATACCATAACATAGAAACGGAGGCACTTATTTACACTTTTACAATCACTAATTGGACTTTCTACAGAAAGCAAGTGCTAATTAAGCAAACTTGAATTTATGGCTCTTGAAAGAGAAAAAACAAAAGATAATTAGACAGTTAACTTTAAAGAGAACATTTATTAATTGAAGAACTGAAAGCTATTGAACAAAAGTGGAGTACCCTCCAATTGGAAACTAATTTCCTACATGATTAGGGCACCCGTATAATATCTCACGGTTTTACTGAACGGAGAAATCCTCAAGTACTTTCTCCTTGTTGATAAAACAAGACTATTAACGCCATTTATTTAGTTAATTAGGGAACGGGCTAGCTTAGTTTGTAGAGTTCTGAGGGTCCAGGGTTCAAATCCAGCCGTGGCATATAAGTTACTATGTCTGTTAACAGCCACGGATGGAATCTGTGGGATCTGCAGACCCTTGTTGGGTTCACCCAACATCTGTAAACAGCGACAAATCAACTACCTGCACAACTGTTGTCCTTGAAATAGTACAGTCTCTACCATGTACTGGACCTAAGACACCTTCATGGGTTGTTGTGGCACAGTGTTTTTCTTGTTTTTTTCTAGTTAATTAAGTTACAATGAACTAGATTCTTATTTTTATTTCTAAATTTATGAATTACAATTGCGGGTTGAGGTCAGAAAAATTTTCTGAAGTAAGAAGAAGATATTATTTTAACGCTAAATTATTGCCATCTTTCTTAAAAAACTGGTCTAACAGTCGATAAGAATGTTCTCCGGATGATTGTATTTTAATAATAAGTGCGTTAAGTGTAATCAAAAAGGGTAACTTATTATTTTATTGTATGCCGACGTTCAGGCTTAAGTATTTGTTTATTTTCAAGACTGAAAACTAATTAAAAGAATACCAACATCCACAGTTTTACTATATACTTTGGACAACTAAAGTAGTCTTAAGATAGAATTTACTGAGACTGAGAATAATGAAATATAAAAATCAATTAGTGAAAATTTTAATGAAATATATAAATTTGATTTGGGACTAATTTCACAATGTTCAAAATGTTGATATTTTGTCAACAGAAAAAATATCATTTATATTTCTATCATAAAAATAGAATTTATAATAATAGTAACTGGTGAAGGCTAAAATTAATTTGTTATATAATTAAGTGTATAAATGGTAAGCTATACTTGCTTATTAGTGAGCTTTATAATATTTACTTTATCTATTATTAGTAAACAATTTGTATTGGTAAATAAGTATATCATCTATCTATCAGCAGATAATATAAGTATCTCAAGTGTAGTGAGTTAAATAGACATCGCTGGTCAGTTTTCTAGGTCAAGAAAATTGATCCCTGTTGTTGCAGTAGCTCTTGCACCACTAACTAGCTATTTATAGTTTGTTTCATTTTATCCTAACTCTGATTACTACAATAATATACATCATTAGTGAAAAGTATATATAATAAAATATATAGTCATGAATAAAATTCACGGTGATAGATCTTATATTAATTAAATGTAAATACAGCATATAAAAACTTCTTTACTGAAGATATTAAACATAAAAACAGAAGAAATAAATTATAGAAAAGCATTTTTGAAAAAAAAAGATGTGTTTCCTCGAGAAAACATGTTAAGTGTGGGGAAAGGATAGATAGAGGAAGCATAATGATGGTATAAAGGCATGCTGGAAGAAAATAAGAGAAAGAGAAATTGAAATTGAATAGTGTTTCTTTTGGTGGCTTACTCGTGGAAAAAAAAACAATATAGGTTCGACAAACCTAGAAAAAAAAAAAAAAACTGTTGTGATGAGTTTGTTTTAGTTACTGCATAAGAGGCAGTGTTCAAGTACACCTCCTTTTTAACAGTTTCTGGATGTAGATGTGAATATTTACGTGGTGAATATCGATACTTCTTCGATTTTAATAATAGCCATTAAATATTCATAAAAAACTTTATCCTTGAGCCTATCAAACAATTATTATTTATTAGTTAAATAAAATCATAATTGGAGCTACAATGAGCATTAATTAAATTGCTTAAACATTAAAAAAAGATAGAAGTAAATTAAATTTTAAATGAATTACACTAAAACTATCAAACTGCATATATTATTTTTTGCTAAAAACTGTAATTAAATCACTTATGATTGAATATATGGAAAAATTACAATTGGATCAATGGTTGTAGTCTACATAACGTTTAGGATTTTTTTTTAATTTTAAAAGTTTAATTTTATTGTTATTTTAATTCTTTATTGGATATAATTTAGGTTCCCGGTGCTCATATTTTAATACACTGCTGGAAAGCCCGTATTGCAAAATATATTGGCTTAGGTTATCAGCCAACCTAAAGCCGTTATTAAAGTATGTAAATCCTTTAATACTTCACCCAATCCAATTTTTTTCTTCGGAAATTTTTCTTTTTTTTTTAATAACGTGAGTGGGGTTGTATGGACCCCTACATGGATTAAATCATTATGCTAAATAAATTAGAGATTTTTTTTTTAGATGAGTTTACATGTTTTAAGAACTCGATCTAATATCATAGAATATCTCATTTTCCTGCAACCATTGAGTAATGCTATATATTACTCAACTAAAACTGGTGTGGAAAGCCCCACTTCCCCCCACTAGTGAGGGAAAACCACTTTCCTCTCTAGTGAGGAAAAGTAACAGCCACCTAGATCGAATTTGACAATCAGCACTCCGTTATTTTAAATAATAATATCAATAGCATAAAAAAAATAGGTATGTTTTAAGTAAAGTAAGTGATAATACAATCAGGCTATATTGGACTAAAATACATATAAAAACGGCAAGGATATGTGGAAGAGTAAAGATAAAATAGTGAGTGAAGTTAAATATATATGTACATACATACACACACGTACATGCATATATATATATATATATATATATATATATACGCACAAAACATACATACATATACACATACACACAATATTGGCACGCTGGGGGGGGGGGAGAGGGTCATTAGGAAGGGGGAGGGGTGGTTAGTTCTTTTGAATTAGGTCTAGTATGTGTCTGTAAACTATTGATAGGTTATTTTTGTCAGTCTTTATGTTTAACGGATTTTTTTCGAGGTTAATATCTAATGATTCTGTAATAAGTCTTTTGTTATAATTAGGAACAGTGGCGAGAACAGAGGATTGGTCAAAGTTAAACGTGTGATTAAGGGTCAAAGCATGTTCTGATAATTTGGAAGCAGATATGTTCCGGGTAGAGATAGAGGTCTTATGTTGTGATAGTCGTCTGTAAAAGTGGTTTTTTGTTTCCCCAATGTAGGAGGAGGTACAGTTTGGGGCAGAGCAGGGGATCCGGTACACAATGTTGGAGAAGTTTTTAATGGGGATCGGGTCTTTTAAATTAGTGAACAGTTAGGATAATTTGTGGTATGGCTTAAAACCAACGGAAAGGTAAGATTTAAAATTTTTTGGATATTGTCAGACAGACCAGGAATATAAGGAAAAGATCGGTATAGGAAGGAGCTGGGGGTCGGTACTGATGGGTACGGGGAGGGGTAAATTACATTATTAGGGTTTTTAAGGGGGTCTAGTAGTTTATTGGTAATGTGGGCTGGGAAGTTATTAGAGAGTAGTATGTTTTGGATTCGTAGGATCTCTACCCGGAATACTTTCTTCCACATATTATCAAGGTCAACAATTATCATACTATATTATTTATTATTTTTTTATAATTAATGGTAATTTTTTATGAGTTATAAATATTTTTATTTTTTAAAGAGAAAAGATAGGCCCTCGACCGGGATTTGAACCCGGAACCTTTTTCTCACCGTGACATCGCTCTGCCGATTGAGCTATCCAAGGCCCATGCCGGTCGAGGACAAACCTTTTCTCTTATAGATCCTAAATCCCCAGTGTGCTGCCGCCATTTTTGCGATGAATACACTAGAACGAAGTTCTTTGAACATTAATTTTTAATTTAGGATCTTATTGACTTACGTCATATTATTATTTATAATTTTTTATAATTATTGGTCATTTTTATGAGTTATAAATATTTTTATTTTTTAAAGAGAAAAGATAGGCCCTCGACCGGGATTTGAACACGGAACCTTTGTCTCACCGTGACATCGCTCTGCCGATTGAGCTATCCAAGGCCCATGCCGGTCGAGGACAAACCTTTTCTGTTATAGATCCTAAAGCCCCAGTGTGCTCCCGCCATTTTAGCTCAATCGGCAGAGCGATGTCACGTTGAGCCAAGGTTCCGTGTTCAAATCCCGGTCGAGGGCCTATCTTTTCTCTTTAAAAAAAAAAAAAATATATATATATATATATATATATATATATTATTTATTCTTCGAAATGTTAGTTGAATCTTTTATTTCTTGATGAAATGATTACTGAAGTCTAATCATTTCCCATAATTACGTTATCTTTTCAAGACTAAAGCTCACGATAACTTGTATTTTTGGGATATATTAAAAATGAAAAGAATAAACAGTTAAAAGTTGTAACTAAACTCGAAGTGACAACCAGCGCTTTTATTTAAAATCTTAAAGTATCGATTGGTCTAAAACAAAATGTCAAGCCATTTTAGAAGTATTTACAAGTGACCCTTTTATTTTTCTTTCATTCAATTTGGTTTTATCTGTAAGAACAACAAAGCATTATCTGAAAACCATCAGTAATCGAAGGTAGTGTATTCGGACCTTGGTCAAGGAGCTAGAGCCTAATAGCCCCACCGTGAGGCGCTGCTACTAATTGGGGACTTCTTTCAATATTCTTTTTGGTCATTGTGTCCGTCCCGGGCCCACCCAGCCTCTACACGGCTCAGGAAGTGCTCGGGTAATCGAAGCTGTATTAGCTTTGTTCCAACATCCTGTCGCCTTTTTTTGTCTGGGACTATCCGGGACCACCTTATTGCGCATGTTCGAACTTTGATTCATCATAGAATTTAAGGAAAATATAATTGTGTTGCAACTCTTTTTATATTTTCTGATTATTATATAGTTGTTTACAGTTACCCGAGGGTTAACCATTTGTCTTTGTTATCCCATCAGCTTTGAAAGTATTGACAATAAGACTATTGTCATATTAGTATTGATTTTCTTTTTGTTTTCTCTCTTTATATTTGTATTCACTCTGGTCAAAAAAAACCGTGACAATCAGCAGCATTGACTGTTAGCATAATAGAACATAGTGATAGACATGAAAAAGAACAGCATCCAGCGGTAGCTCTCCCGTGGCTTGCTTTAATTTCCTACTGTAATAGATCCCTCTTCAACGTTCTTTCTCCTCCTAGTGTCCTCAGGCATGAGAGTCGTGGCCATTTGTTCTATAAATGGGTTCGGGTGCCCGTGTAGTATGTTCGTATGTGTTCGTCAACCGTTAGTATTTTTAAGATATTATGCAGAGTTTTGTTATCGATATTCTAAGTACTTTTGATTGGAAAGTTAGTAGTCGGTTTCTGTGTCTGTTTAGCGATGCCGTAAGTCTGTATTCCACATGTCCAAACTGGTTTTAGTAAGTAGCTATACGTGTTTAATTTCTGTCTTAAATTTAATTTGGAGTTTTTCTTGACTAGTGAATAAACAAAATTGATTTCATGATTTAGTGATTGATTTTCTAATTTCAAAACTTTTCAATATTATAGACGGTATACAAATTTATGGATATGCTTGATAAAAACGGCTAGTACATTGACACGACCTTACAGGAACAGTTCCGACCTGATTCCTCGATATCATCTCCATAATGGACCACACTCCAATTGGCCGCAATCCATTCGGATATATATATATAGTCTGTTACCATTAGGCTAAGTCGTTACAGACACTCTCTTCATAGGATCTAATGGTAACACTTGCTGGTCCAACGAGCCAGCCTCACGCTCCAGCGATCCTCAAAGCTGGTAGCTTCGTTCCGTTTTAAACTCATCTTTCCGCAGCGCTTGTTACTTTTATAAAGCTCAGCAATTTCCATTTTACTAACTGCAATTGTCTCTTCAATACACTATTAAGTAAATAAAATAATTACTTATTCTTGTTAATTTAAACACCTTCAGATTTCATAAATGAAGCAAACCTCATATCGACTGTGTAAATTGTCCTAAGAATATAGAGTACTGAAAACGATATCGCCACCTCCCCTTAAAGTAGGAATCTAACTAATTAAATTGATTTAACTAAACCGTCTTCGGTGTTCACGTCATCTCGATAGAATGCAAATACATGCCACTCCGAGGACTATCTTAACAGTTTGAGGTTGAGCGATGTTGGAAAATTATCATTTTTTTTTAAATAATTAAACATTCATGAATATTATAAAAATATTTTTGCATTTTTCAATAAAAAATAATATACTAGACTAATGATGGAGACTACTGAATATAGACTACTGATGGAAAATCCTATGATAGAACTAAAAACCTATCAAATTACATAATAACATTAGCCTTAATATAAAAGTTGGACTGGACTTTATTAAAAAATTAAAAATAAGTAAAATCGAAATGGAACTAATAGTGACTAAAACCTCGATGCTGTTGGAATAAGGAGTTAGAAACTTTGATGATGCAGCCAATGAGAGAGACAAATATGTTAATGTTCTGCAAGCCTAGGACTTTATAACCTCTAGCTTTAGCGCCATCAACTAAGTAATGAACTTAAATAGACTTTTGTACTTTATGGACAGATAGGAGAGGAAATGTGGACGAACATCTGCAATCACGAACTCGCTAGATGCCAGTCCATTGTTGCCTTTGTCTTGGAACGAAAAGGAAATGTTTTCGATAAAGATCTTGATCCGAGATAATCGGTTGGCCACTGAAGAGACCCTTCGCGCGGCTTTATTGATTGATTCCATCTTAAGTAAGCCGGGAGCGATTTGTTTGGGACTAAATGGTTTGGAGAACTGTCATTGTTACCTTCTAAGGGTTTATAAAATTAATGTTTATGGGCTATTATTTATATGTGCTAAGAGGGGCAATACTATGTCAATCTATGTCTATGTCAATTGGTGACCGGTATACGCTTCCAGAATTCGTTCTATTCCTACTATACCAGCTCAGTAGTTTTAAGGCCAATAAGATACAATTACTTGAATCAAATATTCTGCACCACTATTGTATTGGAACTGAGGAATACTCAAATGAAGTATTCTAATTATGTGCATAAAAAATCGCTACTGCTATTACATCACTTACTAGGTAAACGCTCTAAGCTCTCAATATAAAAGACTCATATGCATGACTATTAAAAGACCTATCTGGACTTAGGGAGTAGAACATTGGGACTCCTGTAAGTCATCGAATTCCTCTCTTATCCAATCCTTACAATCCCAAATCCTTCGTAAAATCCTCAATGATCCTTACTTTGTTACGAAAAAAGTCATTCATAATGGCCTTAATGTCGCATTGTTCCTGATTTGGACCGAACCCGATAACAATCCTTTTATGACAAACTTTATTCCCACTCAGACCCACTAGCTTCAAACGTAGGAATCTCTTCAATTCCTGATAATCCACCGAAACGTCTGAAAAGAAGGTGGTCTCGTGAACTTTTAAGTTGAATTATTTACTACCGGTAGTGATTATCACCTATTATCACCTAACTACAGTGATTAGTTTCTGTACTTGTCTTTCTGTCATTCCATAATAGCCTTAATGTCGCATTGTTCCTGATTTGGACCGAGCCCGATAACAATCCTTTTATGTATAGTTCATTCTTTTTAGTTGATGTACTATTATTCTCCAGTTGTAATTCTTTTTAAATAATTTTTTTTTAAAGTGTATCGATAACTCAACCCAAATATTCGCACTTCCCGAATTCAAATCCTTCATGATTGGCATGTACCAAAAGTACCAGCTCTATTCCTTTTAGGATTGTCAGCTTTCAATGATTTCTCAGAATTAATATTAGGATATGAGCTGATGATAATGTAGGTATACATCCCCAGAACGTTGGCACCATTCGGAGATAATGTTAGACAAAAGTAAAATTAGGATTATTAATATAGGGGTATAGTTATTAAAATTAGTGATATGGGTGTGTAATGTATACATATGTAGACATATCCAGAATTAGAAAAAATTATATCAATTATTCACGCTCAACCGCAAGATTTTCCCCAATTAAGGATATCGATTTTATAAAGGCTAGGTGAGCCTCAAGAGAGTCTATAGATCCCTCAGGAGTCCATGGATATGAAACTGGGAACCCAGCACTCTACACACTGAGCTAAATCAAACATATGAGGGCTAATTTTCAATATTATGGGATCAGTTGTTTCATTATTCACTAATGAAATCGCTGATGGCCCTTTTATCCTATCGACCGCTTGTATCAATGAATAAATGAACATTACCTCATTGCGTGCGATTGCTTAGTGACTAAATTATTGCTACGATTGCCCGTCATCAATGACAAGAAAATGTTTGCTTTTGTCAACTAATAATGTTGAATTTTTAATTTTTGTTTGCTTTTTCTCTTGTGAGTGATAATGAGATATGATGATTCCGCTTGAATCAAATAGCTCATCTCTAATCTCTTCGTACGCTGCTCATCCGTTGGTCCATAGATTAAGTTATTGGTGGGTGTAGGAAAGCCTAATCAATTCGATACACAGCCGTTGGCTTTGAAATAGTACAGTCTTCACAAGTACTGAACCCAAGAACCCTTCATGGATTTTAATGATACATGTTTTATTTATTTATGTAAGGTCTCTTTTTATCTTTCAATATTAATATATTTTGTGGAATAGCCATAAATCCACTGGTGTCTTGATAATGTTGTTTTTTTATTGCAATTTTACTTTCATTTTTTCATATGGTTTTTGTCTTATGTTTTGGTGTTGTTTACAATTATTTATTTTTTCCTGTTGTACTTTTTGTAGTTTGATAAGTATATGTTGAATTTTCAGATTCTCCAGTATTTATCAGCTGTTTTTATCTAACCTTATCCAGCCGGGGTCGAGTAACCTTCCTTATGATTCATTAGTTGTATTTGAGCCTTGGAGGTGGTGGGATGGTTCTTGGGGTTCTTGACATTATTCATGTTTTTTTTTTGTTTTGTTTTTTTTCTCTATCTACCATGAGGATGCCTGATTAGGCGAAATATTGGACAGATAATTTCAATTTCTGTTTTAGTTTGGAGACTTAAGGGCTTTTCGTTGGAATTTTTTCCACGGTCTTAACATTTATATAAGGTCTCTTTTTATATTCAATATTAGTATGTTTTTTATTTTCTATAAAATTTAAATTAGTAAATGTAAAAACCAAATTGAAAAAAGCTTTATATACTTTAAATATAGTTATAATTTATCATCCTGGTGGCTATTTTACTATATTGTTTATTTTAGTAAATATACAGAAAGAGAAATATTTACTAGAGAAGAGGGAAACCGCGGTCGAACGACGAAGCGACTGAACTGTAACAGATAAAGGCTACAATCCGTTCTGGTCACTTTTCCGACTGACCTTGAGTCGGAAAACGTTCCATCACTTTACCATTCCCTGTTAATGGAGTAACAGTTAAAATATTTTGTTATTCATGCGGCCAGATAGTTTTATATTCAATATTCAGGAACTGGGAATAAAAGTAAAAAGAAAAACTATATTAACAATGTATGAGAGGAAAATAGTTGACTGGATGATCAAATGTAGAAAGGAGATAGTTGGGGGGTGCAGTCATCCCTTTTGACTGCACCCCCCAACTATCTCCTTTCTATATTAACAATGCTACTGCATGTACCAGGTGCTCCAAAGAAGATATAACAGGTTATATAAAGAGAAATGATATGAATGACAAGAGAGAAATACAAAAAGTAAATAGATAAACAAAGAAAAAAGTAATAAGAAATAATACATACCTACATAAGAGGTAATAAGAATGGAAATAAATCTAGAATATTTTTATTTTGAAGAGAAAAGATTTGTCCAGGCCGGGATTCGAACCCAGATCTTCTGGATCTCTAGCGCAGTGCTCCAGCCGACTGAGCTGCCTGGCTCGTAACACGGCAAGACAAATCCATTTTCTTCATCGATCTAATGTCCTTGTGTTCTCGCAATTTTTGCACATTCTTCCCCTTGTATACATCGCAAAAATCCGGATCCAAAGATCCGGGTTTGAATCCTGGCCTGGACAAATATTTTCTCTTCAAAATAAAAATATTTATAAATAATCACCATTATGAGAATAATAAATTATAAATCTAGAATTTAATAAAAAAAAAATGGATAATAAAGGCAGTAAAAGATGCTAAAATTACAAGGAAAATTATTTTGGTACAAAGCACAATGGTTACCATGTTATTAGTGAAAGACCAAATGATTTTTATTGTAACTAAATCACTGTAATTTTGTTAATTATTATTATCTTTATCACCAATGTTTTAGTATCTTTTTAATGGTAACTATCTCAAAATCATTTTGTCTTTCATTGATAACATAGTAATCATTATATATTGTAAAAAATAATATTTCTCTTGGTCATAATAGGTATAATTGGGATCTGGATAAAGAAAACAATGGTGATTTCAGTACAGCTTTTATATAATACAAGGGGGTAAAAAGAAAAAAAAATTCATATTTTAAAAATATCTTAAAAAAAAACAACTCTCTTTTGTGTTTTGAATAGGAGAAACAAACAAAATATTAAGTTTAATCTTTCATTAAACTAAAAAAAATTAACTAGAGAATTAAAAAAATGGAAATTCTTCTGGAAAAGGATGGTAAATAGAAAATATATAAATCTTGCAATATTATTAGTACTAATTACTAGTATTATTAGTATTGTATTTTTTTTTTCGAACAATGTTTTGGTTTTATATGGCTTAATGTGTTGTGTTATTTTTCAAATTATTTTTTTCTATAAAATTATAATGATTTATAAAAAATATTGGTTTTCATTAAATTTATTTATTTTATTTTTTATAAGCCCAGAAAACATGGACCAACCTTAAATAAAACCGGAGACAGCAGGAGCCGAAAGTGTTGGTCAATAAGTGAAGGGGTTAGAGGGTCACAAGGTTCCAAGTTCTTTATTAACATCCTTTTTTAACATATTGTTATGTAATAGAAACTTTTTTTCGTTTGTATTCACTTTAATATATGTATATACAGTTATATACCAAATCACTGCTACTTTATAAGTTGTTGTTGTTGTTTGTTCATTTAACGTCACTTTTGCTGCTAAGGCTAATCGGACGATGCTACATTTTGAGCTCTAAATTTTACCTATCATAGCTCCCAGATGATTAAGCTGTAATAAAATGCCCCGGATCCGAAATAGATTCACGAAAACCGAAATAATTTCACAAAAGGGATTAAACGAATAAACAAGAATATTTCCTTTGCGCAGGACTCGAACAATTTATCAAATAACTTCATTCCGAACTTTATATTCGGTCTGAATAAATCTGTTTCTATTTATCCAGGTATATTACCTACTTATTCATTTATTTTCTGATTATTATTGAGGAGGGACGCGATAACACGCAGTAAGAAGAGTGCTGAATTGCTTTGCTGAAAATCTCTGGTTCAAATCTAGTAGTGGCAGATACATTATTGAATCTGTTAACAGCTATGGATGGACCAACTCTTTAAAATCGCCAACTTTCGAAAAAATCACCTCTCTGACAGCTGTTGTCCAAAACATGTTACAGTCTTTACCGTGTACCAAACCAAAAAATCTTCACGGGCTACACTTGTTTCCTTAATATTAAATTTTTTAATGATCTTACCAGTCTAATCAAAGTCGATTAACCTATATCAGGGACATATTCATACTCGTTCATTTATTTCCCTTAACCACTACAACCCATGTAGGTTATTGCGTATAGTAAATGGTTTAGACTCTACTGTTACTAAGCCCCCGGAGATCAATTCACTGGCTGCTAACGAAATAAATAATTTACTTAGCAAACTACACCCCAACTTGAACTCCTGATCTAGTGATCACTAATCCAGCACACAACGTAATCAGCTATTCCGGGTCCTGAAAATCAAACTCTTAATTTAGCAGACAATGGCCCGGGTTGAAATCGAAATAAAACCTAAAATAGTAAGAAAAATAACTATTTGTTAGAAATAGGGAGCGGAGTGGCTCAGTGATAGAGCGCTGAGTTGCCAAGCCGAAGGTCCTGGGTTCAAATCCCACTCGCTGGCGGACTTTTGTTTTATCTTTTAGCGGCGGGAGATGAATCCTGTGGGATGTAGGACCCTCCTGGGGCTCACCCGGCCTCTATAAACCAAAAAAAGGGGGAAACTATGGCGGTTGAACGTAATCTATGACAAATCATCTCTCTGCACAACCGTTGTCATAGAAACAGTACAGTCTGCATTATCTACTGAACCCCCACAGACCTTTCACGGGTTGTAGTGGCGTTTTTTTTTTTTTTTCCGCACCATGAAATATACCTATAAATATATCTTTAAATATGAAATGTACACTACCATTCTCTCATATAATTGGAATAATCAATCACTGTTGAATGAGACATGTTATGCTGTTCGTCACAAAACTTTATGGAAATCAGTTCCTCCTGAAGAAATGGGAGAGCTGACTTTTCACCTGTCACCGTGCGAAAAATCTTCATTAAATTCCAACTCATATTGTCAAAATAATATAAACACACATCCACGTTCACTTGACAAAAAGTATAACAAAGGACTAAGAAAGGTTACAATAACAGTAGGAGATGGTTAAGAAAAGTGACACCTGAGCGCGCTGATGTCAACAAGCCCTAAAACATACTAGTACCTTTAAAACATATATATTTATTTGAAGAAACATATGAAATAACCTACTTACACTTGCTAAGCCTCCCTATACCCTACAGAGATGAGCGATAGTAAGCACCCCCAGATGATAGAGCGGTGGTGGGAGAAGGGAAGGTAAACAGCTGAGGATTCCGTGGGGTCTCTACCCAGTCAGTAGTCCTCGTCATGCGGCTGGCGATGGAGCCCTCTCTCGTGTCCAAGGGGAAGCCCTTCGACGGCTTCTTCAGATATCGCAGGATGTACTTCCCAAAAAGGTACGTTACATTATTTGTATATATATTGAAAATAAGTGTATATATAGGTCGATTTAATTTTTTGTTTCAATTTAAATTAGGGTTTAATGAAAATGTCGTAATAATGTAATGTCGTTATTTTTTCTTAATTTATTTTGTATTACACTATAACTAAAGCTATTGATCAATGTTAACTGAACGTTGTGAAAATAATGTTTTAAAAAAAATGAACCCTAATAAAATTGTCTAAAAAAATAAACAGGAACATTTTAGTTCATACTAAATCTAGATTTTACTTTCCAAAAAAGTGCCATAGTCTTTTATATTTATATCTTTAAAATGATATAGACGAATAGATCAGGGTTTTTTCTAATTAAATGAGTGTTTAATGTTTAAATGAAGTATTAGTGTAATGAAGTAATTTTTTTAATTACACCATAACAACAACTATTAGAAAATGTAATGATAATTTTAGATTTTTTTTTAGAATTCTAATTTCTCGTATAATTAATTATTTTTTTGGAAATAATGTTGAAAAAAATCAACTCTATAAAACGATATAATGAATGGTCAATTAATTGAATAAATAGGAAAAATAGGAACATTATTATATTTTGATAGATAGATTTTATTTCCCAAATAGGTATCCTAGTCTTTTATATTTATAACTTTGAAATGACTTATAGTTTTATAGATCGATTAGTGTTAAGTTAAAAAAAAATTATCCGTATTATATAACGCGAAAATTAAACTTATAAACTTACTTCGTTTCTCCTTTGTTAAAATTATACACTAATTTAATGACAACTTTATTTGCTTATTTACACTATTTTAAATACCAGGTTTATGATATATATCTTGTATACATATTCACAAAAAAATTAAAAGTGAAATAAGTTATTTTCCCAAGTAAAATTTCGGGGACGACTTATCTGTAATAAGATAATGCTTTATTAAAACTAAAACAGTTGAAGTTAAAACTAATTTATTGCTGGTGAAAAGTGCCGGATTATTTCACTACATACTGTTTTTATCTTGTTACTATTTTATTATAGAAAATTTATTTGTTTATTTATTACTGAATTCATTTGTTATACGACATTCTGAATATATTTCTCAAGACATATTTTTCGAAATCTCGGCTATATTTGCGTTTTTTTTCCTATAAAACTTTCAATGACATTTATTTCTTTTAAATAGTTCCAGGATTATAGTTGCGAATACTTTATTGTTATTTATAAGTTACAAGTTATTAACTATTATAATTTTATTTACCTCTTTCTAAATTTGATGAAGCATAAATTTATTAAGTATCTCTTTGTCACAATAATTTAAAATTATTCTTAAGGTTTGAATTATACATATTTTTCTTTGGGTAGTAACAAAATCATAAAATAAAATCACAAGTAATAAAAAACATTTTAAGTTATGGTGAAAATATTATTTAATAATTGTATTCAACTTTTTTTTTTTTACGTTTACATTAAATTTATTGTTGAATGTGTCCATTATCAACTATCCATCAGACCTAAAAACAGTGGCACCATTATATTTATTTGTTTAATGAAAATTACCATCAATTGATTGATGATTAACTTGTCTTATAATTAAAATACAATTTATTTACTTTAAAAAAATTGTTTCTCGAACAAGATTGTAATTCTTTTGAGCTAGATAGAGAAAATAAAATGCCTGTAACACCATTATTTACGGAATAGTTAATTAATTAAAATTGAACTATTTTTTCTCTTCAGTTTTAGATTCCATAATTAAACCATTATGTATTTTTAAGCGTAGTGGTTGTATTTTATAATATTTTAATATAAGAAATAAAATTAATACAATGCCAATATTTACGAAACAACTTATTGATTAAAATTGAACTATTTTTTCCCTTCAATTTCTATATTCCTTAAATAAACAGATCTTTTTAAGCCTTGAACTAATATGAAAGATGAACACTACTGTGTTCTTATTAATGACTCAGGCATGAAGGACTGATCCATAGTGTTTGTTGCATACTTTTCGGCAATATAATATGACCTTACTAATAACAGCATCATGTCGTGAAATATATGACTAATCATGGAACAAATATTAGCCCATACCAAGATGTAGAGCTTAGTGTGCGAGAAAAATTTTGTGAGTCATGCTTTCTCGGGACCCCCTATCACAACTTTAACAACTAGCTGGTTCAGCGTCACTCTAGAATTTGTTTTTTACTTTGAAAGCTCAACTTTATCTGAGTTTTTAATGCGGCCCTTAAACAGTTCCATATCTCAAAGTAACGCGTTGTTTATGAGTGAATTAATATTTATGAGTACTAATTTGATAAGAATTTAAGAAAACTTTTTTTTTTTGCGCTTTGAAGAAAATATACTATTACATCATAAATGTAAAAATTATAAAATTAAAATTATTATTTATTTAAAGAAAAGAGATATAGAGGCTAATCTAAACATAGTGAATAGCGATGATAATAAACAGCATTTGTATATCCTAAAAAAAAATACTAAATAAATAAATATTTAAAAAAAAAAATAATTCGAATGAAAATGAATTTTATAACTGAATACAAAACAGGTAGTACGAAATGCACTTGATGGAAATAGCTCGGTGACCGCAAAATGATATATCATGCAACCGGATTGTAATCGTTTAGTATACCGTTTAATTTATAAATACATACTCTAAGGCTAAGTTTTATAATTATACGAATAAGTTTATTATGCTTTAAAAAGCGTTTATTCAATTTCAATTGTCAATTGTCAAGTAGTCAGTAAATGTTTTGGTAACTAAATTTGATTAAACAACAATTAAAAAGTTATTTAAATTTATCAATTATTTGATATATGTATATTAACGATAATCTTCAATTCTAAACAGGTAATAAGCACAAAAAAACACTTGATAAAAATAATTCTGTGACTGGAGCCGATAACACAACCCTATTGTTAACTGTACCGTAATTATAAATGTATATTTTTTTTATAATATACTTTATTGAAATATTATTACAATCTGCCACTTGTAGGCAATACGTAATAGTGCTAATTAGATATGTATTATTAGAATAGGTTTGTTGCTTAAAAAAAAAAATTCTCCATTTCAAAGTACAATAAGAAGTAATTGGTAAGTGTTTAGTTGGATTTGGAATAGAATTAAGTCAAACAATAAATTTAAAAAGTGTAAACAATAATTAAAATCTGTTGAAGAAATTGGTCCGGGTAGAGGTCAATGAATGAATTTTTCAAGTAATTTGAGAAAATCTTCATTGATAGCCAACGTTTCGACCTACGTTGTAGGTCTTCTTAATAATTAAAATCGTTCGAATATTATTTTTTAAATAAGAACTAAAACTATCAGAACTAGACATTGACTTAGATATCGAAGGCAGTTATGTAACGGCTCACTAACACTTCCCCACTCTTCGTGACTACGTGGGTGGGTTTCGTTGTCATTTCCTTGGAGTAGGCCATGGTCTCACTTATTTAGTAATTGCTCCAGTTGGCTTATTATCGTCTGTATTTAGTATTTATATTATATTATAGTTGTTATTTATTATGGTTATGATAATGAATTTAAATCTATCAAAAAATAATCAGTTAAATTAGTACTGAGCTTTATGAATTTCTAGATTATTTCAAAAATATGAAGGCTTAATAGTAAGCAGAGAAAATGCCTTTGTTTTTCATATGTGTTTACTGCATCTTTTAAAAATATATACACATCGGAAAATCGTAATTTTATTCGAAACTATATTTTGTTCAAATATGCTATAATATTCTTGGCCCCAATATGGAATAAATATTTTCTAACTTTAAATCATTTGTAGATTAAATGGAGTTAGGAGAAAAAAGTTCTAACTAAAACTGGTTGCATTATTATTTGGTTTAGTAAATTGTCAAGTTGGAGGTCAGTGTTCTTCTTTATGCCCTGAAGAAGACCTGCAACGTGGGTCGAAACTTGCAATCCGATTTGTTTTACCTCCACCCGGACCATTTTCTTCCCCGAATGTATAAGATCGCATAATATTATTCAAGATGTATAATTACTTATTTTTTATACAATATAATGGTTTCTAAAATCCGTTTTAGAAATTATACATTAATAATATCAAAGGGAATCCAAAGTCTCAATGACGACAGCGCCAATCGCTGTTTACAAACTTCCTTCCGCGCATTACCGCCTATATCCGAATCCTTTAGATCACAATTATCGTTATCCTCCCACCTACGCCTCGGTCCCCTTTTTTGATGTCTACCACCTGGCTAAGTAGGGAACTATAGTTCAACGATTCTTTTACATCCCTGAATAGCCACATTGAATGAAGCTGTACGATACCTCAGAGAGCTATACTACGAAGCCCTTGAACCTGATCGTGATGAGGTGGGAGGTCTGGAAGACCTTCCGGGAAGCCGCTGGCAGTTCCCGCTGGAGCGCCACCTTCTCGGAAGTCCTCCCCCCTCCCTTCTGCTAACTTCCGGCCGAGGATGGATCGTTTCCTCCCCCTCCCCGCCACCTTTCACTGCTGTCTCGATAACGGCCTTTTGTGGTGCATAATAAAGGGGGCCTTATTGCATGGGATTGTGTCAAGGGCAGTCCGATTCGCCAGTTCCCGCGATCGTTTCTTTTTCATCGAGATCCCTAAGTGAAAGTGATTACATACTCAATCTTTCTCAAAATAATTATTAATCATTAATAATGAATGGTTTGTTTTAAATATCATTTAGTAGAAAAATTTATATCTGTTCCGCAGGTTGTCGCTTTGAGTTGAGTTACAAGTTTTAACTGTCCATTAATTTCCTTTAATATTTTCTATATTAAATACTTAGGACTTAACATGGACAAAAGGTTAACTTTTACTTTCCACACTGATTATGTGTAGGGCTCTGTGTACTATAATCCTTACTTTAAACAGGAATTCTAAATTGAGCACAGATAATAAGTTATTATTATATAAAGCCTGCTTGCGAAGTATACTATAATATATGCATGCCCAATATTTAGTTACGTGTCTAAAACTAATTACAAATATTCCTAAAGAAATGCATTAGAATTGCTGGAAATTAGGCATATGACACTATTGTTAAAATTATGCAGACAGAATTAAGTATACCTCACATTAATATATTTATCAACAAACTACGTAAACAATTTTTTTTAAGTGTAAAAAACAATAAAACCCACTTATAACAAATATTGGGAACTATACAAAAAAATAGTACAAAGCATTATGCACATAAACGAATAAAACATTTACTATTGTAGTACACCAATTGCTTTCCTTTCATTGTTGATGTTTATATATATATGTATTAAGTTACAAAGAATATATAGTTACAATTTTTGTTTATTGTATTACTATTAATTTTTTTCTCTGTTGGAAGTTTTTTAATACATTTTTTCTTTCATTGCAAATTATGATACTCCACAGATATGTTTAAATTTGTACAATTGTTTTTAATTTGAGACTGGTCTATTGGTACAGCATTTTTATTTTGTGAATTGTAGCAAATTATACAAGAAAAATTAATATTTTCCAGAAATATAATTTGTCCTGAGCTTTATCATGGAAGAGAGAATTTAATCTTGGGAAATGTGTATACTTCGGTAATCAATAATGAACATTTCAACAAACATCATTTATACTTCGAAATGTTAGTTGAAACTTTGATTTCTTGACAAATTGATCACCGAAATCTACTCATAATTACATAATACATAATAATAATTACATTTCGTTTTTCATTCTAAACATCACGGTAACTTGTATTTTGGGAATAAATATTAAAAATGAAACGATTAAGCAGTTAAAACTCGAACTCGACTCGAAGCGACAAACTGAGAAGAGAACTCCCGGAACATTAAAGGTGCAGAAGAAGCTCAATCTCAAGAGCGCTGAGTTGCTGAGGCGAAGGTCCTCGATTCAAATCCGGCTGTGACAGAATGTTATTTTATATTTAAAATGTTAAATATATACCCTCTGTTTAGTCGCGGACCCGTCAGATGGAACGGACAGATCATTGCCTCTAAAATCGAAAAATGTACTGTACCGCCAAAACCTAGGAGAGGGGAGCGACGCTATTGAGTCACTTCACTTATCATCATATCGCCGAGCGGAGCAGTTATACCACCATCGCATTCGCACCATTCGCAGCTACGACCATCGCACACTCCACTTTCAAGCCGCTCTTCATATGAGAACGTCCAGAGGACTTGAAGTTTGAGGACTCGCCAGAAGCAATGCTGAGATGATGATAATTGTGTATACATCACACAAATTGTAAGTCACCTTTCATTACCATAAGGCCTCAAATTGTCAACTAATTTTTCTCCGGATGATTAACGTATTACATGGTATCAACCGGACAGTTCAAGTTAATTCATGATATCATACTCATTGGTCCGTCATGCCGTGATCACTGGCGAAGATAATAATAATTAGCACATCTTCGCGCCTTATTGAACTCTTCAGTATAACGTTCATTTGTTGTTATATCTTTGGCCATTATGCTAGCATGGATCATTTCTGTTATTGTTAATTATCGCTCCCATTCATATTAATCATTTGTTCTTCTTTTTTTGTTTAAAATTAATTTGTTCATTAGATCGCTAAGTTACATGTTTAGTTTTAAGTTAATTTTGTAGACGCTATTACTAATTTGTATTTTCTTTTACATGCATATTTAATAGTATTTAAGAAATCTCGCATGTTATTTAAATTAATAAATCAAACGCTTTGTTAATATCTGAGACTTCATTCAATTCCCGTGGTACTTCCATTTGCTTCCTATTAAAATTATTCAGTCTAATCACGCCTTAACACCCTCACTCTGAAAGGATTAGGATTAGGCTCAGGTTATGGGGCGATCAACAGCGGGTTGTTACGCCCTTGCTTTCGAAGTCTCTGAAAGGTATAGAAGATGTTAATTTTTTAATATGTTACCGGAAGGATCCTGTGGGATCTGCAGACCCTCCTGCGACTCACCCAGCCATTATAAACAGGTTACCTTTAATTGGGGAGAAAAACATGGAGGTTGAATATGATCTCCGACAAATCACCTCCATACACAACCCTCGTCTTAGATGCAGTACCGTCTCTACCGTATAATGAAGTTTTAACTGTTGTTCATTTAGCTTTTAATTGAGGGTTGGATGATAGCTTGCAAATTAAGACAAAACGGAAAAAAAAAATTTTAAAAATATTTATTATTTGAGTTTTTTTGATTAGGCCGATTTGGGTTTGAGTAGCGGCCCGTGGATGGACGTTTTTTATTGCATCTCCAGACCATTTTCAGCATTGCTCGGGATACTCACAGTTAACCGTTTCAACAATTAAAACAGTGAAGTGTGTTAAGATTAACAATCGAGTTCTCGTTTAGGCACTTCAGCAGTTAAAGCCACAATCATAGCAAAACTTTCCATCGAAACCCGGATCAGATGAACCTTGAATAGAAATTAATGAATGAAATTATCCTGTTAACATTTAATGTAATACAAATAGAATTTTGCAACTTCTGCTAAATACACAGACCTAAAATTACAAACCATTTGTTGGCGTACCACTCGTGGGAGGTACGGCAACTTTCAATACGGATCCGGGAGTTGAACCGGGTACAGAGCAAACATAATGATGTAACTTCTCTTTGCGGGTTCGATTTCCACATCGCAACGTCCCAAGGGCTTCTTATTTACTACAATTGTCCCTTAGGGAGGTTATATAACTTCATCGTTCCCTCTGCCCATTTGAATTGTCAAACAATGTTACCAGGTTGTTTATTGTAAATATCTCCAAGTCGTGAAGCAGTGCCCTTTAAAAACTATGCATATTTATGTACCCATCAGAATAGTATAGGGTTGTAAAATTCTGATGTGGGTAAAATTTACATTTATCATTTAATGGAATTATAACATTATTACATTGAAATTATCTAAGACTATGTTACCATTTATGAATTTCAAACTGTAAACAGTTGACCAATGCTTAAACGTTAATAACTTAAATATTAAAATTAGAAGAAAAGGCAATACAAAAAAATGGCTTTCGTTAATATAGAAACCTGTACCTCTGCGACACATGAAGGATCTGGTGTTCTATGCATTCTAGAACTGTAATTTGTAAGCCATCAGTTGTGCAGGGAAATTTAGTTAAGATGACTCAGAATCCCCATGCTTTCCTCCTATTAAGGGTAACCACTTTATAAAGGCTAGGTGAGCCCCATAAGGGTTTAGAGATCCTACAGTTCCCCGCATATTAAACAATTCAATTTAAATCGGATTTTATCCTTCAGCACAGCAATTTAGCGGTATACACACTCAGCTATACATCTCCCTTTTTTAAATATATAATATAAATTTGTAATATATATATATTTTACATTTTTAACATAAGTAAGTTATTTTTGTAACTTTAGTATTTCTATGATTTCCTATCTATGGGCTTGTACACAATGAGCGGACGTGCTATCGACGCCCAATGAATACAAATCACTATTTTTCGCGATGAAGAGAAGTCTCGCCGTTAGGATATTTCTTAAGGAGCCTAGCCAATAGGAATCCTCCAAATTGGATACTATTGTGCCATTGGCCGTTACAAAGAGTAGCAATCAGATAAAATAGCTAAGCCCACCAATCAGAGATATTTCCCTATTAGACACGCATGTACGCGAGCCAATTATATTCTCGTTTTAGCATTTCATCTTTTCTTGTTTTTTTAATGATGGAATTTAATCTCTCTCTCATTATATAACTGAGAAAGGTGTCTAGGACTTCATTAATTTTAGATGACAAAAGGAAGATTTTTTAACAGCATTATGTATAACAAAATAAAACCAGTAAAGGTACCGTAAAGTAAATACGCCCTGTATTTAACAAGGTTGTGCTTTAAAATATTTTAAAATTTTTATTTCAGGCTAAATTTGAGTTTGCATCAAGCATTGCAATCGATCTCAAATAACAATTACGCCCATTTTTATGAGATTGTGAAATAAATTTTGCAACTGTGCTATTCTCTTGGTCTTGGGTTCATACCCTTGTTCCAGATCATGATGTATTCTATTATCTGCTGCTGATCTAATTGATATCAAGAGAACCTCATAGGCCTCACCCAGCCTCTGTGAAGCAGGTACTAAGGGATAACCTGGTATGAGAGAGGGGTCGACCTGTGGTGTAGTGGTTAGCATAATTATCTACTATGAGTAAGATCGCGGGTTTGTTGCTCGGAGGGTGGCCTAGTATGTTTTAAATGTGATTGAAAAATCCTTGATTATGCCGTCCCTTTGGAAGGGGCGTAAAACGGGGGTCTTGGGCCTGTGCGATGTCAGGTACTCGTTAAAGATCCCCATCCTAACATAACCTGAATAGCAGCTTATTACTGGAATGTTGTATCGCCCGATTAGCTATCGCAGGATAAAGTCACGTTAAATGTTTAAATAACAAAATACTCTTGAGCATGTTATGACGAGTTAATTGATATAAGTACATTATAAAACACAATAAAAATTATAAATTATAATTGTAATTATTTAGGTAAAAAAAAAATCAATATTGTTCGACATGTAATTATTGAAGGCTAAGATTAATTTCAATGAAATTGATAGTCATGAATTGCAACTTATGACAGGTATATGTTTCTATTTTTAAAAAAATGTAAAAAGAACAACCGAAAATAACATGAGAGAATAAATTGTAAGTTACGTAGATCAATATAATTATAAATTGTAATAAATTAAAAATATAAAATTATAATAATTTCTAAATCATATTAATATTGTACTGTGTGTAACTGAATCATGAGCCCTTTCGAGACTTGACCGAAAAAACCTAGCGAGTTATCAGTTTAGTTCAGCTTTCCCGATCCATTTTGTTTCTAGGTCGCTTTTCCGAGGCCAATGGAATGGAGAGTGCTACATTCGGTTTCGCATTTTCCCTTGTCCAAGTACTCGGACTATATTCGATATATCGGAACAGGTATTTTAATATAAAGTTTAAACTTATTAAGCTAAAGAATTGTTCAGGACATCTTCTACTGAATGGCTAAATTTCACCTTGTTAAGATAAATAACCAGATCTTTCCAGAGGTGAGGTTCGGCAGAGCCAACACCTCCCGCCTCCCCTATCCTCTTTTTTAAGGGATACGTTTCCTCTAAGGACTCAGTCCTGGAGATTTATTGCAGCGCGAAGTGGCCACTCAAGGGTGGAATGCTTGGAGGCTACCGCAGTTCTTCGGAGAACTCGTGTAGTTCCAACACACTAAAACCCTAAATACCAGTAGACCTCTCCGCACTATATTTCCTTCAGGCCATACTGTCAAACTGTCAGCAGTTACTTGGTAGCTTGTTCTATGGTAGGCTGTCGAGTAGGTACATTTAGGAACCTGTACCACCACAACCCATGAAGTACATGGTTTTATATATTTAAAATCACTTAAAAGTTATACAGATCGATTTAATTCTTTAAAAATTTAAGTCGAAGCATAGTGAAATAGTCGTTTATTATAGTCGAATATTAAAAGGGGAATGAATGAAAAGTTAAAACATGTTGTGACACATCTCGAAGCAACAACCTACGGAACGGACACCGAAATCAACACTATGGATGCAGGGTGAGCCCAAGGAAGGTCTGCAAATCCCACAGTGCCGATACATGACTGTTGACAGATTAAATAATGTATCTGTCACAGCTGGATTCGAGCCCACAACCTTCCGCAGGCGCTCTACACTCTCAAGTATTCACTCCCATAGAATTCAAGAGTTGTCTTTAATGTTTGGGTTGTTTAATATCGGGATGAAGCCTTTGGGTTCTTTAAGGCTTTTTTTTATCAATTAATCGAATGTCCAATAACTCACAAAACATATAATAACTGACCTATTGCCATAATTAGGTACCAAACAATAAATACTTACCTTACATAACCAACTACATCTTAGTCTTCCTGAATTGTCAGAAAGGTGTTAAGTAACTCGACTAGGAAGGGCTAGTTTTAATTAGTACAGCTGAGGTTTTTCCCTCATTTCTTGCTTTCTTTTGTCTACAAGTTAATTTAATGTATCTAATTAACTGGAAAGGGAAATCGGTTATGCTCACGTAACAGTTACCCGCACAAATAAATAACTGAATTCTTTTCCCGCATGAAAGAACTTGTGGATTTACTTGAATGTAATATATTTTCGTCGATAAAAACAATATGTTTATCGGGGCATTGGTAAAGACTAATAGAATTTTTAATAAAGCAACATTGTTATATCACAATGGCCTGGTAAATTATTGAATCTTCTGCTTTGTAAAGAATTAATTAATATTCTTTGTAGTAGAGAGTTCTCTTTTCCTCAAAATAAAATGGATTTTTATTATATTTTACCTTTTGATACGAAATTAAATAAATAATACTCTTATTTAAATTTAACAAGATTATTGTTTTCAACTAAAATTAAATTTTGTTGGGGATGGAAATATTTACGTGAAAAAGTTAGAAAAAAGTATTTACGTGGTTTGACACGCCGACCTCTTAGCTTTCTTACATAAATACTAATTTATAAATATATAAATACTATGATGAATGTAACAGTTCATTACTGGAGTAAAAACCTCATATGTGATTTTTTAGCACGATTACTAAACCTTCCTTACCATGTGGCCTCAGTGGAAACAGTAAAGCCTTTTAGGAAATGTTCTATTTAATAATAATAGTAATAATAAAATCTGAGACAAGCCTCTTTAGAATAATAATAAATAGACTATAATATCTTAGAGTAGAATATTATTACGATTATTTAATTAAAAAAGGAAACATTGAGTTCGCTCCAATAACAATATTTAAAAAAAAAACAGATTCAAAGATGCAACAAAATATAAATAAGATAACAATAATTATATATTTTATGAAAAGAATAGTGACAAAAATAATTTACGTATTATTTACTTTTTTTCTACTGTATTATATATAAAATTAAATATACTGTTTCCGTTGATAAAATAATGTCATAGTATACTTGTGTAGATAAGTTTTATTAATAAAGAGATGATTTTGGATGACAATACTTTGTATTAAAAATTCACAATCCGACTCCATTTTATTACACTAATTAGTAATTAATAAACAGCTGTTTCCTTCACTAAATTATATCGATCAGTTGTTTGTAATCTATTCAGAACATTGATTTTGTTTTAATTTAAAATAATTATTATATAAATATTTAGTGTCTCCTACATTATTCCCCTCTCAGTCTTTGTTTATTATTAAATATTTATATTACTACGAGACACTAGATATTTATATTGTAATTATTTTAAATTAAAATCGATGTATCGAAACATTTTATAACATTGATTTTGTTTTAATTTAACATAATTATAATACATAAAAATGTTTAGTGTCTCCTACTGTAGAATATTTTCGCCTTAAGTATCTATTCTTCTCCCTTTAATGGAAACATGTTAATTTAAAAACCACGTTTTATTAGGTTGAAATAACAGTTTACAATATAGGGATTCGCTTGCCTAATATCACTTCTTTTTAACCGATTAACAATAACAATCGTCTAGTATGGCAAATTAGAAAATTAGTATTAATTATTGTATGCTATTCACTGTTGCACTATTCGAATTCCACTATATTCCGGAGTTCCTTAGACTAAGTCTAGTTGGAGTGGAGAAGATTAGAGAACTAGTGTCTTTTGTCGTTCGAGTCACGGGTGATTACTTCACTGAAACTAAACTTCACTTCAGGACTTCACCAACCGTAACAATTAGCTATCTTCAGCACTTTATATAAAGGAAACTTTGAATAGTATTTCCAAAATAAAAGAAAAATAATCATATTGTCTTAATATAAAAATAAAATGCCAATCCAGACAGCTTCAGTACAAAAAACCTATGGGACTAATAAGAGGAAGAAAAATGTCCGGGTGGAGGTCAGCAAAACTTCTCTTTAGAAAGAAGAACTGTTTATTTTAAAGCCAACGTTTCGATCCACATTGCAGGTCTCCTTCAAGGCTAAATATACAAGATGCATATGAATTAAAATAATATATAGTAAAGAATATATCGTCATAAAAGATATAACTAGTAAATAAAAGATATCGGGGATAAAAATATAACAAAAATGGTGAACCCTTTAGGTAGATGTAACAAAAAACAGAGTAATACAGAATAATACAAATTAATTAAATGAACGGTATCCGAAAAAGTATTATTCTAATGGCAGTCTAATAGTAGACTTGATTTTATGATAATGGCTGTGTCGATATCCTAAATGTCTGCGATATTGTTTTGTCAACTTGGTTTCAGTTTGCAAAAATTTGTAATGCCTATTTTAGAGTATTCTTCTAATAACACGTTTAAACTTAAAGTAAAAATAATTTACGGTGCCTGATACTATCAAGGATGTTTTACTTTTCCGACGGATTTCACCGGACCAGAGTGCCCTGGATCTGAAAGAGAAGACTGTAACAAATGACTTAGCTGCAATTGAAGAAGAAATGGCTGAAATTAAGAACCCGCTTGTTTCGGTCCGTTCCAGGAAGCACAATTCCGGCGGAAATTAAAATTTGGGAGGGAATCTGTAATTTCCTCATCTACCTGAGGAACCCGCGGTTCGAATCTCAAAAAAAGTGGGAGTATCAGAAAAAAAAGTGGGGAAATCAGAAAACTTTATTTCAAGATGGAAAATAAAATAATTTCTTTTGAGATACTTTTGTATGGATGATGTAACATTAAACTTAAATGTAGTAAGAAATAAAAATATTTTTGAAAAGGTCGATCGTAGATATAATATATCGTAGATAATAAAGTTCCGATGTTTTTGCCTAACTTATAGGTCGTCTTCAGAGTTGTGAATAAGAACCATCAAAACCATGACCCCTTACAAGGTTTATGTTGTGGTATTCGTAATAACTAGTTGCATTGTATTAAAATTTTAACTTTATTATTCATAAGAGGAGGAAAATGGTCCGGGGGAGATCATCAAAAAAATATCTTTAGTAAGAAAAACTGGAAATTGCGAAAAAATATTCTAATTTAGTGTGAAGTGATAAAAAGGACACGAAAACCCATCTATCGGACTATTTATCACTACCACTACCAGTACCTGCACTATATGGTATATATTAATTTAGATAGAGTGTCATAAATAGCGGGAAGACAAGTCAGTAGTAAGGGCAGGCATTACTTAGTGCAATCGTGACTGTCCTGGGCCTTGCCTCTGCTCAGATGTATCTGTTCATATCGGATTTATATCTTCCTACGATCACCCTCCACTTACCCCATCTTCTCCTTAAGCAGGATAAACCAAGTTCAATGTCGTCCCAATAGTTTAACTAAACATTAGTTACAGTAACTGTAATGGTTTAAATGACGTATAATATCTTGTGACGACTACTGAAGCAGGTATTAGACTAAAAGTACTTCTAATTTTAGTAATCTGTATGATAATATAATAACATATAATATCACTAGTGGGCTGAAGGAAGGGCAAATGTTGAAGCCCCGCACTAACCCACCTAAGAAATTATTTTATGGTATTTCCTTAATGTATTACAAATATTTTTTATTTTATCTAGTAGTATATCGTCGCTGTCAAAACAATACCGCCTATGTACACTTGGAGCGATTTGAGATAAAAAAAACTCGCGCCGAATGTAGACTTGGCAATTTTTTTCAGATCTATTGAAGAGAAGTATCAATAAATCATACTCAGCCTTAATACCTGCCTTCCTTAGTGTGTAATTCAACCTGTAGGATGCGTTACCGTAGCCAACTCATTTTCATAAATAGTTGTAGATAGGCGGGTATTGTTTTGACAACGGTGATTTACTATGCTATTATATCAATTTATATATCATCATATCATTTATATTGTTTCTACAACTTTATAACAACCTTCTGTTGCCAAGATCGCTGGTTCGTTGCCCGGCAGGTGACCTTTTAAATAATTTGAATAAGGTATATGACCCTTAATGTAAAGTAATGTCGTCCTTCGAAGGTGTCATAAAATGTCGGTGCCGTGCCTGTGCGGTGTCAGATACTCGTTATAGATCCCTATCCTAATTACCTGGATAGGGAAAAATTAGGACATCCACAGTAGTATCCTCCGATTAGTCTTAGTAGCATAAAGAGACGTTAAATGAAACAAATAATTGTTTTGTTGTCTTATTATTGTTTGCTTGTTTATTTAACTTTTTCATCCTTTTTACGCCTTTCAGCGTATTGGAAAGTTTAGCCATCCATGACTACCATTGTTCCCTGGTCCTAGCTAGGTTACGTACTCTCCTGATGTTTTGACCTTTTTTTCTGCATAAGCATTCAACTTAGTCCAGGTACGACATTCTTAAACTTCCTCTGGGTTTTCAACCTTCAGGGATGTAGGTTCGGGATGTAGGATCACCGTTCCCTGTGATCTTCCGTTCTGACAGCATGTCCAGCCCAACTTGATTGCCGAATCTCCAGCAATTTCTCAGTTATTCCATCCTTCGGATCATTTTCATGTTCTCATCACTAATGTCAGTACGATTTTTATGCCTATTCTACTTACGTTTATTTATCAGATCTCATTTAATCCTTTTCGACTAGGTAATTAAATATAATTTTTTACTTCAAAGATCAGTTATAACGACTACTATTATAAACTAATTTACTTTAACCACCTGAAGGCATTAACCTTTCTTCCCTGGCTTTCTCTAAAGTTGGAAAGCAACAGAACTTAATTGTTAAGGATCCGATGGATTCCAATTACAATCGCTGGAGCCAACTTCTCTAATTCACCTCGTTTAGGTTAAGCAATTGATTGATCTCTGGTTTCTTTCTTTATCGCTGTTTGCATCGCAACTCGCTGAGCCGGCGATTAGTCCCTATTGTTTGATTTAGTTCTATTGGATCGATTTAGTTTGAACAGAAGTACCTTTGACTTAATATTAATAGATTGTTGTAATGATTCAGCAAACAAGGTTTTAATTTAATAGTCAGTGTTAGTTTTGTTCACTTTACATGCCTTCAGGGATTTTAATCTTTCGGAGTTAGTCCCCATCATCAGGACATATTTCTTGCTCATCACATGATTCATATAATATTATTTTGTCCTAAGTATGTTTTTAATAATAAAAGTAAGTTCATCATAAAATAAACTTTATTATTATTAAAATAAAGAAAATAGTGAACTGATGAGGATGAGGATGCGGATGACTTGGGGCTGAGGAATGCGCTATGGATGATGAGATAAAAAAAAAAATGTCATAATGATGGTCATTACCATCTCTGAAATCTTAACAATTTACAAGACAAGTTGAGTTAACAAAATAAATCTGAAAATAATATTGGGAGGTCTTATTGTCTAAATAAGGAAAAAAAACTGTACTACGACCCGTAACGGGTCTGGAGTTCAGTACATGGTAGAGACTACCGTTTCATGGACAACGGTTCTGCAAGGACTTGTCCTAGGTCACCCTCAACCAACAGATTTTACCCCTTATTTTGGGTACCCTATTTTTATAATATTTTATAGTGGCTCCTAGATCCTATATGATTCATCTCCAGCTGCAAACAGACTAAATAAAAGTCTTTCCCGCAGCGGGATTTGAACCAGGACTTCCGGCATGGCAACTCAGTGCTCTAATCTACTATAATCTACCGAGCCACTCCGCTCTAATCTAAATAAGAATATTATTTTCATATTTATCAACTTAAAAATTATTATATTTTGTTTTTATTTTAAATGTAAATATAAGTGTTGGCATTATAATAAATAAGAAATTCAAAATAGACTTATTTCATTGTTAAAGAGATTATCATGGCGTAGAGATACACATAGATGCTAAAGGTCGCTGGTTCGCAGTCCGCCAGGAGGCCTTAGAATTTTTTTTTAGGGGAGAAAAAAATCCTTGGTTACGCCGTCTTTCAGAGAAGTCATAAAATAGGAGCCCCGAGCCTGAACGATGTCAGGTACTCGTTAAAGATCCCAATCCTAATTATAGTTGGATAGGTATAATTTAAGAGTTCCACTGTAATACACAGCAATGCTAGTAATAACCAGCATAAAGGGGTTATATAATTAAAATAATAATTAAATGAACAAGACACTTAGACATTGTAGTGCCGAAAAATACATCGCATTTTCTACCGTAGGACTGTTAAAGGTTGTGCATTAATAATTTATTAAAATTCACTTGAATTCTATTCTATACTTCATTAATTGAAGAGTAAGAACCACAAGTTCAAAGCACATTATATTTGTTTATAATGATCCGACATACGAAGGTCCCAGAGTTAGACATAGACGTAGGTAAGAGGATTGCATTAGAAGTGATTTTAGATATTTGAATTTAAGCTGTAATTCGAAACAATTGGCTATTTACGCTGCGAACCTTCAAGTTCGCCAAGCCTTGTAATAATCAATAAAATTTAATATAATAAATATAATTTAATTGGAGTTTTACCCTTTGTTTTGTTGGGCATACAAATGGGATACAATTTTCAATGTTTAAAAAATACTTTTCTTGTTACAAGGAAAAACAAACAACATGATAAATAAATAAAAAATACCTTACTTGTTATAAGGAAACAAAAATGTTTATTTTTTCATTATTTCCCCCTTTTATCTGGCGCTGAAACGCGTATATGGGATATTCAAAGGGGTATATGTAGAAGAATTTGGCATATTTTATTAAAATATTTTCAGCTATATAGCGCTGTACTTTACCAAGGAAGAAATATTTTTTTCTTCATATTGCGTAGGCGCTATGCAAGTCAAAGTGAAGTTTATATAATTTTGATACTGTTGATATGATGTAATTAATGAATATGGTTACAAACGAAAAACATTTTATTAATATAATGACATGATCAAGTTTTTTACTTGTTCCGTATGACATCAACGTCATATTTTTTTATCTGTGCTAAAAAGAAGAAATTGACGTCTATGTTTAAAACTACTACGGCAAAATAAATAAATACATTCAGTGTTCAGAAATAAAGATAAGTGACCAGTTATTTCTGCACCGTTGTTTCCCAAGAGTGGCGTTGAAACCACCGCTTTGAAGTAAAATTAGAAACCGAGATAGTTCATGAGGAGGATCGTTTAAGAGGAGCGAAAATTGGAAGCAAAAGGACGAAGAGTAAGGCAAAAAATACCAAGAGAGGTAAATAGCGAAGAGGCGGTGGTCCGTTCCACGAAACGTCTCAGCCGACAAAGACCACCTCGATGGCTCTGAGGCCGATCATCAACCTTGTGGAATTGGACCTGGCCAGTCGGGGAGGTACTCCTGCTGCGCTAAAGTATGAAATGAGTAAAGGAAGTATTGTAATTCCGAATTGGAACATTATACAGTCCATTCTGAGTAGTCTAGGTGTGGCGTCTATATGCATGTGCGTACGTCCCTTGCATAGCTCAATCGGTTAGTAATATCTAGCTTTGCCTTTAAGTGATGCAAATAAAATTAAAATTATATACATAGTTGTGCATAGAATAGATCTGTATTCTTTCTTGGTTTTCCAAATCGATTATAGTTAGATAGTTGTGGGTGCAGTCAAATGAAACACCAAATAAGGGAATACGTATTTATTAAGTGTGCCACCGTAGAATAAAAATATAAAAAAAAGAATAAAATATAAAGAAAAAATAATGTAATAATGTATGTAGATTAATAGAAAAGTAAGCGAAATAGTGAAAGAATTATGTGAATAAAAATTATCACAGAATATAATATTTTTATTTATTTTATTTGAAAAGAAAAGATATGACCAGGAGCTTTTCTTTTCAAATAAAATATTAAAAAAATTATCATATAACAATAAAATAAATTATAATAATATTTGTATTAATATAAATTTTTCACTATTTCGTTTACTTTTCTATTACTCTCTATATATTATCATATTCTTGGTACTGTAATGTAATGTATTTTTATAGTTATTTTGTTTTGTCTGTTTTCTCTCATAGCACTGAAGATGACCTTCAAAGTAGGTCGAAATGTGGCACACTTAATAAATAAGTATTCACTTATTTGGTGTTTCATTTGACTGCACTCCCAACTATCTCTATCCTTACATTAGAAGTTCCAGTCAACTAATTTCTTCTCTAACTTTTGTAAAGTAGTCTGTTTTCTGACTGCTGGCAGAAATGCATAAACTATTCCAATAATTTCTAACATTTTGGGAATTGCTAGAAACTGTTCAATATTAATTTAATACATTTAACTTTTCTGATGGAATTGACTACGATCCAGACTCCTGCCGTAAATTTTGCTCGTGTTAATAGGCCTTTAGACCACAGTCTAAGACATTTGTCCTTCTAAACTAAGCCTTTTTAACCAAGGCTGGGAAAAGTCCCCTGTAGAATTTAGAACGGAAGACGAAGTACTACTTCGTTAAGTTGGTCACCAGAAGCTCTGGCTAAGTCTTCTGCTATTGTCGACAGGAACAGTTTAAGTCGTTCGTTCTCTTCGTGACTTCCTCTTCGGCTGATAAGATAGCGCCGAAACCTAGTTAAGTCTTCCCGCCTCTGATCCAGATAGCTCTTATGGCCGATCCGCGCTGACAGTATCGCTGTTGAGAATCCTACCAGTATATAATTCGATTATATACTTCTTAAGTAACAATCGAAGTATAACAAAGCAAATCGAAAACTTACATTGCAATAAAATAATAATTTTAATCATTATTTATCGCCCATGTTTCAAATCACCCTGCGTATCTTCATGAGGTTCTAGAAATTAGTTTAAAAAGTAACAAATGGCCATAAAAATACAGAACAATGTTATATAAATATATATATCTCAAAGCTAGATCTGAATGAATTGATAAATATTCTATAAACAAATTCTATATATTCGTATTTATTTCTTATAGATGTTTTTTTCTGTTAAAAAAAGAAACATTGTGAATACCTCTAAGTTAGTCTGTAAAATAATTAAAATTTTATCTTCTCGTTAATGCCAACAGACCCATCACCTTTTTTAAAAAAATCATATGCGGTCGACTATTGAAGCTGAACGGTAAGGGCATTGTGCATTTGTATATAGGTTCCTAGTTTGAGAACGGTTATTGCAGGTAAACTATTAATAAGGCAAATTTATAGATATATTTTATCTTACCACGGTTGAGTAAGTCAGCAATGGCCAGTGAACAAGTGAGTTCTTCTTAATCAAGGAACGGATCGTTGTGCCTGATCCCAACCAAGTATCTCCCTATACAGCCGTCTTTGCACAGATTCATTCCAGTCTCTTCCATGTATTGAACCTCATTTATCATTAAACAATTTTTCTTTTAGATAAAAGTTATATCCAACTGATTACATTATTGAAACTTTACTGTTGATATAATGAAATTACCTAGTTTTAGTGAGTACTTTAAATGGCTAATCTTAGAGGAAAGTGTGCTCAACATCAAGCAATATAATATTGGTTATACCCAATACCTAACTGGAGAAAAGTCATACTATTAAACAAATCAGGTAGTGAAACTGCTAATTTCGTGGCCGGAATTGAAGGTAGATCATTCCGGTGGATTGGTTTCGTTGTGTACTATGGTTCATTGACGGTATCGATCGGGAAATCTGCGTTAAAGGAAATCGTAAGATTTTTCACGATTTCTAGAGGAAGCAGCTTAATCATTATTTGAAGGAGGGTTTCCGGGAAATTAATCAACTTGTGCAGCCACGGGGCCTAACTGCTCTTCAACTTTCCTTATATTTTCTAGGCCAATGAGTTTATCTTAAAAACAACATAAGAAAACTTTTCCTGAAAAGTGTCATTAATTTTTATTTTTCTTATATAAGTTTTTTAATGATGGATTGAATCGGTCGTAGGGTACAGTAAAAAAAAAAAGAAAAGCAAAACTTATTTTTTTATTATGCCAACGTTTCGGCCTAAGATATAGGCCAGGAATGAAGCAGAAAATAATTATATAAAGCATAGCAGAAACAAGGAAGAATAACAGAATTTATAGTAATTTAAAGAAATACATAGAGTAAGATAATTTATGGAATAACTAGTGAGGAAAAGTAAAGAGTAAGATACATTATTTAATTATTGGTGAGACATAATAAGAAGGGTAAAAAGAAATATGGAAAAAACTAACTTTTTAAAAATTTCTTATCGAAGATAGCTGAGGTGCACGAGGTGTGGCTATTAAATAACGAGACTGACGTTGCTTTCGATATTCATGGGATTGTGTACCTTCACTGGGTTCCTGAAGGTCAAAATATTAATCAATACTACTACCTTAGGTACTTGCAAAACTACGTGAAAGAGTAAGGAAAAAACGACCCGAAATGTGGAAGGACAAATCATGTGTTCTCCACCAAGACAATGCGTCAGCTCATTCCGCGTTATCTGTCAAGAGGTTCCTAGCCCAGTACAGCATTTCAGTGTTAGAACATCCACCTTATTCACCAGATCTTGCACCATGTGACTTCTATCTGTTCTCTAAGGTGAAATCTTCATTAAAAGGGACGAGATTTGAGTCCGTGGAAGCTGTAAAAGAGGAAGCGGCACGCGCCCTGAAGGAGCTGGCAGAAGATGACGTACAAAGAAGTCATGTTACTTGTGTCTGAAAAACGTCATGGTATGTATTGATTATAGTCACGATTTATTTTAGATCGTTTTGCAATTTCTATACATCACATCTTAGCCATAAAATAATATGGATGATAAATTACATGGAATAATAATAATGCTATTAGCGAACATGAAGGTTCAATGCTGACATCTCCAATATTTGTCTACTTCCACGGAATACGTTAGATCATAATTAATCTCAAACCTACCTCCTATGCCTCTGGGTACTTGTTTAGTAATTAAACTCGGCAGTCCGTGTCGATTGTATATAAAATGTTTTTTGAAAAAAATACCAGAACAAGTAAATAGAATGAGAGAAGAAAAAATAATAACAAGGAACTACTAAAAAATACAGCAAGTGAAAAAAATATTGGAAATATACGTCTACGAGATAATCGCAGGTTTAACAGAAAATAATATTTAACCATGGTTTAAACTATTTCTTCTTTTGTCAGGCCATAAAACAGAACTGAGATGTTTGCGCACTTAAAACTATTTTACATGTGTGTACGTTTTTTCCTCATAAATATACCCAAACCGATAACTTTTAAAATTACTTATTTTTTTATTCGGCTTGTAAAGAGTAACGAACGAATTCCTATGAAGTTAATAGGCGCTGTTCCGACTAGTTATCGTCTGAGGGGTAGACCTAGACTTAGGCGAGAAGATTTAAGAGTGATTTGAAAGATTTGGGTCCGTGGACAGAGATTGGTGGTATCGGCATCGAGCCTTTGGGTTCGCGAGGACTTTTTACTTATTGATTTATTATAGAGTTCAAGTCGACCCTATCGTAATATTTTGAGACTTAGTTAATATGTTCCCTTATCGTTTTTTTTTTAATTGTAAGTAATATTAATATAAATATCCCCCATAAATAAATATCGATAACAGTATTTTAGATTATATCAATAATAATTCATATTATTTTAAGTCATTATATAATCTATGCCCTAGCAACCCATTTAGTACAGGTTAGGGATGTACTGTTTCCAAGATCGCGCTTAACCTCCAGGTTTTCGTTAGTGTATACTACCTATGTAGAGGGATAGCTGGAAGAGCCTAGAGAAGGGTCGATTACTGACTGCTGTCATAATTAATATTTTTGCTCTCATATTCGGTCTCGTACTCGGGACCTCGAGATCAGTAACATAGCCTTCTATGCACTAGCATGTCCTGATCCTCATTTTAGATAACATAAATTTGGAAATATTTCATTATCTTATTACATAAAATCATTTTATAAACTGCGCAAAAGTAAATAGGAATACCACTAATTTTGTTGTATTTACTTTGCCTAACATTTTAATATTATTTTTACTATAAAAAGCATTAATATTTATTAGAAATTATACTACATTAAATATTAATGTAGTTACTAAATATATAATAATACCTATACATGCTAGGTAAAGTATAAACTACAAATAGAAATATCCCTATTTATTATTTATTTATTTTTGCGCACTAGAGATTGTATTAAGCTTAAAACAATCAAAAAAGAGAAGAAAATATTTATTTAACCTAGTTATTAAGTTTTGTTCTAAAGTTCCGATCTTTACTGAAAATAACTTATCTTCGAAGTCTTGTATAAATAAATCAAAGTTCCTTAGTAACTGTACTTGTTCCAATAGAGCACAGCAAACTAAACTCGCGCAGAGTCCGTCCAGACATAACCTTGAACTTAGTTGCTTCATGACTTTATTAGAAGAACATCTTTGTTGAACTCTCCCTTGCTATCTTTGGAACATTATCTTGTGGTGCCTGCTCTTCCTGATTCCTGATTTAGCCTGATTATATGGTTGTCCCAATTAAGCAGAAGTCCTATATAGCAACTGGGTCAACGCCTGGCGAAAATGGTCAAAATGGAAGAAAGTCTGAGAGGTACTGAAAGGTCTTCGGTCGGAGAAATCTTTGCCTGCATAAAAAAATCTGCCTTCTAAGGAATTTTGCTTTCTATGAAATAGAATGCTTTTCGATCCTATTCGTTAATCATCATTAATTATCAAAATTTAAGAGTTAAGTTACTTAATGTTAATCTAAATATAATTTACATGCGATCATAATGATATGGCTAACTGCATGTTGATCATCGGTTCGAATCCGTCTGCTACAGATTAATTATTTAATCTTCTTACAGTCGATCGAGTGTGGGATCTGCAAGCCTTCCTGAGGATCACCTAGCTTCTAGAAAGTAGTACCCATTATTTAAGCAATCCTTATTAATACAAGTAGCTTTATACAATTCGGAGGTTGTTAATAATATCAAATACAGCAATATTGGTATCTACAATTTATGGTATCTGTTCCGCAGGTTTTCGCTTCGTGTTATAACAATCTTTCTTTTTCCTTTTAATATTTTCCAAAAATACAAGTTATCATGAGCTTTAGTATGGAAAAGATAATGTAATTATGGGAAAAGTGTATACTTCTGTAATCATTTCATCTAGAAATGAACAAAATTTTATTTCTGGATAAAATTATTACCAATATCTACTCATTACCCATAATTAGATTCTCCTTTTTCATACTAAATCTTATGATAACGGGTATTTTTTGAAAATATCAAAAATTAAACGAATAAACAGTTAAAAAATGTTGTAACTCAACTCATAGCGGAATATTTGCCCAATTTATTTTTCTACTTGATCAGCTTCAATGATTGAATAGTAATTAAAGGATTTACAAATTAAATTACAGGTGAGCCAGCAGGTCCCTTCGCTATTGTCTTATTAATCTCCTTATCGGTAGGTCTGATAACAAAAGAACTAGCGGATTGTTGTGATTTTTGTTGAACTGTGAAATAAGTGGTTGTAAAATTTTACAATTTTAATAAAAACAATTAAATTTCTATGAGATATGTGGAAAATTTATAATTCGAGTAAAAATAGTTAAAAAATATTGCGTTGATGACCAAAGCAGTCTTCACACCGTTAAACCACAGCAAACAAAACATACTTTCATTTTAGTGGGAACTATACCGTTCTTCCATTTCAATGTTGTTATAATGCATCTGGACTGGAGTACCTTTAATAAATTACAAACGGTTATTGCTATAGAGCTCCTAGGAGATACTGTTCCCCGTTACTATAGATAAGGAGTATCCATTAGTTACTTACTAGTTATTGGTACCAAGTAGTAACGGTGAAGGTTAGGTAAATGGGACCAGGTTGGAACCGTTACACGTGACAGAAACTGGAATCTTCATCAAGTCTGTTATCTTTGTCGCGACAGTGACCGGTAGAGTTCAGTAGGTTGTAATACATAGCTCATGTGCTAATGTATTGTGAATGTATTATATATTATTACTAAAACTGTACCACTACAAACCGTTAATCTTGGCGCGTGGTAGAGTATAGAGTATAGTCTACAGGACAAGGGTGGTGCAGGGAGGTGTTTTGTCCGACTCAACCATCAGGTTTTACCACAAATTAAGGGTACCCTTTTTTATTTAGGGTGGGTGAGCCCCAGGAGGTTCTTCAGATCCCACAGGATCCATCCCCGTCTGTTAAGAGACTAAATAAAGTTATCTGCCATAGCCGGATTCGTACCTAGAACCTTCGGCACTACCCCCGCTATTAAATGTTGTATTTTTTGTAGGCGTGCTTACTGGGAGGTTACCAAATGTACTCAGGGGGAGTACATTAATGAGAATGTTACATTTTAATACAGAAATAGTTGAAATGCTGAATATAAATATAAATTATCGATTTTTGTAGGTGTTTACTGTGCTCTTTATGATCAGTGAAACTAATTATAGAAGGCTTAGCGAATCCGAAGATTCAATGCTGATGCTTCCATTTAGTATCTACTTCCATCAACGAATTGGAAGCCAAATCCAAACAAGCCGTATAATCACCATAAATGTAATTCCCCAACTTTCTCAGTTTCTTGGGTCCTTGCCAGTTAGACCATATTTAAATTAATAATATTTAAAATACAATTCAGGCGAGGCCTTATCGATACTCTAAATTATTGAACAGAAAATAGAACTTAACTTAAAAAAGTAATATTATACCTCGCCAAAAGAAAAAGAAAAACCTTTAAAGACATAACACTTGTTATATTTTTATTAATGCTTTCGTTACTGAATCCTAAAACTTAACAAGCCCATCTCAATCTTAACGACGCTGTCATTAAAATTATGTTAGCAGGGTCGTTGATATGTTATTATGCGTTGGCTAACCTATTTTATAAATAAAGTATTATATAAATTATTCATTCCGAAATAGGTCCACTAGCTTTTTCGAACTGAATATTCTATGCAGTACTTTATTTTCGAATATCTTAAGATGTTGTTCATCCTTCAATGCTAGCGGCCAAGTTTCTCAGTCATACAGAGCGGTTGTGATAACAATTGCTCTCTTTCTTTTTATGTTCCAGGGCAAAAGGCCTGTAATTCTAAACCCTAAAAATGTGTCTGTCTTATTTCGAAGCTATTTTTCGTCAATTTTATTTTAAAATGTATATAGGTACATATGTTAATGGTAATCGCAAAGATCAGCGAGATGTTTGCCGTGTTGGTAAGAGAAACCTTAACAGATCAGCTGTTCACTTAACAACCTCTTATCTAATCACTGATAAGAATCCAGGTATCGCTCTCTAAAGCTGCCGACCGCACGGCAAATGGACTGTTTATATCTTTTAATGCCGGCAATAAATCAAAGCTATTGGTCGAACAGAATAGCTTTCTCCCGTTCCAATTAGCCATTGTCGGGATAATCATGGGAAGTGCTATTGTAGCTAGCCGCGCTGTTTCTCTTTCACCTTGGGGGAGAGATAAGAATAGGAAAAGAAGATGGCTGTGGTGATAACGACCATTATGCTAATATCTAACAAGTAGCCATGGCAACCTATGTTTATGAAATAGGACAACAATGTTTAATCATACAGAGGTATATGGATTTGAAATTGAAGCAAGTGTAATATCCTTCGGAGGGTATTATATCTTTAGGCTCTTCTACAAAGAAAGAGAACTGTTAAAAATTGTAGCGTATCTCCAACGTACGGATTACCATATATTCAGAGCTTTTTAAATTGTTCTTAAGTCATAAATTTAATTTTATATATAAAATCTTTAAAATCGTGTAGTCCAATTCATCAAGACTCGTTGTATAGAATGGCATATAATATGTATGCCAGATAAAAGAGTACAGAGCAAGCTCCTTCAGGACTCAAGAAATTCTATTATTGGCACTATACTACTTATTATATTATTATTATTCTATTACTGTACTATACTCTATAATTGGCACAAGAAGAGTTGGCCGACATCGTAGGCGGTGGATGCAAGATGCTAAAGAGGACCTTAAAACTTTAGGCGTCACTGAATGGAAACAGAAGGGTGGAACAAGGTTGTTGAGGAAGGCCAGGCCCATCCCGGGCTGTAGTGCTATACTATTAGTAGTAATAAAAGTATCCATTTGTATTTTTTTATGTATCTAATGCATACCCAAAAAAAAGTTAAATACACTTAAGAATTAAAAAAAAAAGGCTAACTGAGGTGAGAGGTGAAGTTGTATGCAGTGAGATATATTTTACCCCCAAGAAGATTGTGCTACTACGCTTCTTATTAATACTCAAAACTTCTCCTCAAGCTCTTTACATAATGAACCCAAGGAGGCTTCATGTTAAGTATGTATTATGCGTACGAAATTATGGCCGTAGTACGAAACTTTCTTTATGGTTATTCCAGGTTGACTTCCCTCGAGCAAAATTATGTCTCGCTTTGGACATGTTACATATTATTGTATTGCATAGCAACTTGTCTAGGTCATTATCATTAACCTAATGAGGCGAAATGCAGTCTTCAACCGTCTGCATAGGTTAAATCAATCGATGTGTTATTGATGAAAAAAAAAAAAAACCTGTACTACTACAACCTGGAGGGTCTTGGGATCATTAATGGACAGAGACTGTACTGTTTCATGGACAACGGTTGTGCAGAGAGGTGATTTGGCCGAGATCATGTTCAACCACTAGATTTCTCCCCTACATTATAGAAGCAGGGTGTGCCCCAGGAGGGTCCTAGATCCATCCCTGGCCGTTAGAGTTTAAATAAAATCTGCCAGTAAGGTGATTTGAGAAGCCGGCGCGGCAACTAGCGCTTTACCATGCAAACTAAAATTAAATTTATCATCTAATAAAACATTCAAATCCAAAAAGAGCCATCATACCTCTTCGCTAATTAATTCCTCTCGATGAATTAGAGTAAAAAAAAAAAATTGAAACCATGGAAAGAAGAATTCTAATATAAATCATGGGTGCAGTTGAGACTGAAGATGTATGGAGACTGCGAATAAATTCACCAGAAAATGGAGAAATTCGGAAGTCGAAGCTGGCATTCCTCAGGCATCTGTATAGAATGAACAAACAGAGATTCTCGATAAAATGATTACCAACATCTACTCATAATTAGATTCTCCTTTTTCATACTAAATCTCATGATAACGTGTATTTTTTGAAAATATCAAAAATTAAACGAATAAACAGTTAAAAAATGCTGTAATTCAACTCATAGCGGAATATTTGCCCAATTTATTTTTCTACTTGATCAGCTTCAATGATTGAAGAATAATTAAAGGATTTACAAATTAAATTACAGGTGAGCCAGCAGGTCCCTTCGCTGTTGTCTTATTAATCTCCTTATCGGTAGGTCTGATAACAAAAGAACTAGCGGATTGTAGTGATTTTTGTTGAACTGTGAAATAAGTGGTTGTAAAATTTTACACTTTGTATAAAAACAATTATATTTCTATGAGATATGTGGAAAATTTATAATTCGAGTAAAAATAGTTAAAAAATATTGCGTTGATGACCAAAGCAGTCTTCACACCGTTAAACCACAGCAAACAAAACATACTTTCATTTTAGTGGGAACTATACCGTTCTTCCATTTCAATGTTGTTATAATGCATCTGGACTGGAGTACCTTTAATAAATTACAAACGGTTATTGCTATAGAGCTCCTAGGAGATACTGTTCCCCGTTACTATAGATAAGGAGTATCCATTAGTTACTTACTAGTTACTGGTACCAAGTAGTAACGGTGAAGGTTAGGTAAATGGGACCAGGATGGAACCGTTACACGTGACAGAAACTGGAATCTTCATCAAGTCTGTTATCTCTGTCGAATATTTGGGACTGAGAAAAGACCAGCTAAAGAAAGGGAAAATAAGTTGTAAGATCTGAAGTGGGCAATTCTTAAAATAAAGCTCATGGAGGCTCTATCTATTAGTGAAAACCGTATGAAAATCCGTGCAGTAGTTTTTGGGTTTATCGCGACCAGACGGGGTGACGGGGCGTAGGACATTGTTTTATAAAATGTGTAGAAACCCCACGAAATATGTTGGGATCAGTTTTTCGTTGATCCTGTACTCTTACTTTGAAGTTCTGGTTTTATTACCTTGCAACATTAACAAGCCAATATTGACAGCAATTATAATTTTAAACAATATTGCAACCAGTAATTTCGATAGATTGTGGTAGTTCAGCGCCTGTAATTGATAACGCGGAGTTTCTCTCAGCTATCTCCGGTTTTAAATTTCTAACAATTAATTGTAGTTTTGCTGAAACATAATATTATAGCAATTGACTTGTAAATAAATATTGCTTTCAGTGATTATAATGCAACCGCTTATTATATAGTCAAAGCATTATAATTTCCTAATGTTTGAACATAATGGGACACCTTCTTGTTATAATTGAGATCACTTTACCTTTTTCATTTGCCGTGCAACATAATCATCTTCACTGACGGTAACCGTAATAGCTGGTGCTGCTAGTCTGTTCACCCCCACTTTATCACAAATTGCATATTGTACAACAAATTGGCGGCTGGTGTTCTTACGAGGAGTGCATACTAATTGCAAAGCGTCATTATAAGGAGAGAGTAATTGTTAAAAGTTGTACTCTCGAAAGGACGCTCAATATTGTTACTCTTTAGTTCGTTGTTTCTAAATGCAGTGAACTCTTAATGTCATTTTCCTGGCTTTCGAAACAAATTTATATCTTTTGGTACAGCATTCCCATTAACGTATATAGAAGCTATGTACGAGTACATCTATACCTATTATATTGATATAATGTAGTATGATAGATCTTTTCCTCTTAACTCATTGCAAAAGAATATTTGCTTAAAGAGTCAATAATTACTGACAAACATGGGTTTTGACAATATTAATTATGACACAATAATAATTATCACAAAATAAATCCATTGATTAAATTTCATTACATTACTTAAATTAGTGATTTGTAAAAAATCTTAATCTGGCAATAAATAATTTCTTTATTATTTACACGCAACATGCACGTATCTATTTATGTCTACAGCCCCGGTGAATAAGCGGTTAAGTCTAATTTTCTCCAAAATGAGTTTCTTGTACTTAAGTAAGCGGGATCGAGTTATTTTCGTAGTCAATAAGGGGCTAAGTAAGGCATTGGCCTGAAAAAGAGTTATTGTTTCTATTACAACTCCATTTTAAGCCAAAAACTACGAGTATGATACGATTCCGATTATCTGAAAGCAGTTAACTCTGGACAAAATCCGACTTAACCGCTTATTCACCGGGGCTGTAGATATAGAGCAGATCTTTAGCGTTATTTCCAGGCTACAGTTGATTTGATATGAATAGATTGCGATTAGGCTGAAATTGCGAAACGTTTACTTAAGACTTTAAGTAAAAGAAAAGTTTACTTAAGACTTTTAATCTTTTAAATCTTATATATATATTTTTTCCGATTCTCCCATTATTTACCTTTTTCCTCTCCATGGACAGTGTGTTTTCATCGATAAGCAAAACAGCTACAGGAAGTTCGGGATAAATAAAATAAAACAAAAGAAAAGAGATAAGAAAATCGTTAAGGCGTTGGATATAATTTATATGTTAATAGCTTGTGTCTGTTCATCGAACTTATAAATCCTTCCCTCCATTGTTTTTCTCCTATGAAGTTCTGAAATTTGATTATTCTGAGAAGTTTTCTTGCAACTTTCGGAAGATTTAATAATAAAGTAACATGAATGCGTGTACCTTTCAAAACTATTTTTAGAGAAAAAACTGAAAATGAGAACATCTTTTCCGCTCGGAAGTTACACGAGGTTGAGTTACTGAGCTTACGCCTGTCTATTTCTTAAATTTTGATAATTAAGTATTAGTAATATGCTATGTGAAAATATAAGTTATTAATGATTTTTTTTTTTGTTGCAGGTATGCTGGAATATTTAAAGAATATGAGCTAGGACAATATATGTAAGTGAACTTATTTCTACATCTATAGGTCAATTATTGAATATACGGAACACAAATACATTTATTTTTGTTACAACTAATATTAGAAATAGGTTATGCTTTACATATAATCCATCAGTATATTTTTTCTGGCGTATATTTGGTTTGTCTGATATTTCTAAAAAAACATAAAACATATTATTAGGAAGATAAAGTAAAATATATTTGAATAAAAACTGAAATGCGGGAAATACCATATATATTAAAATGATTAGAACGAAAATATAGGAATCACATAACTCACTATGATTTTCAATTTGTATATGTTGATTTGTTTTAAATAATTGAATACATCTGTGATGAAATTAAATTATTCCAAGTAATTTTCATAAATAATTATTTAACATTCTAGCATGTAATGCAATTATTTTGTTGTTAGTAATTATCCAATTTTATTTTAATTATTACTCCCATATCGCATATAACAAATTGACTGTGATGCTTCGCGAACTAATATGTTGCTTAATTTACATTTTGGTAATATTCTCGACGGTTATCAGATCTTCGGGTCGTTAACATCTACGAGTGTTACAACGAATTATAGTATAGTCATTTCCATATAATTAATCCGTTTTATAATCGATCGACCGCAAATAACCTGCTTATGTTAATTATAAATCTCAGTCGTGTTATTATCATATATATCATTATCATATATATTATTATCATATATATATACATATATATATATATATATATATATATATATATATATATATATATATATATATATATATGTGTGTGTATATATATATATAATCTTTAAACAAATGCTTATGTACGTCACTGAACTTCTCATATTTTGATGAATTGTTTTTGTGAATAATTAAGTGAATTCGAAGATGATTTGTGTTGTTTATATTTTGTGTTGTTGTTAATAACCCAATGTATTTGGTTTGCATTAGATCCCGTATCGAGATTTTTTAATCAGCCAATCACTTATGAAGTTTAATTGGTGGAAATTCGGCCTCGTTCCTGTTATGTTTTTTTTTTTTTTTAAAGTTACCCAAATTAATTCGTTGTTTATTTATTAAAAAAGATAGATACTAGGACATGAGATAATTCTTTTTTACTATTAATTAAAACAGTTTTAAGTTTAGTCTTAACACATTAATCTTACAGATATACTCATAGGCAATTAATAGGTGAAGTTGTGAGAACTGACGCCAGATATTTTAATGATTTTTTTTTTACATATATATTTTAATCAAAACGGTCCAAAAAATTACAATCTCTTTAAAAAAATGTTGTAATCTTCGGATTTAATTTTTTAAACCAGACAGCGTCTGTCGGTTCAGCTCGTATGTTAAATGTTATAAACTCTTTATATCTGACTATCCAGGTTGTAAGTACTGAAGGTGAATGAATGTGGTCAATTGGACATCGGTAGAACAAAAAAATCTGTTCGTTCCTAAAAATATTTTTAGGATTCCATCAAGATTTGCATTGTAAGGCCATTTGTCATAATATATTTTGTAATGAAACAAAATAGTCTTTAATTATATTACAATGAAATATCTAGTAGGTATTGTCAAGTATAATACTTTCCGATTCCCTGATCCTGTTAACGTCATTGCCAATAGGCAGTTTAGGATATAGAGCGGGTTCGATTCCCTCAGAGTTAAATTATTTCTATGTTTAGCTGCTACTATATGGAAAGTACCGGAACCGCAGAATGACCTGAATGAACTCAGGGAAGGTTACTGAAGTAAATACATCATCTATTGGCACGATCCGTCGCGGGAATGAATTTGATCTTTACACGATCATCGAACTCTAATGTACAGGCTATGTCTATTCCTAACACCATCATCGCTTTTATAAAAAAGTATATATGCAGTATGTTATTTCTAGAATATAAAAGTACATCCTTTTTTTCTTTAATTATCATTGATCGGGAAATCTACTGAGTCAATAATCATCTCAAAATTGTATCTGCATTTATATCTACATCATCTCCATTTATTTCAGATAGCTAAGCATCTTTTAGATCTTCCGTAACCGAATTATAACAATATAATCTGTACCTTCGAGTTTAGCTTTTGGTTTTGAATACTTTAATGAATTTTAACCTTAAGTTTTATAAACAGAAAATTTCGTTGTCCTTTAAATATCCATACTAGACTAGAATAATTCTACCTAATACTTTATTTATCACTTCCAACATTTAACATATAATATAACACATTAGGATAGGATAAATGTACTCTATGCGATCTATAGACCCTCCTCGGCTCACTCAGATTCTATAAAGAGAGTACCCTTAATTGGAAGGAAAACTGGGGGTTGATCGTGATCTCGGACAAATCACCTCAACCATTGTCTTAGAAACAGTACAGTTTCTGCCATGTACTGAACCTAAGACCTTCATATTGGTAGTAGGTGTAAGTGTTTTTATTTAATTTTGACCTAAATATTTGTAAACAAAAAAGTACTTTGGGACAGTTTAAACAATTATATGGAATTTAGTTTTCTTCTCAAAATACAATAAGAGTGTAATACAAATTGACTGTTTTATTTTAGGGAAAATATTGTAGTCACAATTTTAAATTTTTTAAATGAATCACTGGACTGGGCACGGTATTTGTCTAGAGAACTTAAGTAAAGTCTTTGTTTTCTGTTTTACTATTATCTTTTGAACTGACATGTTTTGATTTTGTTTTTAATAAAAACTTTTAAGTACATACAATAAACTCCTATCAAACATTTAATTGTGTTCAATACAAAGCAAATTATGTTATAAAGAATCATTGCTGGGTCACCATATTTTTTTTAAAAGTAGAGAAACTCTAAGTTTTTGGATGTGACTTATTAAAACTCGTAAATACGGAATTCTTGTAACACCAATAAATAATTGTGTCAAGATCGCCTGAATTTTAAAACGGAAATAGTTACCGAGAAAAAAAAAATAATAACGGTTAATTATTGGGTCAAGATTATTAGAATTTCTCAAAAGGGAAAGGACCAACTTCAATCGGACAAAATGATAAAGTCCGCAGATGTTTATGTTTTACATTTCAAAATTTTCAGTTATCAAATATTATTACATAAAATATAATTTATATTATAGTAGTCAATTTTATGAGACTCTATTTTAAACCTTTCTTAAAAGTCGTTTACGTTATTTGGTATCTGTTCCGCGGTGTGTTAACTTCCGTAATCATTTTCCATAATTACATTCCCTTTTCCATACTAAAGCTCGTGATTTTTTGAAAATATTAAAAGGGAAATGGATGAAAGTTAAAACTCAACTCGAAGCGACAACCTATATCGGAATAATTACCGGTTATGTCTATCATATATTATTTATCAAATCATAATTATTGAAAACATCACATTGATATATCATATATATTAACACGAGGATTTATATCGAGGAAGGTAAATATGCTGATTATATACTTTTGCTACTTCATTTAATATCAATTTGTTCTTGAGTGTTGACTTTCTCGTCCAAAATTAATTGCAAATTGCTTGATAACGAAAACCGGTATGAAGGAGAAAGCACATAAATTATTCTTAAGGATATGTTTTTTTATTCTGCAAAGATTACAGCATATTAATTTAAACATATCTCTAATAAAAACACACACTACTGTATAAACCTAAGCCATTTCAATATTTAATATTATTAGTTGACCCTATAAATACAATCAAATGACCTATATATATATATATATATATATATATATATATATATATATAAATATAAATATATTCAAAAAATAATTCCTTAAACGTAAAAATTATTGTATTTACTAGAATACGATGTTTTTCTACCCACATTGTAAATCTTCTTCAAGGACGAATAGACAAGATATAAAAATATTAAACCAGAAATAATTAGAATAAGAAAAATAAAAAGGAATAAACAAGATATATATATATTTTTTTAATTCTACTTTTAAAGTTTATGAGCGTTGTGCCGACAGCTAAATGTCCGGGGGTAGCCCGAGTGGTTCGGCAAATTTGTGTTTGCATATAAGTGTGGGGTTTGTATATAAGCAAGTTTGCAAGCAGAGGGTGGTGGTTAGGTCCTTCGTGTTTGCTTATCCTTTTTTTCTATTCAGTCCTGAAGAAGGCCTACAATGTGGTTCGAAACGCCGATTCTTTAATAAATAGTTTATCCCACAATTAAGGACTTATTTTCGTCCTCCGCCTGACGATTTTCCCCTTCACTTAATTAATGATACCTAGCTTGTTTCTAAAACTCCATATCGTTTAAGAAAGAAACTAAAAATTAAAAATTAAAAATATAAATTTTCATGTAGAACTAGTTTTGAAGATGAGTGCGGTTCTAGTTAAAGTATTTTATTCATTCGATACAAACGTACTCAATATTCAATATTTTATTAAATTTAAGTTTATTATTACTTTATTTAAGTTTTCTTGCAATTTACCAACATCCGTTAAAAAGAAAATTGTTAGGATATTTGGATAAAGGTCCTCTGGAGAACGGAGATAGTTGGGGGGTGCAGTAAAAAAAAACACCAAATAAGTACAAGACTTATATTTAATGTGTGCCGTCGTTTCGACCTACCTTGTAGGCCATCTTCAGGGCTATGAGAGAGAAACAAACAGCACAAAAAATATAAAAATAACGTTACAGTAACAAGAATATAGTGGCAGTAATGTAGAAACTTAAAATAGTGACATATGATAATTAAAGATAACGAATATTAAAATAGTGACAGATATAATAAAATTAAAATAGTGACAGATATAATAAAATTAAAATAGTGACAGATATAATAAAATTAAAGATAATGAACAGAAATTAAAATAGTGACAGATATAATAATTAAAGATAACGAATATAAAATACATAAAATAAATGTACAGAAAAGATAATAATGTAAACATAATATAAAGGGGAAGAAAAATGAGAAGGTAAACAGAAAGATACGAAATGAGAAGATTAAAATATAAAAAAAGGTGGAATATAAAGGATTTAGCAAAAGCTAGTTTAATTATAGATATAAAATGTATGATAATAGACTCCTAGAGGTTATATAAGTAAAATATATGAAAAATAATACAAGAATATGTAGAAAGAAATGAATAGGTATCTCGTAGAATGACAGAAATGTAAAAAATTTGAAAATATGAGTATGGGATGTAATATAGAAATAGTTGATTGGATTAATAAATTTGAAAAAAGGTCTATATGATAAAGGTTCTAGGTGCATAGGACAATTTAAAACATAATCTAACTGTGGTAGAGATTTAGTTAACCTTTTCCTTAGCTATTGCATTCGTAATTCGACCGTTGTGTCCTGGTTTTAGTTTAGTCCTTAAGTTAAGTGAGTCCAGTCCTTTTAAGTCTTTAGGATGTATTCGTAGTGCCGAAGTACCAAGCCCATGACAACAAGTAAGACCATCCACAGGACTTATTTTAAAATGCAGATTGACTCATTATGGATTCTATTTTAGCTAGTTGGGGTTTCTCAGCTGACTTTTGTTTTTCCAAGCAATCATCGAATCTAAAAATGTTCATTCCGAAACCGCCCGTCCATGAAATTGCCTCATTGTTCTCCTACGCTTCACATCCTCCCTTCTTTTTTTTTTCTGTTTTGACGTTTAGTTATTTGGTTTTTTTTCTGCTATTCCTTATGGTGGATCATTTTCCTTCTTGTGTTTGGAAATATGTTTCGTCATCGCTGGAATATAGCGGAAATATAAATTATTCAAACTAGAAACCGTAGATGGTTTCTAGGTGACCTTGATAGCAACTCAATGCTAAGTGCTTAGTATCGAGCAACAATCTTCATGGTCTGAATGTCTTGTCTTTGTTAAAAACAATTAAAACTGACCATTTGTTCTTCCAGATCTCACCGAAAACGGTTATCGATTTAAACAATCGAATCTAAAATATCTCGAACCAAGTGAGATATCAAGTGACGCGGATTTTTTCAGGAATCACAATCATAAGCGTAATTTAGGCTATTATGAAATGATTATTTATTTTAGACAAATATTTTTAGAAAAATTAGATTGGCTTTGGCATGTTTTGAATGGTGAACCATGTACCACCCATAGAGGACGCTACATTTGTGAAAAACATAAAAAAATAAAATAAAAAATTATAAAATATGGATTTATGCCTGTTTGCGTCTCCACGCCTCAAATAACAGTAGCAACTCCAGTTAGCTTTAACGGAAATTACGTTAATTAAAGAAATTATACCATAAGTAAAAGTATTATTTGGAATTGCCTTTGCTATTGAAATCAGGTTGCCAAATACTGACTATTGATCCTGTTCAAAGCTTATTTTTAATTATCAACCTTTATTTGATTAATAATGACCTTATATGATTTTTTTATTTATTTCACAATGCAGAATACAAGTGAATTAATTCACTACATAAGCCTCAACCCATGTCTTCCAATTTTGAGTTGTCACTTAATAGTCTAAGGAGGGTCCCTAAAGATCCATCTCCGGCCTCTAACAGATTAAATAAAAGTCTGAGAATCAGCGGGATTTGAACCCAGGACCATCGGCTCGTTATTAGCTCTACCACTGAGCCACTCCGCTTCCTCAAATGCGTATATGTTAGTATATTTATAAGTATTATCTGATCGTTAGATACTACGACTAAATATGACTGAAATGTTTACCTTCGGTGGCACACAATGCTAGTCGAAGATTGAGGAATATAGATGTTCGACCAATACAAAGGAGAAGGTCGTTGTGGTAGTAAGGTTTGTTCTGAAGAATGATAACCATTTTTGTGGAAACAATCACACCAAAGAAAATTGGATTGAATAGGCTAAGTGAACTCCTGGGATGGTTCTAGGAGATCTCAATAGATAAGTGAACCCCTGGGGTGGTTCCAGGAGATCTCAATAGAAAAATCGGGTACGGAGCAAATTGACTAGTTACGTCCGATATTGATAGCTAGCCTCCTCTAGGAACATGTGGTTATTCTCAACTCTATGGTGTTCCCGCATTTCTAAGCCAGTGTATAGATGTAGTATGTTTATTTATTTAACGTCACTGTATGACGCCATGGCTAATCGGATGATGCTACAGTGGGAGTCATAAATTTTGCCTATCCAAGTTTAATTATGATAGGGATTTTTAACAAATATTATACATCGCACAAACTCAGGAATCCCATTTTACATTCCTTCCGAAGGACGGCATATGTAAAGATTTTTTACTCCTTGAAAAATTTCTTGGCTATAGTAGGTTGTTATGCTAACAGGGGACACTAGTTGCAGAATGTTTTTAGCGATATGTAAAATTTATATCTTTAGGAACCGGTCACTTAGTAATAAAAATACAGACATTTCAAGTATGACGACCTTCCAGTTTATTATGGCGACTAAACTGAGAATTGTATTTTTTTTATTTAATTATTTTTTAATCTAGAAATCTGTTTTCAATTTCAAACTGTTAGTTACTATTCTGAATATCTTTTTCTACGGATTCCTCATTTACCCAGTGATAGTTTCCTCTTGCCATAACTGATACTACAGTAAAACATTAGAAACCGTTGGAAATTATATATACAATCAAGTGTTAAACAAATGAAAGTAAAATTTAATACAATATTTCAATTTTATTCCTTCTTACTTTATTAATTTAACAAATAAAATGTTTGCATAGGTTTGCCTTTAGTCCTTGTGTTGTAATTTTGTTATGTCCATAAATTTGTTATGTAATATTATGTTATAATCATAGGTCGCTGGTTCAAATCCAGCAGTAGCAAATAAATAACCATGTACAATCTCTACCTTCTACTGAACCCAAAAGCCTTCATATGCTGTAGAGGTACAAGTTTTATTTTTTGTATGCAATTATATTAATAGAAGGAAGAAACTGAGAGACAGAAAATAACAGTCCAAGGCTGTTTCGATAGGGATGACTACGGGAAAAGACTAAAAGAAATTAAGGTCCTTGTGGGAAAGAGAGATGAGAGAAAAGCAATAGCGTGGACCGAGGAAAGAAGGAAAGAACAATTGGAAAAGGTGGGCAGAAAGAAGGAAGGTATATGAAAAGAAGTGAAAATTATATTGGTCACGTGGTCTCTAAGGCAAGTCCGTGAAAAAAGTACTATTTACTTTGATCACATACTAACCAATAAGGCATGATCAAGTAAGAACTTGATTTTATTATAGCATCAAACAGGAAATTTCAACAATCTGTGCCTAACTATTAAGTTATACATGAAATTCATAGACGTCGAAATAGATATATTTGTGGATATGTAAACATAATAATAACTCCTTTATTTCAATTATTTATTATAGAACATTATTAGGTGAACATTTTTTCAAGAAAGAACGATTTGCAGAATCAGACATTGGATACGTCACAGTTCCCCTAATATAGCGGTTCCAATATTCAGATGCGCGAATTGGGGTCCCTTCCGCCTTATCAAGTTGCCAAACTGGTTATTGGTTTCAGATTAAATTAGTCACAGGACTATATTTCGTTACTGATCGGAAAGTGGAATTTTATCGTTATTATTTATTGACTAGGGGGGGTAGGGTATCACCTGACCACCTAGCGGCAGACCAACACACTTTGTTCCAAGTAAATAATTGTTATATTGTATATTTTCCTGTTTACTGTGTGTAGAAAAATAGTGTAATAACAAAATGGGTCGTAAAAATGTTTGAGGAAAATGAATCATAAAACAACACTTGTTTTATGTAATTCATAAAAAATTGTATGATTGTAATGAATACAAATTCATTTTATTATACTTTGGCCGCGAGTTTACAGTCAGGGGTGGCTCAGAGTTGTAAAACATAGAACTTGGGATTTTATTGTGAATCCAACAGGCCAGTTGTGAATAAAGAAATAACCTGTAACCACTACGACCCTTATAAGAATCTGGGGTTAAGTACATGGTAGAGACTATACTGTTTCATGGACACATGGACGTTTCAGGTGACTTGTCCCAGGTCAACCGCCAGGTTTCCCCCCCTTAATTTGGATACCCTATTTTTATAATATTTTATAAAGGCTGGGTGAGCCCAAGGAGGGTCCTAGGTCCCTTATGATCTATCTCCCGCCGCAAACAGACTAAATGAAAGTAACTGCCTGCAGCAGGATTTGAACCAGGATTTTCGGCATGGCTACTCATTGCTCTACCACTGAGCCACTCCGCTCCCCAAAATCAAGAAATATAACTTGTTTTAACATCACAGGGTTAATAAATTAAGAAAATAATTAAATTATCTTACACGGTCGATTTGAAACTCCGGTTGTAGAACTTAGTAATTCTACGTAGCGAGCTACCCAGCTCTCCATCAATAAGGTTTAATTAATGTTTGAAATAGAACAGAAACATAACTTTATTCTGTGACCAGATCCATTAACAATATCATGTGTACAGAATTAATGGAATATATATCTGACCAAGAGGCTATATTATAAGAATCATGGAGTATTTAATTATATACCAAAAAATAAGTATGAACTAAAAATAAATGCACACATTTATAAAAAAACTGTTATAAGTGAAGAAAATTTACCGCAATCCATTCATCACTTCTAATGGATATGAGTTATTATAATTGTAACCAATGATCAGAGAAGTAATCATGTTGATGAATTTAGGTAATGTAGGAAAAGCATGCGTTTGAATGTAGATGAAGAAGAAGCATGACAGATATTAGTTAAATAGGTATTGTTTAAATTAACAGTAAAAATAGACATACAAAATATATATGCTGTTGATATTTTTATATTTATGGCCTATGAGTGATGTCTCTATCCAATAAACTTCTAATGGAAGTCGCATTATTGTTTTCCATGGTGTCAATAGCCTTTCTGAGGTTTAGTCATGGGGGAAGAAATATCGCCCCTCGTGCGCCTGCTGACCCACGGACTGCCATAATTCTCGGATCTAGTCTAATTTGTCTTTATTCTTGAACTCGGGAGTACATCATCGTGACGAAAACGGGCGAATAAGTCTGAAAAACAAATAAAAACCATTGCTGGTAGCAACTTTAGGTTAGTTGACCCTCCAACGAATGTCTGGAAGGTGACCACATCGCGCGGCTAAAGCTCTTCAAGGTCTGTAACACCAACAGGAAAAAATCATATTTATTTATTTATAGAATAGTTGATCGTACAACTGACTGGCTAGTTCCTAGTTGGCGCCTACCATCATATCCTAACGGAAGAAGTTTTTGTTTTGTGGTTTCGTGGTCACCAGTAGTCAACCTTTTTATTTTAGTCTTCATGAATGATTTGTATTTTTCAATTTAATCGTTCCTAAGACGATACTTAACATTCTTTTTGGGACTTTTAGGGTTTTGCAAGAGCATCCGAAAATTTCCCTATTCGGCCAAACACTGGCCCCTGCAAGATTTTTTTGGGAGTTGCAACAAATTCATCATTGCATAAGATATCGCATAACATGCCTGTGCAATGTGAAGTACTTTCCTGTTACACCGAGCGTAACATTTGAACTTCGCATTTTTCCTTGTAATTTATTGATTGCCCGTAACTATGGCAACTTTAGGGTCATAGGTTAAACGCACTATTGCTAGCCTATTGTTTCTTAATAAATAAGGCTATTATTTATTATCTAAATAAAATATACTAACTAAAATTAGAAACTATAAAAAATAGCGTCCTTTCTGCCAGATTATTTTTTGACAGCCAGAACTTAGATCAGTTTAATTTTATGGCCGATGGTATTTTCTGCATATTTATTTTTGAGATGCATAAAGATGCCATAATTTAACGGATTTTTTTTTAAATATAACTTGTTATTTTGTGTTAAATAATACGGCCTTATCTAATATACAAAAATGTCGTGTATGCATTCACGTATGCATGCTGTTTGTAGTTGCACTCCTCCGAAAATCTCGACCGATTTTTATAAAATTTTTGGTGTATATTTTTTAGATATGAGAATCGGTCATATATTTCATACCGCTAGGTCACTTGGTTGCCCCAATCCAATTAATTCTTTTGACAACATTTTTTTTTTTGTTTTGTTTTTAACTGCGATTTTAGTACTTTTTATGAACAATATCCAAATAATTTAACCATCATTCATATTTCACGAGTATTAGCAATGAAACAATACAAAATTATCACTATGACAAACAAACATTCTCTTGAGGTGTAAAAAGAACGTAATGACGTTACTGTCAAATAACGTACTGTTTAATATGTATTTTTTATACAATTGCAATTAAAATCATGTTTTTTTTTATAATTATACATTTGCAACTATGAACGATCATTTTGCACATGCCCAGATTTTTCAATGATATAATGACGTTAATAAAGTACGTTAATTTAACTATTTTCCTATTCCCCTCACTCCGTGAACATTGAACATGTACTTCGTATCCTAGTCTCCAGTCAGGTCCCAGCTCCGAAACTGCGCACTTCACTGCAATTTATAATTGCATTTTAATGCCTAAAGTTTAAGGAAATATAGAATTCAATAACAGTTTTAGACTTTTTCAAAGTGTTGCAAAGTCTTCACAAGGAATTATGTAATGAGGTACTGTTGTAGTTAGATTTTGTATATTAATGCATGGTAAATTAATATATATGAAAATCTAACATTAGTTAGAAACCGTGCCCACACTTTTTTAAAATGATAAAATTACGTTAATAAAGTACGTAAATTTAATTATTCTCCTATTCCCCTCTAATCCATGAACATTTGACCTGCACTTACGTACCCTTACCTCCAGTCAGGTTCCAGCTCCAAAACTACGCACATAGTTGCAATTTATCATTGTATTCTACCTATAGCTTTGTGTGATGCCTAAATTTAAAGGGATTCTACAATCAAATGATTTAAATCCACCCAACGGAAGTAGTTATAGCTAGAAACAGTTTTAAATTCGATAACCGATACTTCATACGTGGAGTTTTAAATTGAAATTTCATTTTTCGCCGAGAAACGAAATGGAATTTAATTTAACTAGAGATTAAAAACAGTTGGGATTTTAATTGGATGTTTTGTTTGTGCTTTTAAAAGAGAATATAGCTTGATTGAAGACGGGATTTTTTTAAAAACTGACGACGTCAAAGTGAATGACGAAGAGGGGGGCGGGGGATTGTTTGCATTTCCTTACTTGATTGAAAACATAATAAGTTAGTTTAACAGATTTTTTTTTGAGACCTTGATGACATTTTAATTTTTTTCCGTTATTGATCTCCTTAAAAAAGTTATTTCCTAGAGAGAAAAAAATGTTTTAAGCATTAAAGATCACAAAACTCTGCATCTAACATGCTGGGTTTTTGTTCACTTAATGCCACCTTATTAAGGTAGCACTTAAATCCTACCTTATGCTCATGCCTTATCGGACGATGCTACTGTGGCTTAACGGAAAATTTTGGCTATCCACGTTTAATTAGGATAGGCATCTTTAACGAGGGGTCCCGAGTCCTTCCGAAGGACGGCATAACCATGGATTTTTTACTCCCTTTAAAAAACCTAGCGCCACCAGCCGGTCTAGTAACCCGCCATCTTGGGCTTAGTATGCTGTTATCCTAATCACGTATTTTCATTATATTTATTCAAATGGATTTTCACCATTTCTTTCTTTTCTGTAGTGTTCTTCTTTCATTTTCACATTTACATGATTTTATCTTTCAAATAGGGATCGGGATATCTAAGTGGTAGAGCGCTGAATAGCCGTGCCGTAGGTCCTGGCTTGAAATCCGGCTGTGGCAATTTAATGAATCTATCAACAGTCGGGGACTGACAATCCTGGAGCTCATCTATCCACTATTACGTGGATATCCTTAATTGGGGTAAACAGTTAAGTTTGAACATAAGAACTTCCATGTAGGTGTGTAACTTCCAGATGTGGAGATTTTTATTTTTCATATCTTACAAATGTTTAGGACTGACATCATCGCTGTGCCGTAGATTGTTTATTTTAATATTTAAACAAATATTAACTGGGTGGTCGGAATTTTTTTCATATATATGGGAATCCTAGACTTTAATATAGTTTCTAGTTGTAAATAATTGTTGAACTTTATTTACAACGAGAATCTACCACTTTCTCCTTAACTAGAACTTAGCCGTGCCATGAATCCTGCAATCCGAGGAAGGCAATGCAATGATGACTTAGTTCTGATGTATTGCTCTTCTCTTCAAGGTTCGTTCCACTTCTGATTCAGGAAGGTCTGATAAAGAGGTCGGCACTTCTTAAACATCGAGATTTTTTTCATTATATTTACCGTTAAGTTGAGCTCGGATATATCACCGTTAAGTTTGATAAGCGTAATAAAACTCCAAGTAGAGCAGCGTCTCTTCAGTAAAGGTCGCTGGGAACCGAGAGTGGATCTCAGCCAACAAAGACCCGTCGAACACGCCGAGTTATTCCAGCGACCCGGTTTACAAGTCACTGGGTCGAGAGAGTTACCTGGGAGTGCTGTCTCACCTTCAAGCTCTTCGCTTCTCTTCACTAACTATATTCTTATAGGACATGGAATTAAAATAATGTTATATACCATGGTATTTTAACAGTACTAAGGTCGCATCTTTTTTTCCTGAAATCTAAATATCAGGATTTATAAAGCCATCACCCTACCAACTATTCATTACGGATGTAAAACTTGGCCGCTGACATTGAGGGATGAACAACAAGAAAGGATGAGAACACTGAAGATTACATAATGCCGATAGCGAAGGATGCACACAGTAAATATTATTCAAGCGATAGCACCACGAAGATTCAGATTATTGAGAACGAATCCTTAAGATGTTATATAGCGCTGTCCGGTTGATTGCGTTAAGAGTGATTTGGGTTTGGGTAATGGTCCGTAGATGGAGATTTGTAAGCAGAGATTGGTGGTATCGGCATCGATCCTTCGGGTTCGCTAAGCTTCATTTGTATGCCGTGGTCTAATATATGTATTGGTCCTTTTCACTCACACCTGTTTCACATAATCTACAAAACTTGTTTACGCTAGTAAACATTAAATTGAATGAAATTAAATGAAACGTGGTGGCTCAGTGTAATCTCGGTCAAATCACCTCTCTGCTCAACCGTTTGCTTAAAAAAAAGTACAGCATCTACAATGTATTGAGTCCGATAACCATCAGGTATTGCAGTGATACATGTTTTTGTATATCTAGAATTTTAGCAAGGTTGTGCTTATTCTAGTCCCTTCTATAAATCCCTCTACATGTACTTAATGTACTCAGTGGGAGCTACTCTTGCCTAGTAAATTGTAAGGCAATCTAGTGGTTCCTAACTTGGGGGCGTGAGTGGAACCCAGACGGGCCCAAGAGCAGTTGAAAATGAAAAATTCTCACTTAACTTTAGTTATTTCTCTCTTGCCAGTACTTCTTCACATTAAAAAGAAACTTATAAAGTTGTACTTGTGACGGTAAAACTAAATGTTTTGTTTTCAATGTAATACTTATTCCTTTTTTTCATTAAAAAAAAAAAAACTGTACCACTACAACCCGTAAACGGGTCTGTGGTTTAGTACTGGCAGAGATTGTACTGTTTCATGGACAACGGTTCTGCAAGGAGGTGACTTGTCCTAGGTCACGCTCAAACGTCAGATTTCTCCCCTTATTTTGGGCATCCTATTTTTATAATATTTTAAAGAGGCTGAGTGAGCCCCAGGAGGATCCTAGATCCTATATGATCTATCTCCGGCAGCAAACAGAATAAATAAAAGTCTTGCCCCCAGCGGGATTTGAACCAGGATTTCCGGCTTGGCAAATTGCTGTAGCCCCCATGTTTTTCACCTGTCCCTAGATTTATTATTATCAACGCCTTGTAATACATAGAAATGTTAATTATAAATAATTCATAGAACCGCCATTTCTTACAGTTTCTAGTATCTCAGCTTACCTCCTTCCTGATATTTAAAATAATTTCTAAATTATTATTTCTAAAAGTTGTGTTTTGCAAAAATGGTTATTTAATATGAGCAGATTTTCTGAAGAATAAACCTTTTTTAGATTAAATACAAAAATTATCCGATACACATTAAAATAATCATTAAAGCAATAATGGTCTTCCGAATGATTTTTTTACAATCTCTCATTGGATTTCATTTCTATGAGTAAAAAAAAAAATCATATTATTTTTATATTCTAATCCAGCGCGTAAAGTGTTAAAATAAACAATTACAATTACAGTACCTCCGTGTAGGAAAAATATTATGATTATTTCCGTAGATGTATATATATATATATATATATATATATATATATATATATATATATATATATATATATATATATATATATATATATATATATATATAAGTTTTTTGATATGATTTGAAACAAAAAAAAACAGTGTTACAAGTACGGATAATGTGAAACACGGCAAGCGAATAGTGTAGTGAGTACCTACCTCCGTCACGTTCAGCAAATATTTATTTGGCCTTCTGAAGTGCCCAGGTATTGTCAAGTTGTCGTGTCTTCTGCAGGCTATCTGGGTGGCGAAATAGGTAGGTTTGATTAAGTTCAAGGAAACCATATCCATAAAACCTCTGGAAACTGTAGATAGAGAGGTATATTTATTAATCAGAATACTGCAACACTTACTACACAAACTCTCTAAGCTCAAAATTAATTACAAAAGTCTCATATATGTATCAGATATATGACCTGTCTCGACTTACGGAGTAGAGCTTTGGGGCTAAGCCATCGAATTCCTCTCGTATCCAATCATTCGTAAAATCCTTAATGCTCCTTACTTTGTTACGAACAAAATAATCCATAATGACCTTAATGCCCCATCTGTTGCTTATTTGGTCCCAACCCGATATCAAGCCTTTTATGACAAACTTGATTCCCGCTCAAACCCTCTAGTTTCAAACCTAGCTACTTTAATTTCTGATGACCCTCCGAGGTGTCTGTAACGAAGATGGCCTAGTGACCTTCTAAGTTGAATTTGTTATTTTTGTACTTTCACTGGGTAGTTTCTCTATTTGCCTTTATTCATACCATTTTGTATCATTCCTGCATATTTATTTATTGTATTGTTATAATACATTTGTAAATTTAAATAGATACATTTTTTAAAATATTTATTAACTATTAAACATCAATTAAGGCTTAATTAGGACACACATACTTAAAAAAAAATCTACTTCAATGAAGATCAAACATAGCTTATCTTACATCAACAGTCAGAAGTATAACTTAGTAAAATGCACATTTATAATAACATTTATTAGATTAAATGTCTTGGAATGAAGTTTTTTTCTCTCTCTGATTGATGTGATCTATCTCGAAACATCTCACGTTCTATATTTGATCTTCATTCTTATGAATTGTTTTGGTGAACGCATTGATGGTTTTAGTGTTCGTCTTGATGATGTTTTGGTGTACGTCTTGATGATGGTTAAATTGACGAAACATTGAATCTTCAACTATTTTAGAGGCTTAAGGCAATTTTTTATGATTTTTCCTAAAACATTTTAATAATTATTTTAAGCCTCTCTGTTATTTTTCGTTCATTTATTTTATTTTTTTATTTATGTAATGTAAGTATATATAAGAAATACATATTTTGGAACTCAAATATTCACTCAACTTACTATAATGGAAGGTATCTCGATAACGATTTAGGTAATAAGCACCCTCATTGTACATCACCATTCTTGTAATTGTAAAATAACGTAGTAACAATGAGTTATTGCTAAATTTCTATTTCCCTAAATAGAGTACAAACCGGCCTTTTGAGTGAGCAAGTACCGCTAGAACAACCTCATTTAGTTAAGGTTAACTCGTTCGTTTCGACCACAGGAATCCTCTCCTAGCTCGTCAGGAGAAATTAATCAAAAGGTCTCTTCGAAGACAACTCTTACTAACGGGTCTCGAACCCTTTTCCATCAGAGAACTATTGCGGTTGGTTAGGTAAGGAATGATAGAGTGGTACAAGGATGCATGGGTGTTAAAATTATACATTCATATTAGTTTTATTTTAATATTATTAACTATATTACTTATATACAGAGCTTTGTCAGATAAATTATTTATCCTGCCGTGAATTATTACACGGTCGATTCAGTGGGTTCTTGAGACCCAGCAAGGGTTCAACTGATGATGATGTGGGTACCCTTACTTGGGAGAAAAACGCAGTAACATCATCTTGTACAAAAGTTGGCTGGGTAACAGTACAGTCTCTACCGTGAACAATTCAAAATATGTCAAAAAAAAAACAGTTTACAGTAATCATGAAATAAAATAAGTTCTAATACTTAAAAGTTCTATTATCACTGTTGATATGAAATATAACAAACTTTCTGTTAAAACTAATAAAATTAATTGTAATTTGGTAACGTTTTTTAAATTAAAAAATTGGATATAGTCCCGAAAAGTAAAAGAAAAAAATCGATTTCATTAATATTGCAAGACAATGATAATGAAGACCCCGATATAGCTGGAAATAAGAATTCATTATTTTCCAGATAGGCTATTCCTAGCCTTACATGTTTTTTTAAATAATGAATTTTAAACTTTAAAAAAAGTTAAAGGTGTGGGTTTCGTCTCATGCAAGAGACCCCCCTAACTGTACACAGAAAGCTTTGAGGAGCGAAATCTGTAATGGAACTGACGATGGGAAATAGTGGAGGACAGTAGAGCACAGTCCGGGCTGTACAGCAGGAAACCTCAGACCTCATGAGTGGTAGAGAGGAATGATGATGGTGGTAGTGATGATAATATTGTGTGGCAATGATACCAATTTGGAAGCAATGTCATAACTGAATAAATGATGAACCATACCTTAATTTTTTTTTTGGCCATATAAATTATACACAAATAGTATTATTTTATTTTGTATATCATTCGAAGCAACGAGTACCTAATGATACCATTAGGAATTCTAGGCCGCGCTGTTATCCGGATGAGAAAGCCTAATGTCAAAGAGACATCCAGCACCTGGGATAGTCCCACGGATTAGGAAGAGGGGCAGGAAGTGGAGGAAGAGCCGGGCTCAGGGCAAGGACGTAATTGCTGTCAGGAACGAGCTGTAATTAACCACAGAGTCTTCTTTTGTTGTTGAGACATTTCATTTAATGTCGTGTCCGTTCTGTTCTATCGAAGTGGATTACGAAATGTAAAATATGCCGTTCCCATACTGTCTAGTTACACAGGTGTGATAAGAGTTGCAGAAAGATAAAGATGGAGGGGTTCTTTATGTATGAGTCGATATGATATCAAAGTGTAAATGTTGTTTTCCACCCATCTGGACTGACGGAATAGAGCTTTGGGGCTCCACTAAACCATCGAATTCCTCCAGTATTCAATCCAAAATTATGCGTAAAATCCACAATGCTCCTAACCTTGTAACGAACAAAGTAATCCTTAATGATTCCATTGTTGCTGATTTGGCCCGAATCCGATCTTAATTTTTTGATGGCAAACTTTATTTCCACTCAAACCCTCTAGTTTCAAACCTAGCAACCTCTTCAATTCCTGATAATCCTCCGAGGCGTCTGAAGAGAAGACGACCTTCTAAGTGACACCTAGCTACCTATGCATGTGTTGTACAATTTAATCTAATCCACTTTAGTTTAGGAGTTAGAATTCCATTGATTTAAGAATAATTTATAAAAAAAAATCGTTGAATAGTTGTGCAATCGGTACTAATATTAACTAAAAACATTAATAATTCGTTGAAAGTTTCTCCTAAAAGATTTTGTTTATAATAGTTAAATGTCTTGTTTTATGAAATGATTGAAAATATAATGTGTGTAAATACAAATATAAGGTTTATATCTTTATATATTACTATATTATAATTATTATTTTGATTAAGCTATTGATATTTTGTATAAAACTAGTTCACTCCATTATAGCTTTTGATTAAAAAGTAAACTACCTGAAAATGTATATAATTATATATTTTTATTTTGAAGAGAAAACATTTATCCTAGCCGGGATTCGAACCCGGGTTTTCCGCATCTCCAGTCATCGCAGTGCGGCACTCTCCAAACTGAGCTACCAGGACTCGTAGCCAGGTCAGACAAATCCATTCTCTTCAATGATCCCAAATCCCCAGTTCTCGCAATTTTTGCGATGTATACATGGGGAAGAATGTTCATTGAACATTATTTTAATTAGGATCTGGTTTACGTACGTCAATTTTCTATTTATAATTTATATTTTATTTTGACAGTGGTTATTTTTAAATATTTTTATTTTGAAGAGAAAATATTTGTTATGGCCGGAAAAAATAATAACCATCAAAATAAAATATAAAGTATATAATTATAGTTCAGAGTGTCAATAGATTTTAAAAGAAGACCAATGTTACTACATTTAAATTAACAAATTTGAAATCGAAGTAATGGAAACTATAATTGATCAAAAGAACACAGATATGCCAAAGTCTTGAGGTTTCTTTTCTTTCGGCAGTCCTCATCACTGTCTATTTTAATTTTTTTTTTTGTTAGCTCGCACAATACTGCTTCTGAAGATGAAAAACCTCCGTCATCGAATTATCCTTTTCGACAACATCACATAATGTGACGATGATATTACGAAGATCTAGGACGAGCGATAACGATTCGGGAAGACAGAAGAGGAACGTGTTTGCACATAGAGAACCACGATCAGGTGTCCCAATTCCTTCGCAGCCAGCCTTCGCTTTCAAGTGCACAAAAGAAGTATTTTAGCAATCCTCAGGGTCTTGATGGACAACTCGCGGAGTCTTCTTACGTCTGCTCTCTTACATCGCACATGTCTCCATCCTCTTGCCTAAATCACGACTGGCGTTTCCTCAAGAGAAGGATTCGAATATTGAGGATACGAAGTGTTCTTTCGTTTGACTGTTATCCTTCAGTGTGATGGGTAATTGTATTCTAATGGTGTTTTCTATCTCTCCAAACCAAAGCAGTTGGCAGCCACGAGTACATACTATGTTACATTACATTAAATGACCCTGTTCAAAGAGAAGTGTGGTTGCGATATTATTCGTTATGTTACTGAATACAGATTCTGGAGTGCTGTATACTTATTAACTTACTTATATACTTATACCAAGGTTTACTCAACAATCCCATTAAGATCGTATACAAATTACCATATAACAAAAAACGTTTCTTGGAGAAGTAGGCGAGTGCTGCTATAAGGGAAAGAAGAGTCCATAGGAAGCTTTTTTCTTCTCTATGTTTAAAAAACACAGCATGCATTCTGCATCATCAGAATTAACACAAAAAAAAACATTTTGGTGTTAATTCCGATGATCTTTATCTCAACAGACCGAGTCATTTTCCAGGATTTGATAAACCTAAAATTTTATTTTTAGGACATTTCCAATTTTTTTTCTAAGGTTATACATTTTTTTAAGTTGCGAAATGGTTCAGTGGTAGAGCGCTGAGTTGCCGTGCCGAAGGTGGGGTTCATATCCAAATCAATCGCACTGCTGGTAGGTTTTCTTTAATTTGTTAGCGGCCGCAGATGGATCTTATGGCATATAGGAAGACCGGTTTCGGACCCGCGCTGCAGCTGTTACAAAGTTACTAAACTTAGTCTACCGTGACCTCTCATAGTGCATGTTCTATCTTTAAGGGCTAAACTATTTCACATGACATACAGATACTTTAGTGCCCTCCTTGGTTAAGATAAGCCGCCTTACTGTTTACCGACCCTGTTAACCCAAGTCCGTTAGCTCACTTAGTGACCAACTTTCTCCCCGGAGCCACCGAGCCCTAAGTCGGTACCGGTTACTGCGAATTAGAAACCGGTGACTGTGTAACTGCTTTATCTCAGTTCACGATCCAGTTCTGAGTGACATCCCAACGAGCCTGTCGCGCTCTGGTTGTTTCCTTCTTAACTAGTCTCCAATTACCTTATTTATTCATTCATAGGCCAGTTACGTTAGGTTAAGTTAGTCGGCGAACTAGGAAGGCCTAGGATCAAGTAGCGTTACAAAGGGATCTTATGGTGAAAAGTGGTTTGTATTACAACTGTATGCACTGGATTAGTTTTGCTTCGTTTCAGTAAAACAAAATAATAAAGTGCTTATTTACAGCTCAGGTTTACCTAAAGTTAGCAAAGAAATAAATTTCATTAAAAATAAATAAACATGAAGATAAAGAAGAGATTTCAATGAAGGCTTTATGAAATTTTTAATACATCAATTAAATGACCTATAAGTAGGTGTATTTCCCTAAAACTTCTACAAAATATATTTTCATTTTTAAAAACAGATATATCTAATGAAAATACAACAGTATTTTCACAGCAATAGTGGAAACCATCCTGACATATTCCTCGAAAACCTGGACTATGAGCCCCTTTCTGTACTCCAAGGTGCAGGCAGTTGAGATAGATTTCTGGAGCAGGTGTCTCCGTGTCGCCAGGCTGGATAAAGTAAGAAACTGAGAAAGAATGTGGGTATATCTACGAATTAAAAGATCGGGGTACACGCTGCCTAAGATGGTACGGTCATGTGAACAGAAAGTCATCCTAATGTTTGCAGAACTGAGTCCTGGATACTACGGAAATGGACAAAGGAGAGGTCACGGAAGGCCCAGAAGCAGGTGGATAGAGGTAGTCCAGGAGAAGATGGCTGGTCCAGGACTCCAGGAAGAGGATTGGATGCATCGGGAGGCATGGAGCTCTGATCTAACAAGTTGAAGCAACCCTTGTCGGAACGCCTATAAAATAAAATAATTAATAAAAACAAGATTTATAGAAACTAACCTACTTTAAAATGTTTTTCCAAAAATCGTTTATAGCTCCTTAACCGGTTCATTGGTACCGATTGTCTTTATCCCCGATGTTCAAGGTCAATGAGAAAATGGCTTAGATCTAAGGATTTTGGCAGTTAAGGGTCATCGAGCGAACTGGGGCACTTTTTCGATCATTTTTTAAAGCGAAATCTTTAACTATTAAAAATAAAATCTTTATAAGTTCAGCCAGTTATTGATCTTTTGAGTTTATTATTATTACTGGTATCAATTGCACAACTATTAAAGGAATTTTTAGATAAATACCTTTATTCCTATATCAACGGAGTTCTAACCTTTAAACTAAAGTTGAATTTTTATAACTCATGCATATGCCACCATGTGTGGCCAGTCTCGAGCATGTTGCTGATGCGAAGCTACTAGTTTACCCCCGCGGCAACGATAAACGTGGCTAAAGAAGCTTTCACTTAACAAACAGAACACTTTAGCAATAATAGCTCGTGAGGAGGGTGGAACTATTGAAGTGGACACTGTAGGCAAAGCGGAGATGTGGAAAAACAGTTGATAGTTGTTGCAATGATCGTTCAATTACCCACCGCTCGACTAGCCAGGGTAAGTACGACTTCTGAAGAAGAGGAACAAAAGGAAGAAGGTCCAAGAAGGCCACGGTCCATGATGGCTTCGTGCAAAGGATGCCGGGGCTTCTTCAAATAACAATCAACTGCTCGGCAAGATCAAGAAAGTCAGAGCAAAAACGTCGGAAGACTATTTGTTGAGTCAGTCTGTGCAAGGGATTTTCCTGCTTCTTTATAGTATCAGGATTTATTATATAATCGCTGTTTCATTTGAATAATGGTATTAATACTTTTAATAAATTTTATTGATCTTAATTTTATTGATCGCCAGATTTATTCATTCCATCACTTTTGGACTCCTTTTTTACCTTCTTCTAAGCAATATATGTCGAATCGTGCTATGGGAAAATTCAATGCTCAAATTTCTAGATAGGTTATATTCAATTTGACTAGTTTCAACATAATAAAAGTTTGTGTGCTTATTGGAATAAATAGTTTGTGATTGTTGGTGTTATTCTTTAACTTGTAGACACTATTTTAATTGTTTTTAAATAATTTTTGTTTCTTAATTAAGCAACTAAGATAAAAAAATCTATAAATTATTATTTAAATTATTATACAGGATCATTATTAAAATTCGTATTTGCCTATTTCAGGTCAGTTGCAAGATGATACATAGAGTAATATTTATCTGCATTGGTAAGCCTTAGCCATTAAACATTAAATATTATCATTTCAAAAATAGTAATGTTTGATAAATACATTTTATGAACGAAATTTATTTACGACCTCAATTTACCTTTTTTTGTGTAGAGAAATAAGTTCATTTACTTATAAACAATAGGTTACAAATTGTTTTTCGGAACGTGATTTGTGTAGAGCTCTGAGTTGCTGTACCGAATGTGTAGAGCTCTGAGTTGCTGTGCCGAATGCCTCGGGTTTATATATATATATATATATATATATATATATATATATATATATATATATATATACATAGGGCATATACCGTTATGGTAGATAAATTATTTAATCTGTTAACAGTGAGGGATGAATCCTGTGCACTCTACAGACCCTCTTAGTTCTTAAGTAGCCTTTATAAAATGATTATCCTTAATTGGGGGGAAAACCGGAGATTGAGCTTGATTACGGACAAATCATCTCTCTACACAATTATTTTCCTAGACACAGTCTCTACCATGTACTAACTAAACCCAAAAACCTTCATGGTTTTTTTTTTACAACACGTGTTTGAAAAGTCAGTCGCACGTTCTATTGAATGTATGAACTTTCATATCCTTCAGTTATGACTTCTTAAAGATGTTATGTTGCTTCACTTATAACTTCATCCCTCGCACAACTTGCTTCTTAGCCTTAGAAAACTTTCCAAGATTTCTAAAACGTTTTAGCCCTGAATCGATCCCTCATCCTAACGTCCTGTTGCACCCCTTACTTATCACTGATATAATATTTGAAAAACGATTCCTAAACCACATGCAATCCAACCTAGGGTGCAAGTGTGCTTACAACACGTCGCATTTTTTATAATAAATTTATTAATCTTTTTGACCGATATTTCTTGTGTGATACATCATAATACCGATATTGAATTTTGATTATGGATATGTAGTATGTTTGTCTTTAAAAAATTATCCCCCCCCAAAAAACAACGATAAACACTAAAAAAAAAAATTTTCAATGATGGCTGTGTTAAAGTTATCTGCCTTAACGGTTCTAGTTAGGAATATAAATATTAAGTAAAATTATCAATATAAAATTTTCAAATGTATCAGAATAGTAGATATTTGTGCCAATAAAAAAATTGTAAAAGACAACAGTCACATATCAAGATTACGCTAGGCCTGAATAGTAAAAAAAAATATTCAATTACTTTTGGAAAAATTAAAGCAAGAACTTCTGGTTCATAGAGATCCAGAATGATTTAAAAGAGTCAAATTGACAAAATGCTGGCAGAAGAGAGAAGAAGATTCTTAAGTGAAGGGATACGGGTCTTAAAATAAAAACAGTTGCACGGAAACAATACACCATTACGGATGAAGAAAGGGAAGCCAGGTCTGAAAGAATGAAGAAGTTTTGGGAACAGAAAAAGAGGACACAATAGTATCACAGCTAATGTTTTAGGGAATATAATGTTCATGGATAGATCCAAGTGAGAGCGTAAACTAAAAAATATAAATAAAGCCATATTATAAAGACCTTTATGTTTTTTTTTTTTATGTTTTTGAAGCCTGTTCGTCTCTTAATGTCCATGATTTTGATGTGGTCCTTTTTCTTAATGTTTAGCACACTCCTTTCTATAGAATTTTGCCAGACTATTAATTTATTTTCTAATTTCTTTGTTAGAGACCATGTTTGACAACCATAGCTTACACATGGCATTTTGCAACTTTCAAAAATAATCTTTTTACCGGTAATTTCAAAGTTTCCTTTCATAATAGGCTCGAGGGTCCAATGTTTTTGCCATCCCAAAGTTGTTCTCCTCTGGATCTCTTTTGACATCCTTTCAGAGAACGAAATGAGTCGACCTAAATAAATGTACTCTTCTACCTAATTTAATACTGTATTGCTCCAACTGATTTCAGTTTTTTCACTGTTCGTTAGGGGTCAGGTCTACCTCTATGCAGCATGTTTCCAATTTCCTCAACATCATGGATATTTCATCAGCTTTATCAGAAATCAGAATTACTTCTTTGGCCTACTTTAAATCAAAAACATGAATCTTCTTATAAAAGAAATTAAATGGAGATGGGCTGACCATCTGGCTAGAACTACGGACGGAAGGTGGTCTTTATCGGCAACAGAATGGACTCCTTATGACTTGAAAAGAAAACGCGGATGTCAAAGAAGGCGATTGAATAACTACATAAGAGCCATTGCTCCAGGGAAGACCATCACTCAACTGAGGGGAAGGCACACATAAATTAACAGGAAAAAAAAAGTTCATAATATTATATTTTATTGTAAATATTGTATATAGCACCAGTAGTAAAAAATTATTTTAAACAAGTAAATTGTGTTAATTTTTTTGTAATAAAAGGTTTTATTCATTCATACATTCATAAAGATCTTGCTTTATATCGAGAACTGATGAAAACGATAGAAATAACTACAATCTTCTCTTATAGTTAATAAATATAAGATCCTTAATACTTTCTTCAATATCCTTTAAGAAACAATAGTGTTCTCTCTGCTCGAGTAGGTTCTTCATCAAGAGCCGAAATCATAACTCTTCCCTCCTAACGACACAGCGGTTAGCTATGCTTCGAAGGACATCCTTGGTTAGTGGCGTAGATACAAAAAGGAAGAGGATTCCCCGACCACAAAGGATGATCAGGATGAATAACTGACGGATGATTACGCAAGCAGACGGGTATCAGAACCACCGGAGGTAGGTAGAAGTGGGGAGACCTTGGTTGCGACAGTCATGGGAATAGGAGTCCATTCATGAGTGTGAGGTTTTGTGTGGTGTCCTTGTGCGAGGCGTGCAGTCGTTGAACTTATGTACTTTGTGTACGCTGCGTATTGAGTACTTTGTATCGGATCCGACAATGCTAATGTGTGCTACTCGCCTTATCCTGTCCGAGATGACCTTTCGGCTTGTAGTTGTCTATAACGTCATGAGTATTTTAGGGAAGACAAGGATATGATCAAAATTTAGGATTGATAATTATTCTTGATTATATATCAAATTATTATTGAATCGGCTACCAAAATTGTTTAAAATAATATTCCGAATAATTATAATACATTAAGAGTTCTAATTAAATGGAAAATGATGAACCGATTACAACCTTCAACCTTACACAACTTTATTTTTAGATACCTGCCTTGTTTGATTTGTTATTTATCTTACACATATACACGACTATGCACGACATACACGATTATTATAGGATATTAAGTTTCAATCCAAGATATTTTAGTGACGTTTCGAGATTTTATTGTTCTCATTTTCATATTATTATATTCAAATAGTAGTACTTGTCTGTTTGACACCAACATCCCAACACTTTTCTCCTACTGTTATCGTAACCTTATTGTTATGATATTCAAGTGTATTATTTGTTTATTTAAAGGTGGTAAGGGGTGGTTAGGGTGGTGGTGACAATAACAATGACCTGATTGTTTAAAAATGGCACGGTCGATAGTTGAGCTAAGGGACACCTGAGCGCGCTGATGTCAACGGACGTTCAAACAGACAAGTACCCAAATATTTAACAGACCTAATATCATGAACTAATTTTATGGCAAAATTACCAATAATTCGACAACATTGCTGGTACTTAGAAATTGATGACGAAATATGTTGTACCACCCTAAATTACCCAATATGTTTCTAGTTAATACTGATTGATGTTGAGTCAGAGTTTGATAATAGTAAAGTTTAGTGTTAAAGTGGATTTTACAGACCTTCTACGGCCTGATGATCATATCAGACGTTCATGACTGTTTATATATCATTATTATTGTTTTATTATTTGTGTATAACTATGTATTAAATAATTAAGAAAACAATTTAATCTAAAAGTCAATAAGTCATCAAATCCATACTTGTTGATAAATGGCCTGGATATGTGGACATTTAAAACATAATATGTTGCCAAAATATATTTATTGACTGAACCTTCCTAAAATATGTAAAAATATTATTTCATGTAGGTTAATTAACCATGACACATTGACCTGATTCCAACAAATTTATATAGAAAGGAATTAATTTAGAGACATGACATGCGGAAGAGATAAGAAAGGAAATTTGAAACCGAACTCACGTTTGCGTGAGGTCCTGTCTGGGAAAGGAAGATAGATGCTGTGCAGCCTATGTTTTTCTTCAGCAGGCCACGCACCGGTGAAGCGTTACACATATATATGTATATATATTATTTATTTTTAGATTTTAGACTGAAAGGAATAGGTACTGTTGATGTTAAAAAATGTAGCTATTTCCCTAAGAAACGAGGTAGGGAGAAATAGAGAAAGATTCATTGTATGTTTATGGATACCATTACAGGATCATTCATAAGTGCCATCTTGAAGTTATAATTAAGATGTTCGAACCATTAAAAACAGTAACCATTATTGAACATTTTAACTATTTAATTGTAATTTTAATGATTTCATTAAATATCTCATTCTGTAGAATATGAGCTTTATTTTGTTTATTGAAATAAATGCCGAAAATTAAAACCCAAATACAATTTATTTTAATATACCGCTTGCCTAAAATCTTACATCACGGAATTTAATATATTTTAGAGGACATTGAAAATAGCTTTATAACACAGTTATAATTGAAACAAAACAATGTTTTCACTAAAATTATACCTCTATAAGCAAAAATTGAACCTTATCTTATTTTTTAGGTTTATCCACTTGCTTAAGTTTTTACGTTTTTTAATTAAGAAACAGTTTTGACAATGGCAGCGTTGAAGGATGACAGTCGGGTGATACAATGGTTCTATTTTAGGAGGAACACATCATGTATCGCTTTGTACCTCTCCCACACCTTATTTCTTAAGTCACAGTCTTTTTATAAAAAAAAATGGTGTTGAGTCACATTGCATTGGTGTGACTATTCGTGAAGTTTAAGTAAACAAGTTCGTTGAATATCAACCCTTCGATCAATTTACTCATTTAAATGGATTATTCATTATTTACTTAATAATCCACATTAAATTTTAATGTAAAGTTAACCCTTATATTTCTTCTGGTTTTGGGTATCTTAATCATCCCCTATTATTAGATTCGAAACGTTTGGAGTTTTGTTTTATCATCTGAAATAAGATTAAATGTAAGATAACAACACCTAATAAGTAGAACCTAGCGATCCAGAATTATGTATGTAAAAAACAAAAAAACATAAGACATTTCGTATGTTTCCGACTTCGTATATTCTACTTATTAATTTGCGGCTAGTATTCTTTAAGACTATTTTGTCAGAAATGCCCAACTATTATGTTCAATTTTCTTTCCTCTCATCTTCTTATTTTATTTTCTAATGAAGCCTGAATTGTCGAAATTTTTTCTATTTATTTATTCAAATTTGTTATGTAGGGAATGGGCCGACCTATGGGTAGCATAAAAAACTACTGAGCCCAAGATCGCGGGTTCGTAGCTCGGCAGTTGGCCCTAGGATTAGGATTTTTTAAAGGGAGTGAAAAATCCTTGGTTATGGCGTCCTTCGGAAGGGACGTTCAACGGGGGTCACGATCCTGTACGATATCAGGCATGATGTGCTAAAAAGAACCGAGAGTTAAAAATTACTATACTAATTAAACCTGGATAGGCAAAATTTAGCATCGTCCGATTAGCCCTAGCAGCATAAAGTGACGTTAAATGAACAAACAAATTTTAGGAGGTATTCCTATTCTCAATGGAACAATTTTTTCAGTATTCCATTGTGCTAATATTTATTTTAATTGGTGTTTTGACTTAATATAAGTCAATATTCGGCCGCAGTATATGTACTGTGTCAAGAGTTAAAATTTGTGGTGGGAAGATATGAGAGCGGGTCTGTAGTTACTTACTGATGTTTGAGGAACTCTAGGCTTTGTTCGTGCACTGACGTGGGCTGAAGATAACTTTATCACTTCACATGATTCTGGGACAAAACGGATGACAGCGGAGGATACGCTCTTAAGGCAAAGGTAAGGCGTTTCCATGGGAACCCCGGCAGGACAGAATAGGAGCGAGGATCAGAGCGACATTACCTCAAAGGATATTCCGGACAAAGGAGATCCTTCTTCACCTCCCTCCCCCCCATAGGCCATAGCCTCCGTCCACTCCTCTCCCAGGAAGCGTCTCTCCTAAATAATGCAACGGGAAGGCTCTATCGTCGCGATTTATTGTCGTCGTCGGAGAAAGTGACTGAGTTGAAAGGAAGAGAAAATTGAAAGGCAACTTGGCTGCCTTGCATAGGGTAAATATAAATATATCATCTTGAAGTAGAAATGCTCGGGGAAAAAAAAAAAAGAACGAAAGAAGATGAATACCAAAAAATCATTTTTTTTCTTATCCTCCTTATTTATTTATTTACAATTCAAAACACTTATTTACACTTCAAAACTTATAACACTTGTAACTGAGGCCTTCTTATACGCTAGGATATTATGAGGCAATTGTGCTTTTTCCGCTGCATGCGGGAGTTTTTATTTTGCGGCTTTGCCTTCAACTAAAACAAAAACTAAAAAAAGCATCAAATATATTTACTTCTTATATTATTTATATCCTATAATGTTTAGTATTTGGTATACATCGAGATGAAACAATCGTAAACAATAAAAATAATAACTAGTGGTCGTTTATATTTTACTAGCGACTCGCCCCAGCTCTAGGGTAATAAGGCATACTATAGCTACATAATCTGTTTGTCTAATGTATTTTATTACGTAGATAATATAAACATAAAAAGCAAACAAAATATTTCTTTATATACGAATTTATTTTCATGCACGTTAGATGGGATTAGGCAGCGTCTTCGATGAAACCTCCCAGGAGGCTATACTATTTCCAACATTTCCGACAGTTATCGTTATATTCCAACCCATATACACAAAACCTAGACAAATTATATACCTAAACCTTCCTGGTGAATCACTCAAAGACGGCTATTCCCAAAGTGTTATTTTGTTTTTTAAATAGGTAATAATAAAAGGAATTATGCGAAAACAAAAAATTTAATTGAATATACAATAAAAATTTAAAAAGACAATGAACCAAATTAACAAGACAAAAATAATACAGAAAACATTTTAATAACGCACACACACATTACTCAAAGGAGACGTGTGGTAAGAAGAGGCTACAGGAGGTAAGGGAATAGCATTCATGGAGACCAGCAAAATCACCTGTACCTACGCGAATTGTGAAAGTCAAAAGACTACTACCAAAGTACCTCCTACCCTCTGCTGATTCATTTCGATTTTATTCTGATCCCTATCGATCTATATCGATATGAAGCAACAAGTGCACTCCCCTGGGATCAGTTGATGTAATAAGAGAAGAGAGTGAAAGTCGATTGGAAGAATCGAACCGAAAGTAGTCGACTTCTGCTCGGGCGGGGCTCATTTCCGCCAATCACTCTTATTTTTTTTAGATGAGAGAGAATCGAACCGGCACCAAATCGCTCATCCGGACCGATCCCTTCGGAAACTAATGGCATCTCCACTGCAATCGCTACAAGAGAAATCGTTTCGTGATTCCATTCAGAAAAGATCGATTTCAGGGGATTATGCATAGATTTTAAACATTCTTAAAAGTCATTTGTTGTATTAAATCCTTATTTAATAGCACAACCAGCATTAATAATTATAAAATGGTAATTATGCCGCAGATTGTCGCTTCAAGTTTTAACTTTTAATATTCTAAAAATATTAAAAGTTTCCCTTTTAATATTTTCTAAAAATAATCATGAGCTTTAGCATAGAAAAGAGTATGCAATTATGGGCAAAGTATATACATACTTCGCTAGTTATTTCCACAAACATATACTATCTTTACTTTGAAATTTTAGTTGAAACTTTCATTTCTTGATGAAATGATCACCTAAATCTACTCATTACCCATAATTACATTCTCTTTTCCATACTAAACCTCACGTTAGCGTTTATTTTTGGAAAATATTAAAAATGAAACGAATAAACAGTTAAAACCTGTTGTAGCTGAACTCGAAGTGACAGCCTGCGGAACAGATACCTATAAAATTCCATTTAATTCGTACCCAATATTTGTTGGTATTTCCTTCAATGTCTACTAGCCTTAAAACAATTTTATAAAGATTGATCGATATTAAATCGTATTGAGGTCAATAAGACTGGCTGTACGAGATGGTTTACTAATTACCAGGACATGGTCTACTGCCCTATAATATTGAAATTATTATTGCTATTTAGTAACCTTCATATACTACCAGCTGTCAAACCAACGCAAAAACTAAACGCTCTTAAATACGACAAATGATAAAGTTTAATTTTATAGCCAGGTATGTTCAAGATATTTTTTAAATATGATCCTTGAAACAACTATTCATTTAAAATGTTATCGACTAAACTACATTTTCATGTTTTTTAAATTGTTTTTTAGATGAGGAAAAATTAAAAGATAAATGTCTTCATCTTATTTCGCTTCATTTTCTGAATTGAAATAATAGTCTTCTGAAATTGAAATATTGTATCTTGTTTTAATCGATGAATTAGATTTTTTTTTTCAATTGAATTCGTCATTTTTAAAAAGTGAGGAAAAGTGCCTTTAAGAATATGTCATTTTTTCTTTAAATATTGTAATATAACTGATGGAGCACGACAAACAAAAGACTGAACAAAAAGTAGTCCCTGGATCCGTTGCTAGGCAACTCGCTCTGTTGCTAGGTAACTCCAATAAAATAGAACACCAATAAAATCTTTTTTATACAATAGAGAGTTGTATATTTATATATTTTTATTTCAAGCTTCAATTTCAATAAAATTTATGTATTTAATTATCGATAAAAGCAATGAAGCCGCAATTTTTTTTGAAGAATTAAGCAGGTTCTGATTCATTTTTTTTTTTTTTTAATTCCCATGAATACTTTTTAAATTCAAAATCATTTGAATTCATGAATGAAATACCATTGAGGTTTATATTTTGTTAATAACCCGCAAATAACGTTCTTTGTAATTGTAAACTGATTACCCTCGACATGTTAACTTAGGTTTATGAGTTTGCATTTAAACACCAGTCCTTCATTTTTATATTGTAATCATGTATATTGTTTTTCTATGTTTATTCCTATATCCATTAATAAATAATTAGTGATACTTCAATTAATAGTTAATGCGGTACGGACAGACTTTATGTTTGAATTTGGTTTAGATTACTATTGTAGCCAGTTATTTATAGTTTAATGGTCGTACAAGAAACAGGCATAAACATTATGGTTATATTGGAGTATATACAACATTGTATTTATTTCAATGCTCGAGTTGTTTTTTTTTGTAATGTTTATTCCTATATCCATTAATAAATAATGAGTGATACTTCCATTAATAGTTGATGTGGCACAGACAGAATTTAATTTTTAAATTTGGTTTAGATTAATTTTGGAGCCAATTATTTACAGTTTAACAATAGGCTTACACTTAATGATGATATTTAAACTTGAGTTTTTTAATTTAGTTTCTTCCTTAATCAATTTTAAATTATTTTCAGTGAATAGGTATATAATAGTTATTAGATTAATAATTGTAATATCTCCATTATGCTCCCTTAGTGATATGTTTAACTCTATAATATTATAGTCTATTTAAATCTTTCCTACATTTCCCAAGCAATCACCACATACCCACTGCCATCTACTTGCCGTTAGGCAGCTACCACAAGGATCGTTTAGGTGACATTTATACCGTAATAGAAAACGCGAATGACTTTGGCGGTTGGTGTCCCGTTGAACACTCGCACAGGAAATGCTGATGCGCCTTTTTTCCGCTCTACATATAGTAATAGCAATAGTGTATAGTAATGTTTCACTATGTCAACTCTACTTAAATCAAATGTCATTTCCCACTTTTAGTTCACTAGGTCGGTCAAGTGAAGGGGCTAGAAATATAGGACTACGTGTGTCGGTACTTCATGGCTAGGCCATATTAATTATAAAAAAAGTAAAAAAAAACAACAACACAACAACCCATGAAGGGTTTGGGCTTCAGTACATAGTAGAGACTGTACCGTTTCTTGGACAACAGTTGTGCAGGGAGATGATTTGTCCTAGATCACACTCAACCGCCAGATTTCCCATCTTTATTTTATAGAGGCTGGGTGAGCCTCAATAGGGTCTTTGATTCCATAGGGCCAATTTCCGGCCGCTAACAGATTAACTAAAAGCCTTGCCAGTGAGCGGGATTTGAACCAGGATTTTCGTTATGGCTACTCACTGCGATACCACCGAGCCACTCCGCTCTCATATTGATTACAGATACAATTAAAACCAACTATTAATAAATCAAAATTAACTCACTGTATTTCCCTATTACTAAGGACCACCTCATTTCAACTGTATTTTTTTTGTATTTCTTCTTGATATTTGCCTAGTACTTCCTCAATCGTCGCTTGTACTGCTGCCACGTTCTTCCGTACATTTCTTTCCCGTCTTCAGTTTGTTTTTTCTTAAATTTGGTATCAACCCGAGACGGTTGCTTTCCAGAATATCCTCCCAAGTAACATCAATCTCTTGTTATTTTTTTCTACCTCTTCGAAGCAGGCATGTTTGGTCTCCTTTTATTTAAAATAGGTAAACAAACGGTTCTTCAATTTACTTAGCAAGCTGCCATAAAATGAAATTCTCATTTTTCTTCTAAAGTCCGATATTTTGGGACATGATTGAATAATTAATTGGTTATTAATTATAAATTATCTCTTTTTTTTATTAATATAACTGTCTCTCATTTTGATAAGCCTGGCTGTTGATGCTGCATTCTTCTTTCATGTGATTTATTTTTTGTGTGTTTGTTCTGATTTTTCCTGACTTGGATAAATGTTGGCTGCTTATTTTTTTTCTCGAGAATTTTAGAGGCTTTGTTTTTGGAAGTTTTCAGGTTCTAGTATGTGAGCTATTATTTTTTAAAGTGTTTTCAGTACATTTTCCAATGGACGTAAAAGTGTAGTTTGGGCCTTGTAAGATGCCAGGGTACTCGTTAAAGTACTTGCCTATCCTATTTATGCCTTGATAGGCATGAGACTCCCATTGTCGCATCGTCCGATTATTTTTAGCAGCTTTAGGTGGCGGTAAATGAATAAACAATAATAACAGTTAACCTTGAACGTCCTCCGTCCTCGTGCGGATGTCAGCTAAGTAATAACACCATATAAGAGAAATTATTGCTTAGCTAAGTTGCTATGCTAGTTATTGTCCTTCCTCTTGGATTACCCAATGACGTCGGTATTTCCCAGCGAGTCATCTTGCGACATTCCAATAACTGACAAATCATCATCCAAGAGAATCAAAAGACTTGGAAGACGACTGATAAGCGACATTGAACCTTATCTATTTTCGCCAAAATGGAAGCGTCATCGACATTTCTGTTAGCTAATACTTTCTCCAGACTCACGAGCGATACACGGCCTCAGGAGATTTCAATGCACTCGAGACATCCTTTCTTCTTCGTCCTGGGAAGGTCTTTCCGTCGAGACCTTGCTCTCCTTCCAGCGGTTTCACTCTTCTGTCGTGATCTGGAAGACGTCTTTGAGATTTCTCTGACGGCCGTTCACGAAGGAATGGTTAATGAGGATGTGGTAACATAGTGACGAAGTAAAAGTGTTGTGAATTGGAATGTGATGTGCAAGGTGTTTCAACGTAAACTCAACTCAAATCTTTGTAAAAGATATTCTAATATCACTCCTTCAAAAGAAAAAAAAATACATAACTCAAAAATTGGCTTTTGCATAGGTTAAGCCTTCAGCTGCAATTGTATTGGTTGAAGCTTTTTAATTTAAGAACGGCATATCTGATATTCCAAGTCTTATTTTGAGTTGTACCATTTTCTTGAACTTGAAGTTTTATGCCAATATCGACATAAGGTAAATAATAAAAATAAAAATAAAAGAGATAAAAATCCATGCTTTTAAAAATGATTTAATGGCTAATAAAAGAACTTCAATAGCATCATTCCATTTGGAATGCTTTACTTTACCAATATCCATTTTTTCTTTAAACTCATCTGGTTTTATTTTCAGAAGACATGGAACTGTTGAAAAATTAGGTTTTTTGAGTTATGACTTCGTTCTTTTGAAGCAACGATACCTACTACTGTAAATTCTCTCAGTTTATGTAACACATAAGGAAAATAGCATTTACTTACATTCGTAAAAGATATTACAGATTTTGAATAGTTGTCACTCACCTGAAAATGAAAAATGGTTTTAATTACAACAAGCATAAAATGCATCACAAGAATTATTAAACTTATATAGTAACTGTATTAAAGAAAAAACAACTCTTGAAGGGTCTGGGGTTCAGTACGTGGTAGGGACTATATTGTTTGTAAACCAACGGATGGGCAGGGAAGTGATTTGGCTGAAACCAAGTTCAGTCGTCAGTTAAAAGTATCTCCTGGATCGGGATGGTCTGTTGATCACGTAGACTCAATTCACGGGTGATAACAGAATATTGTGTGCCTATGCGCGATTTTCAACTGTTTGTTAATGTTCGTTCACAGATTTTAATTTATTCTTCATTTACTAAAATATCGCATATTAATCTCGATACCTTTAGCGATTATATAATAATAAAAATTGTAAATCTTGTCAAATGTTTAACTTGGAATCCTCATACAAGACTGAACCGACAAAAACCAGCTCGTTCAGGCTGTACTTATTAGACAAACACTCTAAGCTCCCAATTAATTACAAAATACAGCATATGCATAACTATTATAAACCTTATTTGGACATTCAGTAGAGCTTTGGGGCTCCTCAAATTTCTCGTATTTAATCCTTACAATGCCAAATCTTTCGTGAAGTCCTCAATTCTCCTTACTTTATTACAAACAAAGTCCATAATGACTTCAATGCCCCATTCCTTGCTGATTTGGCCCGAATCCGATATCAACCCTTTCATGACAGATTTCATTTCCACTGGTTTCGTACTTCGCAACCTCTTCAATTCCTGATAATCCTCCGATGCGTCTGAAAAGAAGATGTCCTCGTAACCGTTTAAGTCAAATTTTTTTTTCGCGTACTACCACTGGATACTTTCTCTACTTGCCTTTATCTCATGCAATTATATATGTATATCTTTCAGTCTATATACTCGATGCATTTTTATTTTACAGTGCTAAAATAGGGAAGAGGTGTCCGTTAGGAGAGGTGTATTTGTATTTTATTCTTGTTGCTCACACACCAGGAAGATGTCTAATGCAGTTAGGAAGATGAATGAGGAGTTATTGAATAAAGCTCGAGCTACGTGATTGAGGGCGATGATCCGAGCTATAAATATTAAGACTTGATTAGGTCCTAAGTGATGATGATGATGCGGGGTGGGCTACATCATGCTCCAATCGAAGGTTAATCATAGCCTCCGCAGGCTTTAGGGTTTGTTATCTCCAACACATTGCTTTCCTGCCTGCCCTCACACCTCTTCCTGATTGGTCCGACACCTGAGCTGAAGTTACCTGGTGGTAACATCGATCGATCGGCTTCTCCTCGCTAAGCTTTACGATCCTAAGGTAGTTATCTTTCTCAAGAAGCCAAAAACTGGTTTCTTTCACTTTTTCCTTTTTGTTCTAGCTTTAAAGTAAAGGGATATTCTCCGTTATAATTAATATAATATCAGGAAGAAGTATTGAAATAAAAATAATACCCAATTAAATATTATAGTTAAAAAAATAACAACAACATTTCAACTTTCTTTCTCCTATTTTATGCAAGATAAGATAATAACTCATGAGCGAAAAAACCTGCGCACAGATATAACGATGAAACAAGTTTAAAAAAAAGTATCAATAACCAAAAGCTGTTCTAAGAAAAATCATTGGTGTAGTTCTGACTGAAGACAGTTGGAAACTGAGAAGTAACAAAGATATCTACCAGAAAGTAGAAAGAATCTGCTAAGGTTTCAGGATGAATAAAGGCCAGGGAAGGCTGGATAAAACTGGAGAGAGGATCAAAGAAAACGTGTCATAGAACGCATACAAGAATATTAGTGACAGAGAAATCTACAGAATAGGGAAGGAAAATGAAGTTGTAACGTGATTCGTGGTCAATACGAAAAAAACAAAATCTGTTCAAAGCTTCAAATTAACGTTTATTGCTGATAAAAATAAAATAAACGCTATTATTTCTAATGTTTATAAGGTATTGGTTTAAAAGTTGTATAACAAATCAATCAGCTCAGAAAAGTCAGGGGTATGTTGATTTATTGACTATAGTTATTGTGGAAAGGCCTTATTGAAAATAAAAAAGATACATAATGAAAGCGTTTATTTATTTCATTAAGTGTTTTTAATGTTTTTTGTATATTTAAAGAAGGATATATTATTGATTTTCAGGTCCCAATTATATTTATATATAGATTATTATGCTCTCAGAGTGAAACCGAGTGACATTTCGAATCAGATGTGAAATGATCGAAGCCTGTGATTATGGCAATCTATCATGACTGATTGACAACAAGCAGGGATGAACTGGTCATGGCGAATTCGATTGATAATGCCACAGACTTTCACTACAACACTGCAGCTGTCAACAGTATAAACTCATTAACGATGATTATCATCTGATAACAAAGTGGATGGGATGGTTCCACAAGTCACGTGTTCTCTAATTAAAGGCCCTAATGGTGTCTCGTTAAACTTTCCACGATTTCAACGAAATTAAATAATAAAACTTTCGCCAGGTTTATCTCTCGAATTTAGGCGAGAGAAAATGTCACATTATGAATCCGGGTAGGGACAACTTACAAAATTTAAATATTACATTTTCACAATACAGTTTTTTTTTTTTAATATTTCTAAAACATTCTAATGATCGGGGATGGCGGCAATAGATTATATCTATCTATCCAACGGCGCTATGGTCCTTGCAGGACCTTTGTCTCCTCCGTGATTCTCCTCCACACCTGTCTTCGGCTGCCCTTCTCCATCTGCCGACACCCAGCGTCCGAAGGTCCTCCTCCACATCCTGCAGCTAACGAAGTCTACGTTTCCCTCTGCTCCTCCTTCCACCAGAGTGTCCCTCCTTCATCATTTTTGGTAATCTACTTCTTTCCATTCTTTGTACGTACCCTAGCCATCTTATCCTGGCACTCTTAATTCTGGCAACGATATCTGGTGTACCATACAGATTTCGTAGTTCCTCGTTTGTCTTCATCCGCCAGCGATCTCCTTCTTTTGTAGGGCCAAAGATCTTTCTGAGGATTTTTCTTTCCCACATGTTTAACAGCCTTTCATCGTTGCGTCCAAGACTCACAGTCCAAGACTCACCACTCCATACACTATACTCCATACACCGGTTGAAGTACAGTCCGATAGACTCTTATTTTGAGAGCTCTGGATATATTTCCGTTTCGAAATATTTTCATTAGAGACCAGTAGCATCGATTGCCAGAAGTTATCCTTGCCTTAATTTCTTCTCTAATGTTATTATCTTCAGTGATAACCGTGCCCAAATACTTAAACTGCTGTACTGTTTCGAAACGATACACAGCCCCCTCGATATGCCTGTTCCCTTCTTCTTCCTTTCTGGTCCTCATATATTTAGTTTTTTCCATATTAATTTCCAGTCCTGTTCTACTACCTGCTACTTCGCACTCCTCGACTGCTCCAAGTAATGCACTGACTGTTCTTCCTGTGATGACAATGTCATCAGCAAACGCAAGATGCTATGCCAGTCTGTGGTAGATACATCCTCCAGGCCTTGTCCGGATCGACCTCATGACCACTTCTAATACCACGTTGAACAAAACTGAGGAAAGAGGATCTCCTTGTTTGACACCTCTCTTAATATCAAATTCCTTTGGCAGTTCTTCTTGGATTTTGACAACTCCCTTGCTGTCCTTCATGGTCATCTTGATAGCCTGATCCTGACATCCTAGATATCTTAACTTTTCATACATCTCACTTCTGTTTATGCTGTCGTATGACCTTCTGTAATCTATAAACCAATAGATTATATATCAATAACAAAATTTATATATTATGTGCTTACATAAATATAAACATTGTGGCCTGATTTTTAGGGCATATAAAAATAGCACCTAAGAACACAGAAAGGTAACATAAAGAAAAAAGATTGGGATGAAAAATAAGGTATGATAATATAATAACTAAAAGGATAAATTAAACGAACTAAAGCTGGTTTCGAATGAATATTGATTGTACCAAATCGTATCCAAGCAGATTCAATATACTCAAAGACAATACTTATTCACTTCACTCACAGAAACACACTGTTTAAATTGTTTCATGTGTGCAAGGGCAAAGATTTGAATTAGTTATTTTTGTAATGTAATGTTGTACGGGAACAATTGGCCTTATATTAATCAAATTTCAAAGATTTTGAATAGTTGACTATAGGATGAGGATGTTTTGTCTATAAATATTAGGATTTTCTTTAATAAAGTGTTATAAAAAAATAAATAAACAACGAAAAAATTGTCCTGTCTTTGACTTTTGTATGAAACCCTCGTTTATTGACAAAATTAACATTGATTTTTTAATAGTGTTTTGACAGGAAGTGCTTGATATTATATGTAGATTATTATATATTATATGGTTTTAAATTGTAAATATTTAATTATACGATATAAAGCAGAGTAGAGGAAAATGTAATTTCGTATTTCGTGTAGTGCATAGTATACGCCAGTAAGGAATGTTAAATAAATGTTCCTTCCAACGAGTTACTTTTTAAGAGAAAAAACGTAACGTGTATGTATATACACATTACATATTTCTTTATTTGCTCCTGTGTAGGATCGCATTTAGCAAATTTTAAGTTATTGGTTTTACTTTCGAATTGCTGAAATAATAACAGCGTTTTGTTAAGTGGTTAATGTTTCTTAACCAAGTTTCTAGGCCATTATATTTAATATTTTTAAGCTTCATCCGGGATTCGTTGTATTCAGAAGTCCTGATAACAGAGAAGACGAATGACAAAGAACAAGAGGATTAAGGTGATTGTGAAATGTAGTGCATTTTTCATGAATCTATCATTTTACGGTAGTAACATTTATGTCGTGGATAGCGTGAATCGAAATAAATCAAGGAGCATTTAAAATTTTTCATAGAATTTTTGTTTGAGTTGTTTGTATCCTAAGGATTTGGGTGTATTTTGCTGTGTAAGATAAGAACTATCAGTTAGAAATTTAAATCATATTTAAATAGATATGAAAGTGAAGGCTACCCAACTTGTGCTTTCAAACTTCAAATGACGTCGACCTAAAGTGATTTAGCGAACTTTCTTTTAGGGGGAGAAAGGATAGCTTTATAATTATTTCTAACATTTAGTTCAAAGCAGTTTTCTTACTTCGTGGGGATTTCTCTGAGATTCTCTTCAATAATGACGAGAAATAAACAAGAAATTTTCTTTAAACGACTTAGAAGGTTGTAGTTATTAGCAGTTCTATGAAAATCGCGCTAATTTATGAAAGTCCACGACACGATTCCTGTTGAAACAATTGCTCACTAAGAAGACTCTCAGTGCTGCCAGCTTCTTTTCATCCATCAATAGTTTCATCAATCAGTAGGCCAGTCTAGTTACAGCTAAAGCATCTCTAGTCTATTCTCATCTGCGCTAAATGTGGCTGGAAAATGTTACGTATATATATTCTTTCGTTTCCTTTTGAAAAACATTTTGAACTTGTTTGCATGATTGAGTTGTTTTTAAATTAATCAAATATTAAAAAAAAAATATTTGTAATTAACAAAATGAAAAAATATTCCTTGATAAGAGAGCTAATCTATCTAATAATAAAAATCTAAAAGTAGGTAATAAGTTACTCAATTTAGACGGATAAAAATGTCATCAACATATACTTGTGTTGTTTCAAACGTTATGTTACACCTGTTCTTGTAATATAATCAAGTTAACGTTAGTTCCCATTAACATGAAATAGATTTTACTTGTTAAAGAGTCAGATATCAATTTTAATGTGTTCTACAACTTTAGATAGTTTCTAAAAAAATCCGTACGTGTCGTGATATTTTTTATTTGTCTAATAATCAACTTTTTATGATTTTATTTATAAGGTGTCATATATCATTTCGAATAAGAGCTTTTTAACTTCGCATGTCTGGTTCTTATTAAAAAAATATATAAAAAAATAAACCCAATATAAAATAAAATAGGAATCATTATATCAATTGAGGAGGGATAATTAAAAATACAGTGTCTTCTTTATACATGACAGCCTTTTATTTATTCGCCAGTTATTACTTTTTCCTTGTTTAGGTTAATTCATAATGATAAGTCGAAGAGGTTTCCATTCTATTTCCTCCAGATGATCAAAAAGGTAATCAGCTGTAATCAGCTACACCAGATCAGATATACCAGAATATTTAATTTGCTCTGTTATTAAAGAGCGATGACTTCTGCAAGCACCTGTCATCCTGACTCAAGTTGCAGGACATCTGGGCCCACTGCTAGCTCATCATCCAGCAGTGTTCTGTCCTAGTATGGGAGTCCTGACGCTGCATTGGTAAAGGTCTCAATGGGTTCTTTACCATTCATAACTTTCAGATATTGCTAGAGTATATTCCACTAAAAAAAGAAAATAAATGAAAAAAAAACTGTACCACTACGACCCAAGAAGAGTCTTGGTTATAGTACTTGATAGAGACGGTAGTGTTTCTTGGAAAACGGTTGTGCATGCATGGAGGTGCTTTGTCTGTGATCACACTCGTCTGCAAGGTGTTCCTACTAATTAGAATTACTACTTCATGGATTGAGGAGGGTTTCGATATTTACAGAGTCGATTATTACACTTTACAGAGTATAACACGGCTGTTGACAAACTACATAAAAAATCTGACACAACCGATATCGCATACCATTTTTCATCCTTCAAAATCAGCGGCAATGTTTCACACTCGTATAGGTCAGCTGGAAGGGTTATCGTTTTATGAAATGGTATTTTTCAGTTTCTAGACAAAAGACAGAAAAAATGTCCCGCCTTTACCAGAATCTTTATTCTGGATTCTTTATCCCTTTATAAAATTTGTATTGTCCAAAGTAACGCCATGTTTTGAGTTGTATCATGTTTAAACTTGAAGTTTCATGGTAATAATGACATAAGTTAAAATAAAAAAAGTTTAAAGCTTTTAAAAATTTTCTAATGATTAATAAAATAACGTCATTACAATAGGAGTTCTTTGCTTTACTAATACATTGTTCATTTCAAAGAGCGATGTATTGTGTAATTTTTAGAATAAAAAAAAACGTTCAAACTTGCAATTGTGAACAAGTTTTTTAACAAACACTAATTTGAAATATTTATTTATTATTTCATCCTAAAAATTAAAACTTTCATTCTCTCAAGTTTAAATTAATCATTGAATATTTCATATGTATATTTCAAAGAGAGTAATTTCTTTTTCTTAACACCAAGATTGTAGTTTAATTGTTGACCAAGGAGCATGAAATATTTTGCTTTAAGGAGGCAGATACTAGTTTATTGCTACAGTTATGCCGATAACATCTCAATCTCTCTCTCTCTCTCTACAGCATCTGTGAAGGTGAGAATGCAACTTGCCGGCTATTTCTCACCATTCGTAATTGCTTTCATTTAATTTACATATTAATTGTTCCTTATAAATATTAAAATGCTGAGCACTCAAGATGCAGGTACATTTTACAGAACCTACGGTGTAGTGGTTAGCATAACAACCTACTATGCCCAAGGTTGTGAGTTCTCAGTCCGGCAGGTGGCCCGAAGATTTTTTTAAAATGGAGTAAAAAAACCTTGGTTATGCAGTCCTTCGGAAGGAACCTAAAATGGTGGAGCCTACGATGTCAACGGTACTCGTTAAAGATCCTCTATCCTGACTATACTTGGACAGTAAAAATTTAGTAGACAAAGCTTTAGCGTAACTTTGTCCGATTAGTCATAGCTACTTAGCTTTACTTAGCTCCATAAATGATGGACCAAATTATCACTCAAATATGATTATCAAACTACTTCGGTTTATAAAATAACTAAAAAAATATTTAAATTATTATGCTCGCCGTTTCAGATTACTTGAACTCTTAATAAATTAAGGGTCTAAGCTTCCAATTAATTACAATAGGCTCATATATATGACTATTACAAGACCTATTTGGGCTTAGAGAGTGCTGGAATAAGCCATCAAATTCTTCTCGTATTCAATCCTTACAATCCAAAATCCTTCCTAAAATCTTCAATGCTCCTTACATGGTTACGAACCAAGTCATCCACAATAGTCTCAATGTCCCATTAGTTACTGATTTTGCCCGAACACATCAGTCCTTTCATGACAAACTTTATTCGCACTCAAACCGACTAGTTTCAAACTTAGCTTCAATTCCCGATAATCCTGTGTCTGAAAAGAAGATGGCCACGTGACCTTCTAACTTAAAACTGTTATTATAACTATATACCTCCAGTTGGTGTCCTGTTACTAGTTACGTGAGTTATTTGATACTGTTCGAAATTTTAATAAATAATTTTTTTTTTTTAATATTAAACGAAGCTTACTGTTTCTAAATTATTCAAAAATATGTTACCGTTGTACTGATGTTACCGTTCAGACAACTTTAAATTTATTAATACTTAAATTTATAAGTAAAGCAAAGCATTCCTTTTGTAATGATGTTATTAAAATTATTTTAGTAACCATTAGGAAAATTTTTAAAAGCATGAAACTTTTTAGTTAAAACTTATGTAATTATTCTCATAAACTTCTTTTTTTATTTTTAGATTAATTTAATGATAATTTAATGAATGAACTGTAATTATATTACAACAAGTAAATTTGTTAACATGAACAAATGACATGAAAACAAAAAACACTTGTGGAGAAACTACCTATCGGTAGCACTCCAATAAAGTTCTATAGTAGAAGGTCCATCTCTTTTCAGATGCCTCGGAGGGTTATCAGGAATAGTATGGGAAGTAAGTTGAGAGACTAGCGGATTCAATTGTGTATAGGGCTTGTCATGGAAGGATAGGTATCTAGTTTGGGCCAAATCAGCAACATATGGGATATAAAGATCATGATGGATGAGTTTGTTTGTGGCATAATAAGGAGCATTGAGGATTTTACGAAGGATTTTGGATTGTAAGGATTGGATACGAGATGAATTGGATGGTTTAGTAGAGCCCCAAAGCTCCAAATAGGTCTAATAACAGTTATGTAAATTAGTATTTTGTAATTAATTGGGAGCTTTGAACGTTTGTCCAGTAAATGTTGAAGTAGGCGAAAACGTTGAGCAGTTTCTTGTCTTTTCAGTCTTGTATGATCATAAAACTTCAAGCTCAAACATGATACAACTCAAAATATGGCTTTACTAAAAAAATAAATAAACAAACGTTACGAATGGAATATTATGTTGTCCCTGAATATAAAAACATGAGCCAATAAAATTGCTACTAAAGACTTATGTCCTTCTTTTGAATTAGCAATATTATAGTAATTATAATGATCTCAATAGGCATTTAGTATCATTATTATTATGATTACTTATCATTTTTATTATGTTTACGTGTTTGAATAATAGTAAATACAGTAATAATATAATATGCAAATCAATGTTATTGTTATTTTACATTATATAAACGGTTTTCATCGGTGCAGCGACCTGCCAAAATAAATTAAATAAAAATTGTCCTTAACGGTTGAATTCCCAAAGCATTTCTTGGTCAGAATTGCTACCCATCTATAGAGACAAATGAATTACTAACCTGATGTTGCAAAACAATTTCCATAATGAAGGCTTTAGCGGGACATAAACGTTACAAAACCTGAGAGAGTCATTCCAAGATTTCTGTTGGAAGGAACAATACAACGCTTTCGTGACTTTTCGGGAACGTGGGAGGTTGAGCTTGGAATACAGTTAGCTCAGATCTTTACTACGAGGAACTTACACGCCATCTCTTGTACGAAGCATGTTCCGATGTTTCATCAAAGAAATTAGTTATTGTGAGGAGTTGAGTGAAGAAAAATTGGTGAGATGAAGAAAAAACGTCATTCTGCGCGTTTTGTATCACGCCTAACCCAAGATGAAATCAAAATTAATATCTACAAAATTAATTAAGAAGAACTGAACTTCTAAAAACAGCTATCACAACTTCGGGTATAGGTCTTTTAGAAATTAACGACTGACCTAGTTCTTCTATACACTTGTTTGACCCTTTTGGACGAAATTCTAAGATTTATTTCTTAGGAATCACGCTTTACTTCACATTATGAATGTAAAATCATACATACATACACTATAAACACTCCAGATTTCGCACATCAACTGAAAATTACCGCAATCTTCTAGCTCAGAGGTGGTGCAATCCAAATAATATTGCGGCCACTTTCATAAGCATTATAAAATTGACATGGTTAATTTTTAACATATCTGTTTAATACATTGGTTTTCACTATTTGGGTCTATATAAAATTATTATTTTATTAAAATACACCCCACCCGCGGGTTGGCTACCCCTTCTTAGCTTCTTTCTTCCGTCTTATTATATCTATATATAATGAGATTAAACAATGGTTCCATTGGTTTGAATGACACTCTAATTTAATCAAATAAACGAGTAATCATCTCTTTCAACGATCCGTTGTTTGATGGAATAGCTTTTAATGCATAAATTGTCAAAAAGCGTGCAGAAATGTATTTATAATCTATTTCAATTAAAAACTGGTTACAACTTCGTTTAGAGTCCCATTTATAGAGAGACTTTTCCCAGCTTTATATCAACTATAAAATCCTAGGGAATTTAATTTATACAAAAACGTTTGGTTAAATTGAATAATTTATGAACTTGTTTAACCTGTATTTTAAAGATTTTTTTTTTTAGGTTTTCCTTTTTTATATATTATTGTTTTTCTAGGGAATTCTGTGTATAATGGATATATTTTTTTATATTATAGTGGATTATTTTATTTATTTTTTCTTTACCACAACAACCTATGGAGGGTCTTCTGTTAAGTACGTAGATAGTTCTAGATCACGTTCAACCCCCCCTCCAATTAAGTGTACTACTTTATAGTGGCTTGGAGAGCTCCCGGGCACAGACTGGAACGAATCTACGCATTTGTTGGACATTGGACCAATTCTCTAATAACTAAATTTGTCCTTTATTTTGATCTTAAATTATACTTTATACTTCTTCTCAACAAAATCCATAGATAAATTAATTGTGAAATCAAACCAAATGAAAAAATCGGAATTGAAATATAAATTTTTCTAAAGTCTCATATTTTTAAAGCAATCCACTGTTTAAGGTAATGCCATAAATTCATCGTGCACCTACTGGAAAACAACTCACCCATAATAAGATATTTTAGGCAAATAAAACTTGGGATTATTTCAAACGTCTGAAATTTTTCGGTGAAAATTAGGGGATAAAACTAAAGAAATTAATTGCGAAAATCGCTCAAAATTGCCCAAAAACTACCTTCACAGTAAATAACTAGAATGTTTGAAGTTTTTTTTCCATTAGTCGGATTCGGCTTATTTTCCGATAAAATGATTTTTTCTTTTCTTTTCTGGGTCTTGAGAATTAATTTAACATAATTTCTGTTGATATTGGCGTCTACATTACGCAAGGTTTCTTTTGTTTACCAATGTTTATTTACACTTATTTATCCGAATAATCCTTATCTAACATAATAGTATTAACAATGAAACTCAGTTTGTGTGTGGTATTAGAAAGACATAGGTGCTATGGTTCCTACAACAAATCGTCAAGTTTTTCAATTTAATCATATAAGTTTTAAAGACTATGACCTGGCATTGGAAGCATGGATTAATTCGTTTGGACTGGTAAATTTCAAATACCGGAAAGTTCTGCTTACGGGAAAAATTAAGAAAATTCAGTGGTAGCTAGTACTCTCGCTGGATTTCGTCCCACAGGAGTATCAATTATTTTCTGGAGAAGCATGAAAACTGGTTGACTTTGGATTTAATTGTTCCTGAAGATGTTAGCCAGAACCTACCTTCATCGTCATCATCAACAGCCGCAAGTATGCCATCTCGTTCTCTGTCATTCAAACAATTATCCGATTGACAAAGACGGAGACAAACGGAAAGTTTTAGATAATGTTCAGAGGATATGTTCGCTTTTGTCATGAAAAAAAGATTCAAATCTGATGACAATTCGGATCCTTTAATTTCGACTCTTACTTATAAACATAATAAACCGAAAATAATAAACATTAAACGTGATTTATTACCAGAAGCACAATCACTTATTGTTTCATAGAATATAGAAAAACAAATCCTAATTAAAATTAAGTTGTTAATTTTAGTTTAATTGTGATCGTTATTTAAATAAAACAATTTTATATAGGCACCTACATTTATTATAATTTTGATGGATCAATTATACCTAGTATATTGACTAACAAATGTAATTATCAATTATTATATTACTTTTGTTCAATGATTAAATTTTTTGGTTTGTTACTTTTTCCTTTGTATAACTTTATTTAATACCTATGTATCTGTCTTTCCATAGAATACTGTATTGTACCTATTATCGTAGTATATAGGTCCAATAAATGGTACAATGATAGAAAATAAATTATCTAACATCGAAATATCAAATCGAGAATTTTTACATGTTTTCCCTAAAAGATCTGATCCTGTTTATCATATAATTAAATAGTCCATTCAAAAATCTTTTAGACCGCACCTATAGCCTTATTCTAGGAGAACCAGAAGCGATATAAGAGATATTAATGAATTTCCAGTCCTCCCTAACGCTCGTTCCACTGTGGGGGCGGTATCCAGATTCCAAATGGTCCATCTGCCGCTGTTAACAGACTAAATAAAATATCTGTTACATCCGGATTTGAATACGGGATGTTCGACACAGCAACTTAGCACTATACCCCTCAGCTACTCCGCTCCTCAATATATATTACTGACACCATAATATATCGACACCAATATGCAGATATAACGATTCCTAAATAAATTATACATACATGAATACCGCATCTCAGATGCTTAACCTAGCGTTACCTTTTGCTAAACAATTTCTGAAACAGCGGCCGATATTCTTCGACCGTAGAGCCCCAGTAGCTATACAATAGAGATTATCATACAAGAAGAGGTTGGGAGAAGATGCAAGGTACAAGATAGCCAAGAGCGCATGGTTCACGACTGTAGCGGTCTAGCGGTATCCACTTCTTATCAACGCGGGGGTTATTATCATGAGGTCGATTAGTATCGATTGCTACTGCGTATAAATTTATGTGTTATCATTATCGAATACGTATCAATCTATTATTGACCCAATCTTCTACATTAAATTGATTTAACAATGGCTTTATCAATGCTGATCCGAATAGATGTCCGAAGTGGAGGTGGGAGGATAATGACTTCATCTAACGTTTAGATCTTCTTATATTATTATTGTTACTATCACTTTATTATAATGAAATAAAAAATACTATTGTAGACTACCATGAGGGCTGCCGGCTTTGGAATAACTGTGTTCTTTTTTGGATTTAGAAATCAATTATAGTATAAATTATTTAAATTTCATAATTTGTGAATTGGAATTATTAATATTAGTCTTGTTTTTACATCTATTAGCAATAATTATATACATTTTCAAGTAGTTTATTTATTAATCAAAACATATGATGAGCTGTACCAGATCAATACAACTTATTTGAAATAATTGGGGGAAATGAAAATTAAGTTGTTGATGATTTTAGTTATTTTTAATGTGAATTACACGACCATTAATCGGCCTTTTTGTAAAATATAATCATTCTTACATCGATGGAATTCTAACCTTTAAACCAAATTTGATTAAAACTAATTGTAAAATTCATGCACAAGCCTCTACGCGCCGCCAGTCTCGCACACGAGACAATTCATATCGCTTATTTCGGTTACACGAACCCATAAGTTTCGTGATTACCCTACCAAAAATCACTCATTGCGACTAGAGAAATTTTCACTTAAAAATTTTATTTTAATGAATTGAGCTTGAAAGTTAGTTACTATAGATAACTCATATCTCAAAAAGAGACAAAATTAATTTATCTCATGTGAACATGTAGTAATACATAGTTTTATGGTTCCTATTAATAGATACATACAGTATTTAGTTTTTTAAACGTACATTCACTAATAAATGAGCATCAAATATTGATGGCTAATTTTAAAGTGTGCTTCGTTTTAATAATAATGTGTAAACATTATTAATTTACCAACTTAATATTGGGCTTGTAGCTTATAAGGGTTGCTGGAGATGCTGCATGTCATCTCTCTCTCTTATTAAAATGTATAATAAATAGATAACTGTTAATTTTGTATAGATTATTTGTTCGATTGAATAAGTGAGTATATTGTAATGTGGGCTAAATGCACTCGGCACATTCATTCTGAATAATAAGTAATGTAATGAGAACCGAGTATTTTCGTCAGTAATTTTAGTTAATAATTGATAAGTACCAAAAGTACGCAACTCTTTTCCTATTTTGGTCTTCTAGATTTACATGGAATTATTTTACTTTTAGTATTTACTATATTAATAGCAATTTCATTATATTAAGATATTTTATATCGAACAATTTTAAAATTATAGTTCTATTCTATTTTTTTTATTGTGATATTTGAAACTAAACTAATAATTGTTGACCTATGATAATTTATGTTGAAGAAATTGGTCCGGGTAGAGGTCACTGAATGAAATTCTCAAGTAATTTCAGATGATATTTATTGTTAGCCAACGTTTCGACCTACGTTGTAGGTCTTCTTCAGGGCTATAAACAAAATACAGACAATTTAAGAAAGCGGTATGAATATATTAGAACATATTAAATATAGATAAACTAAAAGAAGGTGAATACAGGCAAAAATTGATAATTATGTGTAATAATGATGATAAAAATTGATAAAGGTGTTAAGTAAAGTAATTATGAAGGTTAAAATGTAAAACATGAAGAAAATAATAATAAAACAGAAAGTGTTGACAGTTAAAAAATTAAGGTATTACAGATAAATAAAAACTGAATATACAATAGGAATGTGAAATGATATGGGTAAATTAGAAAGTGATAAGAATTACGCACTAAAATTATAGGTAATAAAAAAGAAGAAATACAAATTGTAAAATTATAAAAATCTAGAAACGAATTATATAAAATAGAATAAAATTGAAAATAAAAATTATTTTAGAAAATACAGTATTAATATTAATAGGTAGAAAATACTTTATACTAGTGTAAAGAATATTAATTGCATAAGAGAATGTAAGAAGACAGTTTATAAAAGTGTAAAATATCAAATAAAATATCAAAATATCAATTGTATAAAAGTAGGTATGTTTTAAGTAAGGTACGTGATAATACAATCAGGCTATATTGGACTAATTAACAGGCTAATAACAGGCTATATTGGAATTATGATATATATTGATGAATATTTAGGGTGGTATATAGATAACTAAAACAAATAAACGCCTTACAGTAATAGTGAGCTTGGAAGTAGTGATAATAACGGTAAATTGGGTATAGTACTGTTTTAGGTTATGAGGGAAAGAAATTAAAATGAAATGGAGGAGGGAGGGTGAGTAAATAGTGCAAAACATAAGTTACCTGTGGGGGTGGGACGGGGGGTGGGTCCTCTCTGGCTATGAAACACTGACTGATATAATTGAGAAGGAAGGATGGTCCCCCACCCTTACTAAGTGTAAAAAAATTTCTCAGAATATAAAAGCCGTTACAATGGCTATAAGTAACGTATAAAGGGAAAGAAGCAAATAGTGTAGAAGCCTCATATAAAGACTTGAAAATCCATACACACACACACTCACATACACATACTCGTATGTATATGTATATATATATATATATATATATATATATATACACACACACACACACAAACATACATACTTGTACACATACATATAATATTGGCACGCTGAGAGTGGGGGGGGAGGGAGAAAGTCATTAGGAAGCGGGGGTGGTTAGTTATTTTGTAATTAGGTCTAGTATGTGTCTGTAAACTATTGATAGGTTATTTTTGTCAGTCTTTGTGTTTAACGGATTTTTTTCTAGGTTAATGTATAATGATTCTGTAATTAGTCTTTTGGTATAATTAGGAACAGTGGCGAGAACAGAGGATTGGTCAAAGTTAAAGGTGTGGTTAAGGGTTAAGGCATGTTCTGATAATTTGGAAGCAGATATGTTCCGGGTAGATATAGAGGTCTTATGTTGTGATAGTCGTCTGTAAAAGTGGTTTTTTGTTTCCCCAATGTAGGAGGAGGTACAGTTTGGGGCAGAGCAGGAGATGCGGTAAACAATGTTGGAGAGATTTTTAATGGGGATCGGGTCTTTTAAATATGTGAATAGTTGGGATAATTTGTGATATGGCTTAAAACCAAGGCGAAGGTTGGGAAAGGTAAGATTTAAGATTTTTTGGATAGTGTCAGACAGACCAGGAATATAAGGAAAAGATCGGTATATGAAGGAACTGGGGTTCGGTACTGTTGGGTACGGGGAGGGGTAAATTACATTACTAGGGTGTTTAAGTGTTGACCTCTACCCGGACCAATTTCTTCAACATAAACTAATAATTGTCTGAAATTATTGTTTACTACTGCACTAGTTAATATTATTCATTCAACTAAGATTATTATTTTTGTCATATTGCAGAACTAGCGAGCTGGTGGCCCTGATGGCCATCTCTACCACCCTCTTCCTCTTCCTCCACACCCGGGACCTCCACAGCAAGTTGAAGGAGATGGAGGTCAAGTTACAACCCGATGTCAGTCTAAGCGGCCATCAAGCTTCAGGTAAGAATAGATTTCAATAATAATGTTAATTACAAAAATATATGCCTTTATGTTAATTATATATATTGGTGGATATTTATATGATGCAACCCCAGGATGATCCCCGGCAGTCATTATTTCCATTGTCTTTATCCACTGAACGTTTAGCCCGTATTATAGCTTCCATATAATGGTATCTTGGTAATTTAAAAGGTAAAGGAAAATTTTAAAGTATTTCATATATATAATTATTTATACCCTTAACGGGGCATGTGTGTCTTGTGATTTCGGAATATCTACGTGAGTTTGACTTTAATTATTAATGTTAGATATTTTTTAATTATATGCTAATACACATGCACATAAGGGTCACCCGTTGTCTTGTGATTAGCATAACTACCCAAGATAGTAAGTTTGTAGCCCGGAAGGAGGCCTTAGTACTTTTTTAAGGGAGTGATAAATCCTTAGTTATGCCGTTTACGAGTATATAATAATAATATAGTAATAGTAATAACAAAAGCGAATGATATCAATTGTCGTCACAGCTTAAAAAAATCTTAATCCAACTATTCTCAAAAGTAGCTCTTTTTGTGAAAGGGGAGTTGTCAGAGAAGACATATCGGATTTTCTTCGAAAATGGGGAATCCGCTGTACGATTAAGGAGGTTAAACAATGCGGGATAGCTGGGCACTTGGTTAATTGAAGATCGAAGGGGCGGGCCTGTTGTCTAGTGGTTAGCGTAACAAACTACTAAGCCCAAGATCGTAGCCCGGCAGGTGGCCTTGGGATTTTTTAAAGGGCTTAAAACTTACGTCGTTCTTCGAAAGGGACGATAAACGGGGGTTCCGAGCCTGTACGATGTAAGGTATTAGGGTACTAGTATGTTTAAGGGCCTGCTGGCATCAGCGCGCTCAGGTGTCACTCACCTCAACTATTTGGACCTTGTCAGGTTATGTATCAATTTGAAATAGGCATTGCCTTTCATTATGATACAACAGATTATAGGAAATGAAATAAATGAGGAACATGTAGACAAAATTAAACTATAAATAATAAAACATTTATTACAAGGAGTATTCATTAAATAACAATTTTTAACTAAAATATGATCATTTTTTTCATTTTTAAATGTTTTTATTTTAAAGAGAAAAGATTTGCCCGAGCAAATCTTTTCTCTTTAAAATAAAAACATTTAAAAATGAAAAAAATGATCATATTTTAGTTAAAAACTGTTATTTAATGAATAAAATATAAATATCTAAAACATTATGTTCAGATAAACAATGAAAAATTTATTACAAACAATGCTCATTAAAAAGAGCAATATCTTCAAAAATTGCATTAATTGCATCAAAAATCATCTCCATCTAATTTTATTCCCCACTTGCAGTTTCATATAATGTCCATTAACACAACGCATTTTCTGGGGAATGACATTCCGCTCCTGAAGAAACCTAACAGCTGTTTCTTCATCGTACACCTTGCGAAAAATCTTCTTCAAATTCCAACTCATATTTAAAGGAAATAATCAAAAACAGATTCACGTTGAACTTGACATAAACAATAACAAAACAAAGAAAGGTTACTATAACAGTAGGAGATGGTTAAGAAAAGTGACACCAGAGCGCGCTGATGCCAGCAGGCCCTTAAATATACTAGTACCGGTATTAGTTTAAAATCCCTATCATAATTACACATGGATAGGCAGAATTTAGAGCTCCCATTGTTTGTGTCATTAGCCAAAGCAGCATAATGTATCGTTAAATGAACAAACAACAAATTGAAGATCGAGATAAGCTTGTAAAGGTAGTGGGTTAAGGAGGGAAATGTTAAAAAATTATAGCTGATTATAGCTGTATATTATAGCTGAGCCTTCTAGGAAAATTGTGGAGGTTATAGCAATGAACTGTTGTGGGTTAGTTTATTTAGTAGGCGTTTACCTTTGCGTGGTGATTCATGGACGGAAAATCCTAAGTAAAATTTTAATAAAAAAAAATCATTAAAATTGATTACATGTGCACCACCGCAAAAATTACTTATATGCGGGTGGTTAAGACCGATATTAGCCTAGAATTTTTGGTAGCGGGGTAACTTAGTGGTAGAGTGCTCATTTTACTTTTGAAAATTCTGGATGGATATGGATCCTGGGGCTCACATAGGCTCTATAAAGTAGGATAAACCTGGCGATAGAGCTTGTTTTAGGACTAATCACGTTCCTGTACACACGTCGTCCTTAAAACAATAAGGTCTCTATCATGTACTGAACCCAGGCCCTTGTTGCAAGTGTTGCAGTGACACAGATTTTTTTTTAATTGTCATTCTTGTTAGTAGATAGCGTTTTGAAAAGTTACATTATTTTTATCTGTCACTGTAAACTCACTATTTCATTGTTATTAAGTAGTTTGTGTCTTGTTGTTTTGCAAGGCATAGATTTTTTTAAGTAAACAACTATTTCTCAAAAAACTCAGAAATCTGAAGACCAACCAATTGAGGCTAATAGCTAATGCCTCGGACTTGGATTGTTTGCTACGATCTACTTTTTGACAGAATTTGTTTTGCAAGGCTCTTGAAGATGTTTCAATATAACATTGTGTGAATAATACGTAACAGGTTCATGTCGGAGATATAGTACTCTGGCTTTCGAGGTATGCACGTCGAGGAGCACGAACCACGGAAGCTCCGAAGCGATCCGACGAATGAAAAACATCCTCAACCCTCTTCTAGTTTTTACCAGAAAAGACACGAATCCTCGATGAATCGCCTGTCGCCCGCGAAGATATCTGAAGAAGGAAGCCGACTAACACAGATCGTGAAGGCGCCGAACAAAGGATCCTACGTAGCTTCTTTTTGACACTCTTCCTGGGCACGATTCCACCCTGCCGAAGAACTGGATGGCGCCTTGCGGAATCTGAGGTACACGGATTGAATAACCGAATTATGAGAATGTTTTCAACAGGCTCGAGGGTGAACTGCTTCGATACTGCGCTCTATCGGAGAAAGGATCGACTCTAAGCAACCCCAAAGACAAACTGCGGAAGATCTATTAAGATTAGCCTTTTCAATTACCTCCCGCACGACCAAGGAGATGTAGAAGACTGGACTTGCCATTCTTAGATCCGACCCGACAGTCAGATTAGAAATGGACACTCTTATTTGATACTATTATTGCTGGATATAGAATGATAATAAACATAATGTACATATGTAATGGTAGAGAGAGATGTACACCATACGCTTTGCTGAAGGTTCCTTGTTCAAATCTGGCTCTGGTAGATGAATTATTTAGTCAGTTAACAGCTGCGGATTCAGTTCCCCCAGCCTCTTTAAATTAGTGATGCGGAAATGGTTGACATGATATTTCTTTTTGAAATGTTAGAACGTAGTTCACCTTAATTCGGGTGAAACCTGAAGTTTGGGGGTGATGTGGGCCTATAGTTTCTATCATGTGCTCAAACATAGACCCTATTTAGACTGTATTGTAACAGAACTTTTTTTTGACTGGATGTTTTCATCGATGGCTTTTCTAATTACAATATACAACGCTATTGCAATTATCCATATATATTATATATAAATCAATTTGTTTCCTAAACCATGTCCGTTTTCATTACAACTGTTCAATTTCCCAGATCGGATCGCATTATCACATTAGTAAGAAGCTTGAGACATTAGTTGTTAGAGATTTCTTTCGGTAAGAGATACAGTTAAGTTACATACACAGATTGAATTGTTTATCGATACACACATATCGAATAAGTCACTATATATCGAGAGGTTTCAAACACACACAAAATCAAACAAAATAACTGTCTCTATCAGGAGTCCAGCGGATACAAAGATACATCATTATATATACTAATAAAGGGAAGCAACTGAAATGAATGAGAAATAAAATAAGGGTTACAGTTTAAATGGTATAACAGAGATAAAATTTCGGAATATCTACGTGCTTTTAATTTTCATTATTAATGTTAGATATTTTTTAGTTATATGCTAATACACATGCACATAAGGGTCACCCGTTGTCTTGTGGTTAGCATAAGTACCCAAGATAGTAGTAAGTTTGTAGCCCGGAAGGAGGCCTTAACTTTTTAAAGGGAGTAGTAAATCCTTAGCTATGCCGTTTTCGAGTCTATAATAATAATGTAGTAATAGTAATAACAAAAGCGAATGATATCAATTGCCGTCACAGCTTAAAAAAAATCTTAGTCCAACTATTCATAAAGGTAGCTCTTTTTGTGAAAGGGGAGTTGTCAGAGAAGACATATCAGATTTTGTTCGATAAAGGGGAATCCGCTGTACGATTAAGGATGTTAAACAACGCGGGATAGCTGGGTACTTGATTACACAGGCCAACGATGAAAAAACTTTTTTAATGAAAATACCTTATTCTTATGTTGTTTAGGTTGCTGAATCCAAATATGATGCTTAAAAAGTTGTATCACCCACCATTTATTCACATTTTATAGTTAAATTCATGAAATAAAGAAATATTTTTAGAATTTAACAGCTTTTTCATAGTTAAGATAACATGAAAAAATAGGTCTAATGAACAAAGATGATGTTGGCAGCACTGCTGAAACACATGCTAAACAGCTGATGTTTTGTTTATTTTCAACATAACCTCACTTTTACGTTTCCTGTACATGTGCTCAGTGCAATGTCTCATCGCGGCTGTAAAAACTCTGCTGACAGTTTTTGTTATATTTGTGGTGAGTTTGTTATTAAAAAGCACCAAAGAAACATTACAGACTTTGTGAAAAAGGTTTATCTAGCATACTTTGGAACCAAACTTGGAGACCAGGATAAACCTTGGGCACCGCATAAGGTATGTTATGTATGTGTTGAAGACCTCAGGAAATGGTCAAAAAAAGAGAAAAAACACTTTAAATTTGCTGTTCCCATGATATGGAGGGAACCAAAAAATCATTCCGATGACTGTTACTTTTGCAGTGTAGATATTACTGGTCATAACTCTAAGAACAAGAAGGTAATAAGCTACCCTAACCTTCCGTCCGCCATCCGACCAGTAGGGCACGGTGTAGATTTGCCAATCCCGGAACCACCAGAGGACTTAAATTCTATTGAAACAGAAGTATTTTCTGATGTACAGTCGGAGTTAGATGAACACGATGAAGAATTCCAATGTGTTACAGAAAATGTAGAGCCTAAATTGTTCACTCAGGTCGAGCTTAATGACTTAGTTAGGGATCTGGGCTTAACAAAAGAAAAAGCTGAACTGCTTGGCTCTAGGCTAAAAGAAAAGAACTTGCTGGCGGCTGGAACCAGCATTCATGTGTATAGGAAGAGAGAACAACAATTTTCGAAGTATTTTGAACAAGAGGGTGATTTGGTGTACTGCTCAGACATTCATGGTTTAATGAATGAGTTTGGAATTGAATACAAAACAGAAGATTGGAGGTTGTTTATTGATTCATCCAAAAACAGTTTGAAGGCAGTTTTAGCACACAACGGTAACATGTATGCCTCTGTACCTGTCGGTCATTCTGTACATATGAAAGAGAGTTACGAAAATCTAGAAATAGTGTTAAATAAAATAGGTTATTCTGCACACGGTTGGATGATATGTGGTGATTTGAAAGTTACGTGCATGCTCCTTGGTCAGCAAGGGGGTTTTACCAAATTTCCATGTTTCTTGTGTGAATGGGACAGTAGAGCTCGGAATCAACATTGGTGCAGAAAGAACTGGCCTGCTAGGGAGTCTTTAAAGCCTGGCGAGAAGAACATTTTACGCAAAAACCTTGTAGATCCAAAAAACGTGCTCCTACCACCACTACATATTAAGTTAGGTCTCATGAAACAGTTTGTAAAGGCTTTGCCTAAAGATGGGCTTTGTTTCAAATATCTCTGTCAGAAGTTTCCACACCTTTCAGAAGCTAAACTGAAAGAAGGCGTCTTTACCGGGCCTGATATTAGAAAAATGATGTTTGACGTTAACTTTGAATCCACAATGACCTCAAATGAAAAGGAAGCATGGGTTTCATTCAAGCAAGTTGTCACCAAGTTTTTGGGAAATGAAAAAGACCCAGAATATAAGGCTATTGTTGCTAACATGTTAAAAAAATTTGAACAGTTAGGATGTTTGATGAGCCTGAAAGTTCACTTTTTGAGCAGCCACCTCGATTACTTCCCGGAAAATTTAGGAGATGTTAGTGAGGAGCAAGGTGAGCGTTTTCACCAGGACGTTAAAGTGATGGAAAAACGTTACCAGGGCCGCTGGAATACCAACATGATGGGGGATTACTGTTGGTCACTTCACCGGGAAGTTCAGCAAGCTATTCATCGCAGGAAAAGCTACACAAGAAGCTTCAAGGAAAAAAGGGAAAGAAAATATAAACCAATTCCAGTTGACAAGTGAACCTTGTATCATCACATAAAATTACTATTCCAAGTATTTTACTGTAAATACAAACCATTTTTACGATTCTACAGTGTTTCATTGATTTCCCTATATACTGTAAATGGGTATTAGACTATATAATAAAATACATTTTGCTTGGAAACTAAGGGTGATACATAAAAACTACGAGCAGATTTGGATTCAGCACATAAAAATCTATCAAGATCAGCTATTAAAATTAAAAAAGTTTTCAAAAAGGTTTTTTTTGTTGGCCTGTGTTATTTGAAGATCGAGGGGCGGACCATTGGTCTATTGGTTAGTGGTGTTGGTTACAAACTACTAAGCTCAAGATCGCGGATTCGTAGCCCGGCAGGTAGTCCTAGGATTTTTTAAAGGGAGTAAAACTTACGCCGTCCTTCGGAAGGGACGTAAATTAGGGGTCCCGAGCCTGTGCGGTGTCAGATACTAGTTAAAGATCCCTATTCTATATAAACATGATAAGTGACATTAAACGAAACAAACGAGCATACGAACAAATTGCCTATAGTATTTTGAATTTTTGAAAAAAAAATAATGAACACTATTGCCAAATGGTATCTTTAAAAATTGAGTTGGCACGGCTTGGACAAAGTTGACACGGGGTTGAAGATTTTTTTTTTTTTTTTGTAAAATACCTCTCTACGACCTGAAAACCTCCTTCGCTGTTATCCAACTGCTCATCATCGGCCTTCTTCTTTCTTAATTACCTACAATTCGGGTTCTTTGATTGCCTCCGAGGGAACCGAAATCCGACCCGGCGGTGGAAGAGGAGAACGGCGGACTTTAAATAGCGCCTATTAGCTCGCTTTCTCTTCCAGATGGAGGAAAACCTTTCAGGCCTTCTTTCTGACGGGAATCGGACCCGCTCCTAATGGAACCTACCCCAATCGATTCGCGAAATCGATACCTGCAGTTATCGAAGAGCAGAGGTGTCAATGATCCTGACTAACGGACCGCGGAGTTGACAACCTCTCATCTGTCAAGCACGACCCTGCGGAGATGTCTTCGCGGTGCGGAGGAATCTCCGAGTACTGTGGGGCCTTGGTGGAGGCAACGAGATGATACGAAGTAATCATGAGTCCGCAAGCGAATCCAATGAAGAAACTTTAGTGACGACACTAAAATATAATATAAAGTATAAGTAAAAAAAGAAAATGGTGAGGGTGGTGGTCAGAGAAATAACTTCTTTAATATGGTTGAACTATTTATTTTAAAGCCCAACGTTTCGCTCCACATTACAGGGCCAGATATACAATATAGAAATAAATTAAAATTGTAAAAAATAAAAATAACTAAAATAAAATATCATGAATTGGAAATCATCGTGATACTGAATAAAACAAACCAGATACAAGTGGGACTGATTGTTTAATTTATTTATTGATATTTCCAACTGTATTAGAATAATACAACAAGTAAATAGGCTTAGTGATATATAATGACATGAGATAATGACAAGTAGAGAAACTACTCCCTGGTAGTATTCAAATCACAAGTTCAACTAAGAAGGTCACGTGCCATCTTCTTTTCAGACGCCTCGGAGGATTATCGGGAATTGAAGAGGAAGCTAGGCTTGGAACTAGAGGGTTTGAGTGGGAATGAAGTTTGTTATGAAAGGATAGATACTGAGTTCGGGGCAAATCAGCAACAAATGGGGCATTAAGGTCGTTATGGATGACTTTATTCTTAACAAAATAAGGAGCATTGATGATTTTACGAAGGATTTTGGATTGTAGGGTTTGGATACGAGAGTAATTTGATGGCTTAGTGGAGCCCCAAAGCTCTACTGCGTAAGTCCAAATACATAGTTCGTATGATGGTCATGTAGATGAGTCTTTTGTAGTTAATTGGAAGCTGAGAGCGTTTGTCTAGTAAGTGTTGAATTAGCCTGAAACGTCGAGCGATTTCTTGTCTGAGACTGATTTAAATAGTAGAATAAAATAAATATGTTATTTGAAATATGCATTAAATATGTTAATCGGCTCTATAACAAGTCAATGGAATCTTACAACCCAAAATAAATAGTTTTATATATACATTCCTGAGTTAGCAATAACGTTTTCATCTCTATATTTACATATAGTATAATATAATACTATACTATCTCTATAATATACAGACGAATAAGTACACGCGAAAATTCTTTCTTCTATGGTAAACAAAAACATAATTAATATTGATAACTCGTTTAATTTGCCTTGAAACCTGTAAAGCCATTAAACCGTACTCGGAGTCATTAAAGGATGTTAAAGGCTACACTATCTCCCTTTAGAATGTCACAGTTCATTGAGCTCCACTCTTTGTGTAAATTGGCAGTTTTTTTTTTTTTTTATTCTTCATATGTGTTAATATAATCACAGTTAAAAACAAAAAAAATACCGCTACAACCATGGGTTGATGGGATTAGGACATGGTAGAAACAGTACAATTGGAGAACGATTACGATACTATTTATATTACTTTTTTTTTTGTTCTAAAGATAGTGTAATTATTTTAAAAATAAAATACGCTTCAATTAGCCCAGTCTTCTCAATTAGGAGAGAATCCGGTAATGGACAAGATATTCACGAGAATTCAATTGTACAGAAGTTAAGGGCAAAACGTTTTCTAACACTGACCAACATCAAAAAATGAATTAATGATATAAAAACCCTGTTCCCCTACAACTCATTAATGGTCTTCGGTTTAGTACATGGTGGAGATTGGACTCATTCTATGAAATCGGTTGTGAAGGGAGATGATTTGTGATTTTAGATCACGTTCGAAGAATCGCAATTATAATAGATTACAAAAAACATAATAAATCTAGATATAAGTAAAGCGAACAAATGTTTTATTATTTTTTTGTTTAAAGATCGTGGCATAAATATACAAATAAGCCCCTTCGATTTATTCCCGTTCTCTCAGACTTAGTTTTCACTCTTGGTACTTATCAGTAAGAACTTTCCAACTTTTTCTAGGGCATCTGGCTACCATCAGAAAGTTTTTATTAGTTTTATTTTCAACCAGTGAGCGCTGAGAAGAACTTGCTAGAGCTATAACAGATATTAGAAAGTCGCAAGCTATGTACTACCTGATTCTAATTAGTAGGTTGCAAAGTGGGCAGTGTATTTGGACTGTCTCTACCGTGTTTAATTGTTAATGAGATCTGTTTTTTCAGTATCATTAACATATTAGTATTAGGTATTCACAGTAACATAAGAACATTGGAACCTATTATCTTTTCCGATTACTTTTCTCATGAAAAGGCCATCTAACTACCACGTTCAAATTTCAGTTTCTCATTTCTCAATCTTATCTTTTCTTCCTTGCGATTGGTCCTATGGGATCTAGAGAGCCTTATGAGCCTCACCCAGCCTCTATAAGGTGGCTACCTTTAATAAACGGAAAAATCTGGCGGTTGAGCGTGATCACGGACAAATCATCACCTAACACAACTTGTCCTAGAAAAAGTAAAGTTTCTACCAAGTACTGAACCCAAAAACCTTCATGGGTTGTACAGAAAATTAAAGGATGGAGGATGATATTTTAAAAACTAAAATATAAATATTAATTTATAGTTTTTAACACATGAACATATATAACTAATCACAAATAGTCAACCTAATTGCCGTTATCAATCTGTTGAGTCTGAACATTATAGAGCATACTATTCTTTACAATAGTAAAGAACTATATACGGCCATACAATACCTCTCTGCAAAGGAAAAATCAGTCAAACCTTAAAATGTCTGTTGCGTAGAGGTTTCAACGTATCTAGTTATTTACGTTTAATACCTATGTAATCACCATATGATGATATGGTGTATACTAATATAAGTATATAATGTGTAACTCGCTACAGAGCCGGGAGTGGAATGACCTGAGGGAGGGATTAATCGTAACGTGACCAGGTTCGAGTCGTGCCTAATATATCTCAAGTTCGCTCCTCCTCTGTTGAGCATTGTTATCTCCCATCGGTGGGCAAACATTTCACGACAGAATAATTAAAAATGTTGCTTTAAAGCATTCGTCTTACGTTCTACCTTCTAAGGGTATAGCTTCAGGGGAAGAAACAAAACAATCTGTGCGTTATTGGTTTTCTGGACTGAGCAGGCGGAGATTGCCTGCGATTAGACAGAACTGAGGTATTTGGGCGACAGGCACAATTATACTAAATCAAATAATAATTAATATAAGGGTTAATTGAATAAATAATCATGAGCACACATCTCTAATTACAGAAATGCTCAAAATGTATACAAATATTAATTAAACTAATATTATAATTATATAATATTAAACTAAGAAAAAAATCGTGATACGTTTTGTACCCCTACAACCCATGAAGGGGTTTTGTGTTCAATACGTAGTAGAAACTGTACTGTTTCAAGGACACCGGTTATGCTATTGTACATGATATGATTTTTCCTGGCGGATGAGGGTGGTATAATCGCCAGGTATTTCCCTCAATTTAGGGTACCTACTTTATAAAGACTGGGTGAGCCCCGGAGGTTCTCTAGATCCCACAGAGTCCATCCCCAGCTGTCAACAGATTTAGGTGATATTCAGGCGCTATTTATTTTATATAATCATAATGAAAATTTATGGCCTGAAAATAAACTACTATTTTTGGCGATTGAAGTGTTAAGAGAGATTTTAAAACAATGCCAAATATAAAAATTCAATCACTTGAAGCTTGAATTATTTTGAGTATATGCAAATAAACTGACATACATATATCTGTTGAAAATATTCAAAATTGATTTGGGGATGTTCAAATATCTACGATGAAATCTGATAATCGAAAATTTTTGCCATTTACAATGCGTCCTTAACTGTTCATTAGGATGCAAAATCACCTATTTCGTTTAGTTTACAAAAATTGAAACTAAAACTGTTTTATTGTATTAATATTACAAAGCGAAAACTTAACATGAAAACTAAAGTTATTTTTAATAAAAAAAATGAGTCGTCATTGAGTCCCTTAATTACCTGTTGTTAAAGCTTAAGTTATTTGTTAATTTCTTAGGTTGCGTACACAGTAAACAAACACAGTGATTGTGAAAATTCGCTGCGTTTGCGAACGATTCGTAAGCAATTAGTATGTAGATAAAATCATGTTCTTTTCACTGAAGATGTTTACGAAAGCCGAAGATGGATAAAACTACCCCGCATTTAGTTCTCCTCTATGGCGGGAGATAGCGCAGGTGAAGGGGACTTAATTCTACATTGCACATCCAAGCAGATATCCACAACTTGAAGTTGCAACGTAAGTTCTTCCTTTCTCCAATTAAAAATCGATATTACGGACATAATCGAGGCAATTACGGCTTATCTTGTATTGATAGTTGCCAAAGCCCAACAACTTCGACGCGCTGTGCGCATCTGCCGTACGAAACAGTTGATGTCATCTACTTAGTGGTGTTTCACTGCGTTATACAACTATTCCTATTGCATGAGATGGGCATACAATATATCGACGCCAATTAAAACACCTTTCGATAACTGAAGCCTAATTAGTTTTATAAAATTATTTATCTATATTGTCAGAGTATGGTAATGTATACATCCGTACGGTTTTTCACCGAGAAAGCAATGTTTTTTTTAAGCACACAGTCATATGTAAGCCAGGTAAATAAATCAGAATTAGCCATTATAATATCGCTCTGGTATTTCTAAAAAAGTGACACAACTCTAAAACCTAAACTTTTATAAAAAATATTAGTGAGCTTGGAATAGTATTGAGATACTGAGTGTGACACAAGCGCTTTTTGGAAGACAAGCTCTGAAGCTAGGTTGATACAGTTTTGATGAGTTATAAGGAAATATTTATCCATTTCTTTCTTGATCATAACTCACCACCGAAAAAACCCCGATTTATGAGTTGCGTCACTTTAAAAATACTAGTGTAGTATTTTATTTAGCCACACTATAAGAGCTGAGAACACTGAGTGTATTGTAGTAGTGTTTAGATTCACTTTTCCAAATTCACAAGCAGATTTTGAACTTTTTATTAATTTGTTTTTTAATACTACATATACAGTAATTAATAGTACATATACAGTAATTAATACTTTCAATTTGTTGTTGTTTTGTTTCCCAATAAAGTCAAGTAATAGCGAAGATTTAACGGGACAGCTAGTATTTTACATATAATTTCATCGAAACCGGAAGGAAGTGAACAGTCATTTCTTCATAGAGAAAGTGAATTACACGATTTGGATGCTTTCATTACTTCTTTGCTAATGAAGGCAACAGATGGCTCCACACCCGCGAAATATAATGAAGGAGTCTCATTTAATTTCTAGGCTCGCAGAAAATTCAGAATTTTAATCCTGGCCATTCGCGATTCCTGCGAGGAGAAATATTGTCCACTAACGAACTGAAGACCATCGTCACAACCTTATAAGGACCAGCTTTAAGACCTTGTTAGCACCCGATGGAAATGCCTTTTCATCGGTTCAATCTATCGTCCATCGTTTGATTCCATCCTCCATTCTTCCATTCCAACCTTCATCAGGAAGAGTTCGTTCAATGTCGTTTCTGAGTTTACAGAATATCCACCGTTACCTCTCCCTATTAAAAACATCATAACTCGAGAACTTACGTATTTAAAACAAAAAACCTCCTATGGTTGTCCTACTATAGGCCCCTAATTCACAAATCAGCAGGTGGCTTAGAAATTTGGTTATGCCAATAAAAAATAGTTGGTTATGCCGTCCTTCGGAGTAAATGTAAAATGGCGCTTTTTACGGTTTCTATCCCTGGATCGGCGAAATCTAGTAGCATCGTAAAGTGACTAAATAAACTTACACGGTATATGTAGACTTTACTGTTTCATGGAAAACGGTTGTGCGAGGAGGTTATTTGTCATTGGTCTTGCTCAACCGCCAGATTTGCCTTCCTATTCTTTCAAAATTCCTTCGGTTAAGTATAATGTGCCACAGACTCAGTCCAAGCCAGAACTTGGGCGCAACTCAGCGCTCTACCACTGAGCCACTCCGCTCCCAAAATAAGCAAAAATTCTCCAAAAAAACGAAACAAGTACATACGAAGAATTTTATAAATAATGATTTTTTTATTAGATTAGTGACAAAGACCTTGGCCAATTCAAAGCATCGGGTTCTTATAAGAACTAGCGAAATGACGAAGCTTCACAATTAGTGTGGCGATAATTTTACGATATGATTAATAATGAATATTAATAATTTTATTATTTGATAAACAAGATGTCAGTAAGTGGGGTAAGGATACTCTATTAGAAATGTAGTTCAGTGTCACCAACCACGCCCTGTTTGTATGTTTTCAAGATTTGAGGAAAGCAAGGTTTTTTTCTTTTTTTCTTTTTGAAGTAAAAAAAAAGTACTACAATCCATGAAGAGTCTTCCTTTCAGTACGTGTTAGACTGACTGAACTCTTTGTATGACAACAGTTGTGCAGGGGTGATTTTTCCTTTGTAATTTGTCGCTCAAGGGCTAGATTTTTTTCCCCCAATTAACGGTGTCCACTTATTGAGGGTCTTTCAGCTCAGCAGGTACAATAACAGGTTAACATAATTAAATAGATTATGTGCCATAACCGAGTTTGAACCCGGAACGTTTGGTATGACAGCCTAGCACCCTCCTCCAAATATATAATTTTTTTTTAATTAGAAGGAAAACCAAGTGGTAGAGTGTGATCTCGGCCGAAAAATCTCCTTTCACAACCGTTGGCTTAGAAACAGTACAGTCCCTATTCAGTCTCAAGGGAAGTGAGATGCGTCTAACGAAATAGAAATGTTTTTATTTTTTTTAACGATCTAGCCTGTATGGGCTACGTCGGGTTCAACTGTTGTTTCCAAATTTCTTTCATTCTCTCCTCGTGTTTTTGGTTTCTCTCCTGCGTCTCAATTGCGCCCGATTCTTTTTTTTGTCATTTTTTGAAAATCCGGAGCATTCTCAAGTTCCAACCTAGTAAAAGAAAAGCGTAAAACTTATTCGACTACTGTAACTTAAAATTTCTGGACTTTTTTCACCACCTCTGAAGTCTATAATAGATTCCCTCCTATCTTTTTTATAGCAATCAATTAAAACGGATAACTCCGAAATTCAAAAAGTTGACATTCACATTTTACACCAGTTTAGTCAAGAAATTTTCCCTAACACGACATTTCGCCGCCTTGTTCTCATTGTTTTAGTCCACTTCTGATCCTGAGGATTCAGGGTGAGGAAGCATAAATCATTGTTGGCTAAACCAGCGAAAATGTGAAAGTCAATTCGGGGATTCACATTTGCAATTTTTTGAAATTGGGAATTACAAGGCTGCTGAACGCTTCATATAATAGAAATTCGTTACCTTAGTTATTTCCTTTGGCAAAGTGAGCAATAAAATGATTTATTAATTAATAAATGTAGGTTAACAAGGAAACGAATAATTTTTGAAATACTAAATAAGCCTAAAAAGTTTCATCAGATCTAAACAACTTTTACATTTAACGAAATTTGGAGACATGTCAAGGCTGGGTGATCGAAAACCACCGGGATCATTAATGTCCTGTTATTAGGCCTACTTTTGTCGCCTTGAACCTTATTAGGTTTTTTTTTATTCCAAATATTTTTATAAAGTGGGTCACTACTGTTTTTTGTATTAGATTCTATGTTTTTTTTTACAATTGAACTTTTTTTAATATTTTCAACTCGGCATATAATAAGAAAGCAGAAGATATGGAGCAACATTTTCGAATTATTTTGTATCACAGCTAAAAGAGATCATTTCGTGAGATCCAACCGAATATGTTGACGAAAATTAGTCATTTTTACTTTAATATGTTTGCTACTATAATCCCTGAAGAAGCCATATTTATATGTTTCTCAACAATGTGGTTAATGCATTATAAAGTATTCATGGTTATCTTCATTTATAGTAGAAATAAATCGGGGGAAAAAATCATATATAGTGAGAATTGAGTAAGACTGTGTGAGATAAGTGTGACTGAACTTGATCTTTGATATTGGATACTAACCTTCCCTCTCAATTACTGACATTTTTTCGTTGGGATCTGTTTAATATTCGTATTACTTTAATCTGCACATTTCAATTCAAGAACACAAAATTCGATATTGTTAGACAAGAGGTTAATACTATTACATAATAGACAGTTGACTTAATCTTAGCGGTAACTAGACAAGAAAATTGTAAAAAAAATAGTTTACGAGTACACATATTTATTAATATTTACTTTTATTGTTATGTATATGCGGAATTGTGATTGGTCCACTATTATATGGTTTTATGAACGGAGGTTGATTATAAATAAGGCGCCATGAATTTTTTAAAGGGGGGAGTTTTTTTTAGGACAGATATGGTAGTTTGAGCCACGTATTTAAAAAATACACAGATGAATAAGGAGTTATTAGAATATAAATAATTTGCAGTTGTAAAGTATCAAAAAAGCTAGATACGAAAGCGAAGAGCGTATAACAAAAAAAAATTCATTCAGCAGAAATTCTAGGCTGCTGTAGTCAAAATAGGGAGTGTGGTAAAAAGTTATAATATTATAAATTTCGAAAATTGCAATTTATAAACTTGTGAATTCAGAAATTTTATTATTCCCTGAATAATTAGTCGAAAATCCCATTGCAAAATGTTGGTCCCTGGGATTACAAAGATGAAATGAATGTTAAGCTAATTTAATATCCTTGCTACAACTTCTAATGACAAGATTAAAAATATACTTTCTACTGAAAGCGATGACTCTGTCATTTTGGAACAATTACCGAAAGCCTCGGTGGGAGCGATTTCACTTAGGGTTCTATTGAACTTTTAATTTCCTAAGAAACGATTACTGCGGGATCCAATTATTTAGTGCTTCGTCTTGTGAATACTTTCATCCAAATCACGTTTAATTTATGGGACCGTAAGCTAGAAACCTATTTTTGAAATTTGATAAAGAAGAGACCGGGGTAGCATAGTGCGTAGAGAGCTGGGTTGTTGAGCTAGCTGTGCGTCCCAGCTTCGGGACCGTCTGCGGAAGATAACTTATTTATACTGCTGTAATGGGCATTAAGGGATCTTCTAGGTCTCATCCTCTCCAACAAACTGGGTACCTTTACTTAGGGAAAAAACGGAAGAGGTTGAGCGTTAATTTGGTCATATCTCATTTTTATGATTTGGGAACAGCATAGTCTCTACCTTGTACTGAACTCAATAACCTTCGTGGGTTATTGAGTTAATAGTAGTAAGTTTGCTGTACTTGTTGTTTTAAAATTCAGAAGTAAAGTCATAAGCTACCTTGAAATTTTATATTAGAATCCACATGTTAGTTTTGAAATCTTTTTTTATAATGAGGTTTTAATTTTAAACAACACATAATCTCAGATTCAGAATATTGTATGCTTGGTTCTGGATAGGTACACATGAAAATCAATATTCGAAAACCCTAATTTCAAACAATTTTCGTCAAGCAATACTTAATGATTCCGAAATTCAGGTTCTGAACAGGATTAAATCTATCGAAAATAAGGCGCTATTATTATGACCTGTTTGTTAGGCATAATTGCTTAACTGAACTAGCGGAAAATGTTGAAGTCAAGTTTTGAAAATTTTGGAGCTATTAGCTTTGATCCTGAACGCCTCATATATTGAGCATCCAATAAGTTTGAATGATTACAACTACAATATAATTATTATTGAATATTTGTATTAGTGTCTATCCTATTTGGATGTTAGCGATTGCAACAGCCCAATGTTATTATAACCAGGAGTGACCCCTGCCACCTGGACCTTTCTTGTCTTCAATCTTGTATTGTAACAATAACTGCAGAAGGCGGAATTTTACACTTCGCTTCAAATGACCAGAATATGCCAATTTATATCTTTTGATATCCAATATCTCGAGGGGCTTCTATATTCGTTGTAGTATGCTTCCGTTGCTGACATAATTATTAAATATAGCCTAATTAAAACCTCAGTTGACAACCTCTGATCCGTATACTTCTGTAATGGATCTGTTGATGTTGATGAATTGAACGGAGGATAAGCAAGGATATTTCTCAACTCAACGCAGTAATGCTTGCAATCCTTTGCAAACCAGTCGCTCAAGATGGCGATTAAATTCGCTCCTTAGAGAGATCTATTGTGAAACCGAACCGTTCCTCGAGCTATCTCCCAGGACGTGAGTAGGACTCGTAGAATGCGTTTGTCATCCTTTAGTGGGCATAAACCCAATCTAATTGAGGGAGCAGTAACCAGATCTCCTGTTAGGGAGGAAATATATCTTTGTGAAGATACCTCGCTGCTTACATGAAAGTCAACGGTAGGACTGCAAGCGGTTCGCAACTAGCTCATTACGGAAAGGATTTATGTTGTACTTAATGTACCTGATGTCAACTAATGTCATTTCGACCTATTCAAGATTTATGCCAGAACGGAATGGAATTACATTTTACTAATATATATTAAAGAGTATCAGTAATTTAAAAAAAAAAAACTTTACCACTACTGGTGAAGGGTATTGAGTTGAGTACTGTACTGTTTCTAAACCAACGATTGTGCTATAGGAGGGGGAGGATTTCGCGATCACGCTCAACTCCCAGGTTTTACTCATTAATTAAGGGTACCCACTTTATGGAGGTAAGGTGACCGATCTAGTGGATCCCTAGGTCCCATTGAGTCTGTTTTGACAGCTGTTAAAAAAAAACCCTTTCAAATCATCACAGTTATAATCATTGATATTAATATAGATTTATCAAGTTGCTCAATAACTTGTATAATAATTTATGTTTTATAACACATGCAATTGAGCGACTTCATATAGATTTATTAATTTCAACAATTTGTAATGATTTGCATTGTTTTTCTTATAATAATCATCTTGCAGAACGATTTACTTAAGAAACTGTGCTTAACTTAAAAATCCTTCTCTTGTAATGAATCGAATAAGTATTCCGCATGGGTTGTAATGGCACCAGGTTTTTAATTTAATAATAATTTATGTTTTATTACTAAATTGAAAACCTGGTACTACTCCATCGCATACGGATTGTTTATTAGATTCAATACATGAGAGGGACTGTTTCTAAGTCAATGACTCTGCATTGCGATGATTTTGCCAAGCAATGCTATTCCCCAACTAAGCAAAACCTTTATGAACCACAGTAGGGTCGATATACAGATGTTAACGGAACAAATAATTTATCTGGTAGAGCAGGTCTCGAATTTGGAAACTAGAGCTCAGTTAATGAGTAGCCAACATACTGAACTACACCGCTTCATAATTTTTTTTTTAAACACATTATTGAAACATTAGAATCTGCCACTTGTGCGCAATAAGTAATGGTGATATGTAGCTTACAGTCATTCCATAACAAAACAGTTATATAAACAAAATAAAATAAATGCATATATATGTGCGGAAAAATATATACAGGCGATAATAAAAATAAATTAATGTGAAAATGATAATAAAATAAAGTAAAAAAATAAAATAAAAAATATAATGTACACATTCAGGCCCATCTTCTAGGCCTCGTCATCCTCAAACCAAGATGGGGGGGGACTCCAGCTTGAATTGGGTAAAGATTGGAGTATTCGTTACCACAGCGTACTTGGAAGTACCGATCAGAGAGGTGGGATCGAAGGACTAGGAATAAGGATTGAAGTAAATTCCGGTCGAAAGCTTGTGCTACGCCCAGAAATGCGCCTGTGCAGTATTGTTTGCTTTCAAGAGCAGAGGATATGTGATCGACAACTCGGAGACCCTGCTGGACCGTCGAGTGCCTGGGACGGAATCCAAACTGATGTGAAGGAATATCATTGGATTCGATTATGGGTAGGATTCGTTTCAGATTTTTTCAAAAATTTTGGAAAGAATAGGAAACAGGCTGATGGGTCGGTATGATGAAGTGACATTGGGTGGTTTGCCAGGTTTAGGGAACAGGATGATGACGGAGTGTTTCCACAGCAAAGGGAAGTGAGTTGTACGAAGGATACAGTTGCATAGATAGGTAAGAAAAATAATCGGTTTTTAAGGAAGATGTTGAAGGATCTGGGTGGTTAGAAGGTAATGCACAGGAGATTTGCGGACTTAGTATTTAAGCAAATGTATTTGAAAGGTGTTCTTCTGCTTTGTCCTCATCTGATCCAGCCCAAGAACCGTCTTCACGTCGGAGGGGATGGGAAATAGAGTGGTATTTGAGGATTTTTTTGTTGGTATTCCAAAGGAAATTATCAGAAGCAGATAGTGTGGAAAGGTAGGATTTATAGGATTCAGATCTATAGGTTGTCAGGTTTTTTTTTTTTTTTTTGTCAGGCTTTTTGACTAATTTGGTGAAGTGCAGTCTCCGATCGTGAGGATGCCAGGTTCTTTGCCAAAGGGATCGGTAACGGCGTTTGATAAGGATAAGATCCCTAAGATCTTGCGGTAATGGATTTTTCTTGCGGAGTTTGAAGGAAGGACGGGTGAAGATGCAGTCCAAACTGCTTGATGGATCAAATTGGTAAAGAAATTGATGGAATCATCTAACTCCTGAGGTGTTTTTAGGGAAATTCTGAGGTCAATAGTGTCGGATACAAGCTGGTGAAATAGGTTCCAGTCAACTGGTCCCTATATTGGCGCTATATTGACAGTCAACTGGCAGAGGAAGTTTGGATATTGGGACTATAGAAAGGGTAAGGATCAAAGGACAGTTCATCAAGGCGTTTTATGGAGTAGTTTAGGGGACCTAAGCCAGCATGGATGAAGAAGTCAAGGAGGTCAGGATTTTGGTTTGGGAGCTCCATAATTAAAAATAATAAATTTATCTAAGTAAATCTGTACCAAATCGCCCTATAGTTTTGAAAATAATGTATTAACAAATTATAAAATTATTGTGTCTCTGTCTGTTATGAAATTAAACAGTTGATTTTGAAAATGAGACAACTCCATTTAATTTATTGTATTTATCTTCCAAACATTTCAAATATTGTTACCAAATAACAAATTTATACTGATATTGATTGTTAATCGATTAAAAATATTAAATCGTTTTAATTTATAATAAAATTCAGCTTTAATTATTTTTCTTTTACAAAATAGAGTCGCTTTAGTTTCAAAATCAAAGACCCATAAACGCAACTTGAAGTATGCAAACACGTTGAACTGACCGGGAGAATGGAGCTGCTGCAGAGAGAGGCTAATGTTCGATTCGCGCCGCGGGTGAAGGACATTCCCATTCTTCCAAGTCCAAGTGCAAGCCCGTTCCTTGAACCAGGTCGCCCCTCACCACAATTACCCATTTAAATCAATTAAATTTAATAGCCATGCTAGGAGTTATTAATATTGAGTTGTGATAGTTCTCCTCCAACGGCGATGGTTCGTTAACGGCTTAATAAAACTACTTAGATTAAGGAGTTAGACTATTTTTAACTATTATATATTCCATGTTAGTTTTTTTTTAAATATAAAATATAATTATATAAAGGTATAATTTTATCATTTCCTTCGTTATCTTTTCCATTCGAGAAACGTAATTCAAGTTATCTCGCCATTATTGAACTATTGAAAGAATATTTGTAGCTTTTACTTGGTTTTAGTACGCCTATATATTCCTTTCCCTCCAGGTCTACCAGTTAATTTCCATTAAAATATACAATGATAATCACTGTAAAAGGTCTGAATCTTAGTGATAAAATTTAAATACTAAAGTTTATCAAATGATTTGAATCTGTTGAGTGAAGAATCTAGAAACTTGAACGTTCCTCACAATTCTTCAATAATATTAGTTGACTTTATGTAGATGAGGAAGAAAATGGTCATGGTGGAAGTCGGAAAAGAATAGAATTTTACTCAGCTCTACCCGGAATATTTTCTTTCTTCTGCCCAGTTAAGGAAATGTTGTGATTCGTAATTTTTCATTTTCAATGTAATTTTTGTTTTTTTGATATTTGTTTTTTTTTTATTTATCTTTTTATCAAATTGATAATTATTAATTTAATAATACAGATTATAATTCTGGCATTTCCTGCTTCTGCACCAATCTAAATAAGAGTAGCATACACAGTTGGGAAATTCAAGCAAAAGATGGGAAATTTTATATATTCCATTTCTCCTCAATATTTATTTACACCGATAAACTATAGTTTTTAAATTTTATTCAATAGCGTCTAATATTAATAAATAAATCCATTTATTAATATAATTTTAAAATATCTTTTTCCTTTCCCATTGTAGCGGGTGGAGGGGCTCAGTGGTTGAGCCCTGAGTTGCCATGCCTAATATCCGGGGCTATAATCCGGCTGGAGGAGATTTTATTTAATCTGTCAGCAGCCAATATGGACCGTTAAGGATCTGGAACCCTCCTTGGGCCTCTATAAAATGGGTATCCAAAGTAGGGGGTAAATCTGACGGTTCAACTTAATCTGGGACAAACCACCGCCCTGCACGATCCTTGTCCAAATGACATTACCGTCTCCACGATGAACAGAACCCAAAACTTTTTATGGTTGTAGTGGTACAGGTTTTTTTCCTCTAAATGAGGTGTGAAGTATATTTTTTTTAATTCATACTTTAATATTTTTTTACTTTTTTCAAGAAATAAATCGTTTCTTTAGTCTAAGTATTAGATTAGATATTTCTGTAGAAAACAATGGAAATGTAATTGTATGTCGTTACGGTTGTCTTCCTTGATCAGCCGGGAACTGAATCGGTTCATTATGAAGACACGAAGACTTGACCACACGCGCGTCTTATAGGAGTTCAACGCACTCCAAATAAACTCTACTTGGTTGAATATGAATTTCGCGAACGGTACAAGTCGGAAGGGTAAGGTAGAAGATAATTAAAATGCAACTGAAGCTGCCCACGACCTGAGGAGAATCGTGTTGAAGGCACCTGTGGATTCGCTAATGATCAAGGTGACCATTGCCTCAGGTGGTAAAATTTTTCTCATCAGGGAGGGATTCAGAAGTCTGTATAGATCGGAAGAACGGGTAGGAGTTTCGGTATTGAATTCACATTTAGATATTTGTATATTAGCCTGTACCCAGTGACTGTTATCCGCCATTTTTATAACCTGAACATTGATAATACTGGTACTGATAACATCTACGCTCTTATCCATCTTGATGGAAATTGAAGTGTACCTACAAAATGCAATAATAAAATGCTAATTCTAGAGCCCCCTAGCTACGTTACACACAAGTACCTTGATTTATGAAAGTATCTGATGGACTGAATTGAAAATACTAAACAGTCTACGTTACTCCAACTCAGATATCATGCGGACTCCAAAACAAATTAACATCAATATAGATCAATTGCTGCAATCCTACTCTATTGCGTTTAATCAAGTACTATTATAAATAAGTATTGACTGATGTGTCTGTTTTGACTTTGTTGTGGGATCTGCTCTATTTGGTATTCACCAACGTTCTCTCCTCCCATTCTTGTATATGTCATAATGATGGAGTGGGGTAATCAATCAATGATAGAGAGTTCAATTGCCGAAGGTGCCGGGTTCAAATCCTACTGTGACGGATAATTTATTTATTCCGTTAACACCAGCATCTGCAGATCTCATGGGGGTCATTCTATAAAATGGATACCGCTAATTAGGGAAAAAACCTAACGGCATACCGTGATCTGGGACAGATCAACTCCCTACCCAACCTTTGTCCTTGAACCAGTACAGTCTCTACCACATTCTGAACTAAGACCCTGGGTTGAAGTGGTACAGTTTTTTTTTTGTTAACGATGCATTGACTGTTTACTTTTTAGAGACTTTGTGTTTTTTGGATTGCCCAACGGTTTTTATCAACTAGTTCATGTCTCTTTTAGATTCTTTCTGATTATTGTTGATGTAATTTTTGTTTAGGCATCTGATTTATTTATTGTAGGGACTTACTAACTTACGTTTTCTAAGTATTCTTTGCTCAATTTGGCTCACTCGACTAGATACTACTTTTCTATAGTCTATTCCTTCTCCTTGCTCCCTCTCACCTATCCTCCCCGATCCGGCACTAGTACACACAGACTACAATAGCCACAAGCTGTGAGACCTCAGAGAGCAGCATCCGGCGAGGTTGGAGAAAGTGGCAGAAAGCGATACTGACCCCGGGCCGGCTGACCCACTTCTCGCCGCCGGCTCTCGAGAGCCATTGTGTGAAGAAGTAGCGGAAGGACTTTCGTCCACATCCTCTCGATTTATTGGAGAAAGTGTAATGTATCCTACTTCGGGCTCTTATGAGATATAATAAGATTAGCGATGGGCCTCGTCAGTTAACTAAAATTTATCTATTTTTTTCGCACTTTCGCTTGGTATTAGCACAAGTGATTTATGATGGGTAGTTATTTATTTTTAATCGCTTTTGGTGAAGGTTTCTCTTGCAAGTTATGTGAGCATTCAATTTTATAAGTACTTGCGTAATATATTTTTATGATAACGAAAATTAGACAAATATTCTACATAGAAACCACCTTGGGTTTTTCTATCTATTGGGATGTCCGGAAAAATATTCAGGATTTTAATATCTTACTTTTTTACTTTACTTTATTTTTCCTAATAGTAAATTATTTATGTTTGTTGGACTTAGCTAGGTTTTATAACTTAACAACCCTTTCAACTTGCTGTTGATCAAATGGATGTTCATCGATTTGAGTTGATAGATTATTATATTTTGTGTTCATAGTCAATAATATTTATTTCTCTTCAGTTTAGTAGATTGTACTTATTCCCACACAATATATTGGTGTGAAACACGGCCACCAATTTTTGAGGATGTACAAGGTCTCGAAGCAATCGAAAATAAGATATTGTGTAGAATATTCAGTCGGATAATTTAAGAGATTATTCAACGAGGTATTGTAGAGCTCATTTTTAAAATATTTGAAGTGATAGCATATGTTAGCAGGCTCGTAAAGTTGTTGGGCAACAAAAGAACTCCTAAAAAGTTATTAAACACTGAGCCAATTCACTAACCCTTTCATTACTTATAATATAACTTGGCGCCTTAATCTTACAACAATGCTAGTAAAATCATATAATGTAAAATTAAGAATGTAATTATTATTAATAATATCATAATTAGAATATTTGTCTATTATTTACCCAATTTGACAGTTGAGGACAACATATATTGTCATACGAAGAGTAAGCTGCTTCCGAATTAATTGGGTATATAATAACAGTAATCCTAAGCGCTATACACTAACTCTACACCAAGGCTGACAGCGCTCAATAAGGTAACATATCATAGCGTACAATTACTGTCGCTTGCATCATGTCTTGTATAACTCGAGACTACATCGTGTCAGGTTCAACTATATCACTCTTGCTAGAGTATTAACTCGCATAGTCAGATAGCTGAGTCACTTCTAAGCGGGAAACTGTAGCTTAATAATCGATCTTAAAGTTGTACTAATTATTCTATTAATTACCTTTTTGATTTGGCGGAAATGGAAGATGGAGAATTAAATTAAATTACTCTATAAGGCTAGTAGATTTCATCCAAAATGTTTTGGAACAAACAACCAAGCAGCTCGACTTAGACATTACAATGTTAAATCACCTATCCATATTTTTTTTTATCACTGATAATAAAACTCGTGATTCATATAAGTTTAAATGACATACAAATCAATATATTTATTTATTAGTATAAAGATGAAATGCTTAATGTTTTTCTACTTTCTATTATTTATTTCCATTGGCCAATTTGCTATGTTTATTGGTCGTAAACATTTTTATTGTTCCAAGTTTCGATCTCAACTTTCTACATTAAGTAATGAAAGATTTAAAGCTTTCAATTATTAGGACGCATTTATAAAAACTTTGACTTCAAAATATTCTGAGCTAATTCTTAACTAAATCAATTCTCGCCCCTTTTGACTTGTCTTGGTATTGATAATATTTTTTTTTATATTCGTATTTCTTGCAAGACGAAACGTGACAAAATGTGGATTACAGGATAGAAAAAAATGTTGTAATAGGTCGGTTAATTTGTGATGTGAATTTAGATGATCTTACTCCAGGAATAGCAACAGTACCGACTGCATTTCATCACAACAAAAAATAATAAAATAATAGATTCCGATGGCAGCAGCTGCCTTCCTAAATAATTATAAATTATAACGGTTAATAACTTGTATACAGTGGCGTAGCGATTAAAAATGTCACTCAGGTTTTATATTTAAACTTGATAAAAGAGAAATTGAATAAATAGTTCATTTATGATTTTAAATTATCAACCATTCAATATACAGTTGAGTTATCGGGTACTTACCCCGCTAGCATTATTCAAGTGACGAAGATTAAGATGAGCCTGTAAAGTTGCTAGGATTAATAACGAACGAATTCCTAAAAAAACTTTTTATAAAGTTTTTATAAAACCTATAAGACGCTATAAGGTACATTACATGGTAGGTAATGCAGGACAAGGGTTGTGCAGGAAGATGATTTGTCCGTGATTACGCTCAACCGCCAGATTTTTCCTTAATTAAGAGTACCCACTTTTGAGGTTGGGTAAGCTATACAAGCCATCCGAGGTTGTTAACTGAAATTAATAGCTTATCTACCACTGTTGCATTCGACCTCGGGACCTTCAGTATACCAACTCAGAGTTGTACGAACTGAACTCCCCAGTCCAGCCAACGGCCATACCACGTTGATCATACCGGTTCCCGTCTGATCACCGAAGTTAAGCATCGTCGGGCGTGGTTAGCACTTGGATGGGTGACCGCCTGGGAAATCCGCGTGCTGTTGGCAACTAACTTAACAGTTAAACAAATAAATACATAGCTTGGCTGTATGGATGGAATTATCCAATGCCAAAAACAAAAAAAAAACTCCCCATTCCAGGTCCATTTATCAGATTCAAAAAAATAATTTTAGTTATTAATACATGTATAGTTATGATTAATTTATTTCTAATCTAATATCTTGAATATTTTAAAAAACTGTAGTCTCAATGTTTAATTACCAAGATTGGGTTATATAAAACTTAATTTATGAAAACACGATCGATTTATTACTTAGAAACCAAAATAAATGTAAGGAAGAGAATATAATCTAGTTGAGATATAATAAATAAATATAATTTAGTGCAATAAATAAATATAATTTAGAAAATAAAATAAAATTTAAAAAATAAATATAAGGTTTGCCCTGGTTGCCAGGATAGATATCTCTATTGTTCACAATTTACATTATATTAAAACGACGTAATATATAATGAGCGTAGTATTTTTGTAGTGAGCATTGACTTTCCAGTTATAAGTTGAAAAAGTTTCTAAGTAAAAAATCTCTTTCGTCCAGAAACCGGAAAGTTGCTTGTTAGCAGCGATGAATCGTGCTTTGTGGCAATCTACTGTTTCCATTATTATTTGCATTTTAATGGTCTTGTTTCCTCTTTTTTTAATTTATTTTCAGTTTACTTCTGCTCTAAGAAATATTACCTAGCACTGTAGTAATTTAGCAATGTTAGCGGTAGAAGCAAATTCTTGTCCATTTCACGCTTCTGGTTATTATTTAATTATTGTTTTTATGGTATTTTCATCTGGTCACTAGCAGCAACAAATTTCGCCCGTTCCCATCATCAGTTACCCATTGGTGCCCAATTACTTTCTTCCCTGTTGGAAATTTCTTCAAATATTTGTTTTCTCTCCTTTCTTTCAATATTCCTCCACTGGGATAACACTTCTATTCTTTATATTAAAATATTAATAAAGACAGATCAATATATAGAAACATTAAAAAAAAAATAACTTAAAATTTTTAATTTCTGTTGTATTTTCTCTTTACTTTTTATGGTATTTTGATACCTAAATTGAGGTTCTGTATATTGATTTTTAATTATTTATTGAAACTACATCATCATGAAATATATTTCGATAAAATTTGATATCCAAGCATAAATAGATGGCAAATGCCTAGATTGTAAATAACGCACACGGCGGATTTTGTAAATATGTTTAAAACCTTTAAAATACTCTAAGGAAATACGAGGCGATGTTTTATTGTTATTATTAAAGTTCATAATGTATTGTATATGTAGTTTTTTAAAATAAACAAATATTGTTTGCATAAGATTATTTGGACTTGCAGATTAGATCTTTGGGGTTTCATTCCATCGAATTCCTCTCGTATCCAATCCTTACAATCTGAAATCCTCCGTAAAATCCTCACTTTTCCTTACTTTGTTACGAATAAAGTCATCCATAATGACCTAATGCCCCATTTATTGCTCATTTGGCCCGAGCCCAATATCAATTCTTTCATGGCAAACTTTATTACCACTTAAACCCACTTGTTCTAAACCTAGCAACTTATTTAATTCGCAATAAATCCTGCGAGGCATCTGAAAATGCCCTCCTGACCTTTTATAGGTACTTCTCTACTTGCCTTCATCCATTGCATTATGTATCATTCATACCATTATATTTTTTTCTAGTGTTACAGTTTAGTTGTAAATTTCATGAGTTATTATTGAAAAAACAATCGATCAGATGTATATTGAAAGTCCTTCTTGAAAACATATAAACAAGTAAATAACTAAAAGGTTTGAAATAGATTTGTATTTAAAAGCTATGTATACGATATGTATATAATTATCCACATGTTTTATTGCACGGCAACTCCCCAACTAACTGCTTGATTGCTGTTTCATTGGGATTCCACGGAGGGGTTCCAAGGATTTGACTAACCATATAGTTGTAGCAGTGGTCGATTCATCGCCATTGAAGATGGAAGACACATCCTTTCCACGAAGCTATCCTAGCTATCTCTACACCTGCTTCCTGTACAGCTGTTGTAGTCATCATTATCATCTTAGGCCATAGTTTGCGGTGTGTGTAGAGCACGACATTTAATTTCGCAATTATATTCCTCGTATCAAAGATTTGAACTTTATTGTTGTGAATTTTAATGAAAATAGGGTAAAAACCTGACGGTTGAGCGTGATCTAGGACCTCTATGTACAACTGTCGTTCAAGGAATAGTACAACATCGGTCATGTTTCGAACCCAAGACTCTTCATAAGTTATGGTATTACAGTTATTTTTTTTAATCTCTTCACTAGTCCAAATACAGCTCTGAAGTACATAATTATAATCTTTAAATTAATAAATTAAAGTATTCTAAAAAAGAATTAAATTAAAATAAACAAATATTTTTTTATCTGCTTATACCCCTCCCCCAGGGCTCACCCAACCTCAATTAAGCGGATAGCCTTAGATGAGAGTTGAGTATGGGCTCAGTCAAATCTCCTCCCTACGTAACCGTTGAACCCTCGCCCGTTGTTGCGGCACACTTTTTAAAAATAAATATTTCGGTGTCAGGTCTTAACTTAGCCGTGACATTTTGACCGTTTTGAAGTATCTGACATTACAAACCCAAGTACGTGCTTCGGTAAAGTTTAAAAAAAGCCGAGACAACCTCAGAGTGCACACTACTTAGAAAGGAGAAACTCCTAGCGAAGGAAACCTCCTGACATTCTGGCAGAGAAAATTCCCGATATACAAGTCTCATTTAATGTCCTTATTTCCCCCGAGTTAATCTCATGGATTTGGAGGAGTCGACTAGTCGAGTTTGGAGACTCAATAGCCATTAATATGTAAGCCACAAGTGAAAGGTCAATCTGCTTTCCTTTCGGCAGTGTATTAGGAGGGTAATAGTCATTTATAGAATAAATATACGGATATACTCAATAAGGGATTTCATTTTTTTTCAATTAGTAAAATTACAGTATATCCTTCTTAAAACTACCCGATTTTTCTTTCAAATCGCTACGTGAGATTACTTAAGCCAAATTCAAATCAATTAACATCAAAGAAAGATTAGACGTATCAGTTAAACTATCGTTTCCTAAGTAGGTAATATTGATTTATTTTTATTGATATTCAAAGCCTTTTTTTGTTCAAAAAGTTGTCTATGTTTTTTAAAATAATTATTGTTTATCCTTTTACCGTCACTTTATGCTTCTATAGTTATCCGGACGATGCTGCAGTGGGAGCTCTAAATTTTGCCTATCCAGGTTTAATTTGGATAGGGATTTTTACGCGTACCGTCGTACAGGCTGGGGAGCCCCGTTTAACTTCCCTTCCTAAGGACAGCATAAGCAAGGATTTTTTACTCCCTTAAAAAATCCTTGGCCACCTCCCGGGCTGCGAAACTGTAATCGTGTGTATTGTAGATTGTTATGCTAACCACTAGACCACGGGTGGGCCCTGAATGAAGGTTGTTCGCCTTTGTTAATTATAACTGTTAAACAATAAACTAAAAAAATTCAGTAAATAAGTAAGACTCGACGTTTCGTTAATTTAGATCATATTAGCCCATGAATGGGGAGCGTATTGGCTCAGTGGTAGACCGCTGGGTTGCCGTACCCAAGGTCCTGGATTCGAATCCGGCTCGCTGGCAGGCTTTTCTTTAATCTGTTAGCGGCCGGAGATGGATCCTTCGGGATCTAGGAACCTCTTGGGGCTCATCGAGCCTCTATAAATAGGTTAACCAAAATAAGGGAAGGAATCTGATTTTTGAGTTTGATCCTGTACAAATCACCTACCTGCATAACCGTTGTCCAAGAAACGGCACAGTCTCTACCATATTTTTTTTTTTTTTTTAAACACTTTATTCAGACATTACAATTTGCCACTTGTGGGCAATAAGTAATGGTGCTATGAAGCTACAACCATTCCATAAAAAAACAAAAAAAGTGGTATAAACAAAATAAAATAAGTCTACATAAAAATAATAAAAATAAAAATAAATAAAATAATGCACACATTCAAACCCTATTTACAATTTTCCTGGGTCCCCGAACTAAGCTTCTTCCCCAGGAATGAGGGCAAATCAGGAGTTCAGAAGGCCCTTGCCCCCTTTTTCCAGCCGCGTCACTGGAATAAACTCCAATGGAAGCTGGTTAACTCTACCATATAGTGAACCTGTTATGCTTCTCGGGTTGTAGTGGTACAGGTTTTTTATTAGCGCATAAATATAATGAAATCATATCAATGAAGATCAAATGGACTACAACTGACATCGATATAGACAGTTCATCAACAAGGTGACCAAAATGCAATAGCTGAATTATTTCAGAAGTAAAATAATATTAAAAATAAAGGTCATTTAGTGGGTTTCAATTACGTTTATGGTTTAATGAACTTAACCTATAAAAGATAAAAAATGCTATCAAGGTTTATAATTATGGAATTTCTTTCTTTATTTCTTCCCGGATATTTCTTCTTTTCTGCAGTAAACGATAAATAGCTGTCACTACTACTAACCTACAACTAATACCGCCACGACAGTAACTGTTTAAACATGATAGCTAATGTCGAGGTAGTGACAGTTCAAACTGCCCAGAGCTAGTGGAGATCCCTAAGGCAACGGTTAGCGGTCACAGAACATTACTTCGTAATTACTTGTCATTATCCCTACTAACTGTTCGCTACCGTTATTACTCTTCCTCCATTAGTATCTGCTAGCTACTATGTCTACAAGCTATAACACTCCTTAGTAGTTATAGCAATGTGCCAATATGGCCAGAACTGACGGTGACTACTATTCAGAAAATGGTACATTGTTTATGTTTATCAGGGTTTGTGATGGAACAACTTTTAAATAGACAATGTTTTACATTGTTCAATGATATTTCATCAGACATTGTTTGTTTTTTATTCATTTAACTTTATTCATAATCATGCGATGGGACGATGCTACAGTGGGAGTCCTAAATTTTGTCTATCCAGGTTTAATTATGATAGGGATCTTTAAAGAGTACTTGGCAATGCTGATTCTCTTGATCAACATCGTACGTCTTCTACGAAGGACGTTATAACCAATGAATTTTTACTCTCTTTAAAAAATCTTAAGACCTTAAAAATCGATCAACCTTTTTTTCAAATATTTACTGAATTCATCAATTCATTAAATTGATTTAAATAAATAAAAATCAAGATTTGAAAATTAAGTATATGTTATCTGCTACTCCTACACGTCACTCCCCAATGAATAACATTGTCAACATCTTTGAAGAATGTAAACAAACACATACTAACTTCTTATATACTAACATATTTAGAAACAAAATAATACGAGATTAACTCAACAATAGTATACCATAAAACCTGCTGTTTGATTTGTTTTATACTTCCTGCTATTGGATAAACTAGGATAATAACACAATTCAACGATTTTTTTTACCGTCACTTTATGATACCAGTGGATAATCGAACGAAGCTACAGTGGGAGTCCTAAATTTTAGCTATTTAGGTATTATTAGTTATATGGACCTTTAATGATTACCTGAAAACTAAAGGGCTCGGACTTGCCTTTGTACGTCCTCTACGAAGTACAACATAACCAAGGAGTTTTTACACCCTTTAAACAATCTTACGACAACCTAGGTTACGAACCCGTAGCCACAAATAATAATACTATTTAGATTGCCCAAAGTGAGGGTCGTGGGTATCTCCATTAAAAATATATTGACTATTCCACCCGAACTATTTGGTTACGTGTTCGAGATAGTCTTCTTCCCACAGCACTGGTTTAATTTTTATGCAAGTATAAAATTCAATAATTAAAATTCCAATGTTAAAGGTATTACTATTCGTTTTGAATTTTAGTAATTTTCATCTAAAGCGATTAATTTCATTAATAATTGAACCATGGTTATATTGTATTCTTTTAATCTGCCAGGGAATGAGTTGTCACAACTCTCATAATCTCTCTTCCCCACAATTATGATTACGTTCCTGAATTTAATTGACTGTTAATATTCTCTTGAATTAGCATCAGTGGCACATATTGCGTTAGAAAGCTGTAATTTTCTCACATTAAGGCTTGCGTTACAACATTAAGAAATAGTCGCACATTTAATTAGAAATGACCCCGGCAATCGACCATAATTCTTTCCTAATGTGACTGATTTTAATGCGCTACTATCTAATGTGCTATGCATGCTCTATATCCCTCATAGGAGCACTGCCATGACAGTAAACACTGGACATTGGATACTAAGCCTTCAAGACAGCTATGTGCGGCGGGACTGGGCCAAAGGATCACTCATTCCCTTTAGATTCAACTCAATATTTATGATTTAATAGTTATATTATTATTGTTTTAATAATTAAATTATTATTATTCGATTAAATAAATATTTTCATTCCCAAATAAAGTCTATTAAAATAATTTAGCATTCCTAATTATTTATTGATTTATTTCGTTACGATTGATAATTATTACTCCGGTACATACTTACCTTTCTTCTAGAGTCGGTAAAATCTAAGTATTATATATATATATATATATATATATATATATATATATATATATATATATATATATAAATATATAAATATATATAGATATTTAAAAGTCGGCGCAATCCCATCACATATTTTCGCTTATCTCTTATGATAATTATATGTACCAATTAGCATTTGTATAATTTCTTAAATAAATATTATTATTATTATTATCTCTTACGGTATGAACCGCGATGCAACAACAAACTAATTTTATTTATTTCTAGTATAATTTGCTACATTTCACAAAATAAAAATGCTGTACCAGTAGACCAGTCTCAAATTAAAACAATTATACAACTTTAAATATATCTGTGGAGAATCATAATTTACAATGAAAGAAAACTTCCAACAGAGAGAAGAAAAAAATAATGATAATAAAATAAACAAAAATTATAACTATACATTCATAGTAACTTGTATATAACAATATCAATATCAATGAAATGAAGGAAATTGGTCTCCTACAATAATAAATGTTCGGTTCGTTAATGTATAGTTCCCAATATTTTTTATTAGCGGGTTTTCATTGTTTTTACATTAAAAAAATTTTTTTTTACCTAGTTTGTTGATAAATATATTAATGTAAGGTATACTTAATTCTTTACACATAATTTTAACTTCAGTGTCAAATGCATAATTTCCAGCAATTTTAAGACATTTGTTTTGGAATATTTGTAATTTTTTGTAATTAGTTTTAGACATGTAACTAAATATTGGGCATGCGTATGTTAGTATAGGTCGTAAGCAGGCTTTATATGATAATAACTTATTATCTGTGCTTAATTTAGAATTTTTATTAAAGTAAGGATATATAGTACACACAGCTCTGTTGGCTTTGTTGCACGCATAATCAGTGTGAAAAGTAAAAGTTAATGTTTTGTCCATGTTAAGCCCTAAGTATTTAATGTGCGTTACCCAAGGTACAGAAGTTCTGGACAACAAACTAAAGAAAAGCTTTCTAACTTATGTTTTCCAAAGAAGTTTTTATGCAGGATTATATTTGAATTTTATTTATTTCTAGAATCTGGAATGAAATGAAATTAGTTATTCACTTGAATTATCACTCGTTGTTATTATTATGTGGTGATAATATCAATCAAAATTTACTTGACTAGATATTTATGGAAATCAAAACTTAAACTTTGTACGGCTATCAGTTATTAGTTATGCATGATTGAGATACGTGTCCTGACATCAGGACATAAAAATTATGATATTCATATATATCAAAATCCGATATTTGAAATATGTATATCTACTTGGACAGCACGTTATTATATGAACACAAAATACTAAAACGCTTGAGTATCTGGATGTTTAAAGTCTGCCATTTTATTGGTCGTGACGGTTTAAATATTGGGATGTTAAAAACAATTCTCACTATCTATAAATTTTAAAAAATATATTGGTGCTTAGACTATAGTATTTATTCGATGCTTCGTGATGTAGATATTAAAATTTTCCAATGCATTAATAACAAAAGAAATAGAAAATAACAAAAGAAGGATAACAAAGAAATAAAATAAAAAGATGTCTGTTTAGCGTTCATGTTCTGAAGTAGCTGTGTTCAAAAACCTCAACCATGTAATGAACCCCTGACCCTCGCGAGTTGCAGTATATGATACTAATAATAATAAGTTCTTTATTTATTCTGGGACAAGTCCTTTTAGGATAACAATACTGGTTTCTATACAAACCTATATTATTATGTCTTATTAAATGAGAAAGAATCAATGAGAAAAATAAGTTGCGAATTACCTCCAGTGATAACATTTAAAAAAAAATAAAAATAAAACAGAGTACAAGAAATAAGAAATAAAATTAAAATAACTATATAGAGATAAACAATAGATAATTAAATATGTATGCAAATTACAATGTCAAATAGAAACAAAGAAAGCAGAAATTGAAACAAAAATATGAACAATAGCAACTAATATAACTTGTTTTTAAAAATATCTAACTGGATGTAATATAAATACAGTAAAACCTCTATTATCCGTCACTCTATTTACCGTTACCCTCTGTTAACCGTCACCTCAGTTTAGAGGAAAAAACAAGTTCTGTATATATATTGAGTTATCAGGATAATTTATATATAATTTGAGTATATAATTTGTATATTTAACATCTCATTATTATAGATATTTATATATATTTATAATATGAGTATATAATTTGAGTTATCTTTTTATCGAAATACAAATACCTATATTTCTCTCAAAGTAAAAGAAAATTAGGAAAGGACAAAATAAATTATTGTCATGAATTCGTAATGACTTTGACTCAAATTGTCCATTGAGTGTAGTATAAATTAGTAATAGCTGTTGTTAAGTATAAATATTGTATTAATGTCTTCCTAACACGCCTATAAACGTTTAATGTAGGTAGTTAAACAAAAATAATGAATAATAACCATAAGCAATGAACAGATGTTATCGAAATAAACTAATTTTTTTTATAAGGAACTCTATTTCGATATTTTAGTAAACTATCTACACAATATATATGAATTTTTTTTTTCGACTTTTACTTTCTCGGTGCATATAAACTAATAAATAAATGAAGTAACTGCTGATACTTTGATAGCCTCGATAGCGCCTGAGCCGCACACTGGCACTGGGCATCAGGAACGGCTGGCTGGAATCACGTCCAGTTCCAGCTGCCCCAATTATCGGAAGAACCCGTACCATTTGATTGCCCCGGGTCCATCCTAGCGGACGAATTATCATTATGCACCGTTTGAGAAGATTGTCGGGGAAGCGGCTCGAGTTAGCAGCGAAACGTGAGAGCCAATGAAGACGATTGAGGCTGGGTGAGGTTAGGTTAGGTCTCTATAGCGGTACCTTTAGCTCGGTGTCCTTGTGGTTTAGGCTGTTCTAGAGGGTAGAGCTAGCATCTGGATGCGGGTTCAAGGGTCGTCAATGGTATAACTGTGATGTGGTTTTAGCTAGGTCCGTTAAGTCAATAAGCGACGTTCAAAGGTAAATATATTTATAGGTTGCAATAAGAAAAATTCCAAAAGCGAAGCCCCAAGTCTTCAAAATACTGGAACAGAAACAACCAGTCCATTTTTCGCCTATTGAGGCATCACTCAGGATAACACTTCACATGGAAATAACCTCAATGAAAAAATTACAGTACATCTCACATCAAAGGACCAAACTAATAATTAACTGATGGTGTAGTAGAATTGACAGTAAGTCGATATAAAATAATCGTAAGACATTTAAACGAGGTATATTAACCGAACATTAGAGAGCAGGGGAATATTTATGGAAGGAATATTATGAAGCCATTTTTTGTTTCCTTTGAGATAACTTTAGCAGGAATACCTTGAAAAAAGAATATGGTAAATTGTGTTTTCATGTATTTGGTGAAGAGGGATGAGCGCCAATATAAAATTGTCCGAAGAGAAAAACAATTCTGCCATTGAAAATTGCTAGCTCTACCAACTATCAAGTTTTTTCACCATCCCAATCGTATTAAGATCGTCATCGACTGCTGATTTGCTGACTTTGCGTTTCCCTGCCAGCTCTCAAACAATTGCTTTGAGATTTTCTAACACCAAACAACACCTCACTAAGTGTTGAACTTATTCTTCACTCCAGTCTCCTCTAGAAATTTCTGGAACCACCGTTGAACAGTGCACTCACTTATATTGCCTTCGCCCCAGACTTCGTTGATGTTTCTGGCGTTTGGACCCCGTTGGGGGTGGGTGTGAACTCGTAAAACACAATTATGCGAAAATCACGTTTTGGCTTCTTAGTAATGATGTTTGAATGAAAATTAATAATTTATAAGTAATTACATTTACAAAATTCAAAAGTCCAACAAACATTAACAGTTTACTACGAGTATTTAGAAGGGCGTTTTAAAGAAACCCTAAAATATTGCGTTATTTTCCGGACAAACAAAAAATAAATATACTATAGTTATATTATCTAGAGCTTTAGCTTTAGTTTATTTGTTATATGGATGTAGTCATAATAAATATACTATAGTTATATTATATAGAGCTATAGCTTTAGTTTATTTGTTTATATTTATCTGTTATATGGATGTAGTCATAATATTTATTTGTTCACTTGCTCCCTTGGGACGAATTCTATTCAAGTGAGCTTCTCCCCAAGGACAGATAAAGTAGCGGCCGTGTGATCGTTACTTCTTCCAAGTACTGTAACCTCCTAGCCCGTTCCACTGAACTTATTCCTAACCGCATCCTCCGTTAAGCACATATCCTTAATGCCTCGGTGAAAGGCCGGAGAAGACACGTTATCTCATGTAATGACGAATGGAGGGCAGTAGGAAGTCGCGATGATGTTGTGCTGATGGCTCCATCAAGCTCTTCCCAGTATGGTAGTGTCCTAATGGTAGTATTAGGTACAGGTAGTATCATCCTGTTTATACCCAGTATCCTTCGGATATCCTTAGTTCGAATTATATATTTAAAGAATATATACCGCTACACTAATGTTACTCCAAATGATAAAATAAGAGATAGGATATTGGTTAGAATATCCGGTTGGAAACGAGTCCATAGGAGGCTTGGTGAAATTACTCTAGGCAGAATTGCAGAGCATGCACTCGTGATTTTGTCGCGAAGGTTGAGATGGGATTTTGTTGTGAGGGTTATGTAACGAACGGATTGCTAAACAGTTAATTAGCGCTGTGCTGACTGGTTAACGCCTGAGGGGTAGGCCGAAGCGTAGTTGGGAAGATTGTGTTAAGAGTAATCTTATGTTTTTAACTGTGGATAGTAGTCCTTGGTCGGACGTTTCTAAACTGAAATTGGAGGTATCAGCATCGAGCCTTCGAGTTTGCTTAGCTTTTATTATCATTTTTGTAAGGTTTGTATTGAATTGAATAAAATGTATTCTTAGTCAAAATGTAAAATAATATCGCTCCAATATGGATAAGAAAAAAATATTATAAAAAAATAGTCATTACCTTTAATGTTAAAAATAATCCTCTTAGTGTATGTGCCTTGATTTAAACTAAAAATTAATAGGATATTTAAAAAATGTAAAATGCTATAAAAAATATTAAATAAGCAAATAGTACGGTTCTACAATGTTATTAGTCAAAATAAAAAAAAAATTACCATTGTTATTACTTTTATAGCCAAAAGGTATCGTTTCTGTACCGTTAGTCAAAATGTAAGAAAAATATATATTATTTTGTAAGAGCATATGGAATAGTCAAACCTTATAGTTTTAGTACCGTTAGCCATATGAAAAACAAATACATTATAAAAAAATATATCTATACAATAGCAAATTTGGGTATTTTTTGGTACATCAACAGTTCAATATCATATGAAAATATATGACAAAAATTTAAAAAAATATTTTATTTTAACGTTAGTCACATTGGAAGTATTAAAGCTGTAATTTTTTTAAAATATTTAATATACCAGAAAATATTTTAAAAAATCTTAAATCGTCAGTTAAAAGATGATGATTGTTTGATATTTTCAAATTATGAAAATACCATTGTAACCGAACGAATATTATTTTAAACGAAGAAGTGTTACAGAAACATATTAACAGTATTAAGAAGCAGAAAACCACAGTTGTTTTTATTTTTTTTTAAATTCTGAGAAATCATTAAAAAAATAATTGGACAGTAACATTTAAACTTTTTTGTTGTATATTTGCATTTTACTGAAAATATTTAACTAATCTCTTTTTTATTTTATTTTCAGGTATGTACTCCATAACAATAACATTTGTAGGACTAGTCTCAGCCACCGCGGGTAGGAATCAGGAAATGCAGAGTAAGTGAAGGACTTTTAATAATAGTCTATTTTGTGTAGGTTTTTTTTTTCTTTTTCCTACTGTTATAAACAGATTACAGCTTTTATTTATTATGTTATTCAACTCGCAGTGTAAATTGTTTTACTTCAAGATGTATTAAGTAATTGTTACAAAATTGTAAATTGTCAAATTCAAGGAATAAAACTTTATTTTATTTTTTTAATAATAGTTGTAGCTTCTTTGACAGTTTATTAATCCTTGATTATATACTACTCCAGCTATGTTCATATAAAGTTTTAAAATTTGATTAAAGTTTTGTAACATGAAATGAAATCATAACTAAGAACTAGCCATATCGTGTTTATGGTTCATTTTATTTCCGTAAAATGAGTTGTTTTAATAGTTTTAAAAATCTATATTATAACCTATACAAAGGTTATTAAAGATGTTACGAGCTTCTAAGGGGGGGTTAAGGTCACTACACATTTATGGGTTTTATTAGCTCTGTGTATAAACGCTCTTTTAATTTAATACTGAAAAATTTATTAACTAGCAGATCCCAGTTATGTTAAAATATAATTCTATCCAAAGTAATCGTCAGATTACTATTTTCTCTAATACTTTTTTTTTTTACTTATACAGATTCTGCAAAATTTTTGTTATCTGAATCAACATTTCGGTCTACCTCCTGAGACCATTATCAGTCGGCTCAGCCCTTAATAACTTTTTTAGGTATTCGATCATTACCTAAAATCTTCGCGGTGCTATCACATCAATAATATTTACCGGGTGTAATTCGAATTTTAAGGGTTTAAATTCTGTATTATTTTTCAAAGACATCCATTATACTTAAATTTTCTCCGATCTTTTTAAATTGTCGAAATATGAGCCCACAGAACTTGACTTCTTACAGAAGTTCTGGTAAAATACTAGAATGGTCACTAGTCCTACCCGAATCGGAATTACCATATAAAACATTGAGGATTAAATGTCTGAAGAAGATTCCTCCACGACCGCAATCTCATTAAATTGTCCGGACGGTCGAGTCAGTACGGTGGAGTTGGAACGCGAACAAAGCGGTACCTCACTATCAGTCTTCGACATCGCACGATCTCTCCTCTCCCTCTTAATGTCCCGATTTAGTTTTTAAATATTTCTTCACGAATTTATTTAATCTACGAATCTACCTCTAAAAAAAAAAAAAAAATACAACTGTAGAAGATAAGAAAAAACCTGTCTGCTTTGAAAAGGTAGAAAAAGATTTACAGGAGATAGGGATTACCTGTGAGGATTTTCTGGAAAGCAACCGGCTCAGGATAAACTGGATAGTCGCGTGGGTTTTCAGGAAAAACCGAAGCGGAAGATGGGAAAGAGATGGACGGAAGATTGAAGGGAGCAGCACCGGCGGCCAATGAGGGAGTACTGGGCCAACGTCAAGAAGAAAAAATACAGATGAAATGGCGTAGTCCTTAGAAGGGTAATACGGGGAAAAATAAAAACATCGGATAGCTTGGGTATTTTATACGGATTCCAGGACACATTAGAGTTGTGGGTAATGAGATTGCACTTGAACTCCCTATCCTGAGCTCGGTATACCTCTCAAAATGGACAGATCAGAAAGATAGAAAAATATACGTTACGCAAACCATTGCAGAAAACAAAATAAAGTAATAATACATACAAATCATTGCTTGGATCCCTCCGAACGGCATAACATCAAAAGAATACGGCATAATAAGCAGGCTAAGGATCGGACATGCAAAGCTGACTCATCTCCATCTACTTCTAGACTGTATCAACCATCCTGCCAAAGTTATTGTGGAGCATCTATTTGTATGTAAAAAGTATCAAGTAGAATGAATGAATTGTAATATATAACATATCTACAGTTCAAGGGTAACAACACAGTACAAAAGTGACTGAAGTATTTAACAGCCATGAAGTTGATTCAAGAAATTGAGGAGCATTCATCGCTAATGGCCTTAGCAGTCGAAGCGACGCTAAACAAAATCAATTGAAAAAAATATTACATACAACGAATAGAAATACTTTTGTCTACAACACAACAGAGCTGCCGCAGAGAATAACATGTCTCCTTGCTTACTTAGGTATGGGCCACGCTCGGCTTACATACTCACACTGTATTAAAAAACTGCCTTCTCCTTCATCCCTAAATACAGTAAAGGTATTCTTACAACACATTATATTTTCAAGAAGTGCATTCACTACAGTAATTAAGAAATCAGAAAGCATTTTTGAGACTGAAATTTATTAGAAACGCCACTTTACCTTTTGATACAGTGACGTGCAAGATTAAATGACTGACTCATTCCTTAGGACGTGGCCCAATACTTTTACGTATAATCATAATTGTAAACTTCAATGCTGATTTAAGGTGCGTGTAGGTAATATTCTGGCGGCAACTTTTCTAGCCAAAAGGGATTGCGCCATAAACCCCCATAAAGTGTTTGCTCACTCGCGAGGTTATTAAGACAGTATAGCTCTTTAATATAACTCCTTGACAGCCTATCGGATAGATGAGATCATTGCAATTTACCATGAAAGGCAAAGAGCCCGGTTAAGCCATAGCTGGAATCCAGATGCATTCTCCCTTACATAAGCAAGAAGCGAACAGAAGAACGTAGCGCAGCGCTTCATGACAGGAGTGAAAGGATATGCGATAATAAATAGTCAGGCCTCCTTTCGTTCCTTTCCAAACAATTATCTGGGGGTGTGTTCTCCCTGCTCCGCCCATCCTAAAACATTAACATTGCCAATAATAAATTATGTAGCCGAGTCTTTGCCATCCAGTGGACCATTTCGTAAGTTAATAACTTCTGTAATAATCATCTTCAACTAATCCATATTTGGGGATACACGCTAAGTGATCTAGATGTAATTACAGCAAATGTCTTTTGACGTTAGTTTTCTTTTTTGGAAACTTAAAGAGACAGTGAGCCAAGATAAGACTATGTACATGAAAAGCTTACGATTGGAAATTTGAGGTTAGTTGGTGAGTTTCCACGAGAAAAGTGTTAGATCTGTAACCCGATTCAATTGTCTGTATGTTTACAGCACAAAGTGGAGTAAATCGTTTGCAGTTTGCATCGTTCTCTAAAAGAATGCAACAATATGCAATACAAATATTAAAAACCGTAGTTAGTCCATTAATCATAAATGGGAAAGGGACATGGTCCCTGTCTGGGAAATCAGAACACATATTCAACTTCTGAGAGAGAATTGTGTTAACTAGAATATGGGGCTGAGATGAAGGAATGAGGATCTGACAGCCATGTTTGTAGAGAACCTGACATGGTGCCATAATGAGAGCCCGAATTAGATGGATGGGGTACGTGGATGCAATACTGGACTATACAATTCCAAAGAAGATGCTCTATGGAAAACCTGATGGCAAGCAAAGAAGAAGACGCTCTCAGATCAGATGGCTGGATGATGTGGAGGAGGACTTAAAGTGGCAAACTGTTTGAAGATGGATTATGAAGGTTGGGTGACTGTGGTCGAGGAGGCTCTGGCTCTTGCAGGACCCTCTGGTTGAGGACCCTAGTGCCAATGTAATAAAAATAAAACATAGATTAAACCCATACTCAGACGATAGATTATTTAAACATACTGAAGGCACATCATATGTGCTCCGAAGTCTAAAACAGATACTTCCGAACAAGCTGCCGAAGGACAGACGCAATGACACATCATAACCACGTGAACAAAAGCAAAATAAACCATTTTAATATCGAATTTATAATACTTCATAAAGTTTTACTTGATGATCGATGATTTCTTCCCTAGTTTGATTAGAAATAAATCTAGTTTCTCCTGAGACTGATCCAACTGGTAGCTCAGTCACGGTATCCACCAAGAAAGTTCGGGCTATCCTTAGTTTTCTTATTAACTAAGAAAACTAAAGGAATATGTATTCCTAAAAATAAATATTCCTATATCCAACTCGATGGTCGACCACTCATCTCACTGATCACTGAGTTGATACCCATTGGATTGGGTCATCCTTTGCTTGGCTTGGGCTTTTTTGGGCTTCTTCTATACACCAAGTCACAAAGCGGGTTCCTTCAACAGTTACCGGGTTTCCATCCTGTTTCATCCGTATTAGTAAGGTCGGAAAACTTAGAGTGACTTGTGATTGTGGTGCTCAATCAAACAATAAAATAAATTCAATGTAAAAAAATAAATATTCTCATTAGTTTTGGAGAAATGGTATACGTTAGAAAATTACTTTTATTTCTATTCGATTGTATCTATAAACTCTGGCCGGTTTTTTTAAAGTATAAAATAAAATAGTGTGCAAAATGCAAGTATTACTGGGTTAATGGCTTTATGAACCTACTTTATGGCACTTAGGAAGCACACGTACCGCCGCGGTAGAACGGAGTTATTAGCAACGGGACCTTGCGGTAATTATTTCTGCTAAGGGTGGTCACTAGAGCTGGAGGATCCACGGTCAATAGATTAACAATCCAACGTTATGGCTTGGTTTAGTCTGCAATAATTAAGATTGTAACACTGCTTATAAATATTAAATTTAAATATTTGTAATTAATTAATTATATATGCTATTGAATGTAAAACCTAATGCCTAGTCCACTCACACGACTTTTATTACAGCTTTGATGACATAAAAATTTAATATAAAATAAACATAACCTCCGTGTTATTAAATACAAAAACTACCAGGTAACTAACGTGACAAAACATGTCTTCCTTAATTATATGCTACTTACTTAAATTCTTATGTGTGTTACCTTTTGAGAATAATAATTTTCCACTATATTCAAAATTCTGTCTCTAGTCTCAACGCGCATCGATGCCCATCCGCAGGGTTTATTCATCGATTGCAAGTTCATTCGGTGGGTTTAAAAACTTACCTTTTATTTTAATGGCAGTGAACTCCAGAAACGATCACTTTCACCAACTAAACTATAATTGAAGCGAGTCACACTCAACAGGTGACCTTTCCGTCCCAAAGGTGCAAACTATTAGGTCACCGATGATTGGAGTGAGCTGGTGAGCTACGCATTTGGGTTTCAAATACCTCGTCGTCGATGTTATCCCAAAAAATATAGACATCTTTCTGATGATGTAAAGCCTATGCCACTCACGTATGTATGTAAAGCAACATAACTCACAAAGGGCTGTAGGATATGGTAGAGAAGCTCCCGTTTTCAAGGTGATATTGCTGATATCTCACTAAAATTTCTTGTCTTTAACCCGGGTTTGGAGATCAGCTAAGGTCAATCCACGGCTATCAACATAATAAAAAAAATATCTACCACAGCGTGTTTCGAACCCAGGCTTAAGCTTATGCTCAGCAACAGTGCTTACTCGCTCCATTCTCGGAAAACATAATTTTTCGGTTTTGCATTTCAAAACTGAATTGCTTTCACCAGAATGATTAATTATGTCTTATATTTATTACCTATATTTATGTGGAAAATAGTTGGATAATTCTAATAATGAATTGAAATGGTCAGCCCCCTCCTGGCAGCCCTTAATATAGCCTACATCTTAAACCGATACGTTGGCACAATAAACTAAGTTTTCCTTAAATTTAAATTTTTGACTCCGCCCCCTGACCAGTTCAATCTATTATTATATTTATTATGATCTATCCCATTTTTCGATCTAATTTTTTTTTAGTTCGTACGAGATAGCTTCATCGTAGATCAATACCAATGATTGATCGCTCATTGATAACAAACGAAGTAAACAAACTAATGTAAGGAATAAATAGTTGGGGGTTCAATCAATAAAAACATCTTAATAAGTGTTTACTTATTTATTGTGTGCCGACGTTTCGATCTACAATGTAGGCCATCTTCAGGGCAAATATACCAAGCGGCGGCGAGGACGATCAACTGCTCTAACAACTTCAACTACATCAACTTCTCTAACATAAATAAACTAACTTTTTCGTATTAGTTGTAGACGAAATATCTGTTTTGGATGAAGCTTTTTATTGGAAACCTATCGAAATCAGGCTATTATTTGTAAAGTTAAAGGATCCCTGACTGAACCAGTACATTATATATAATATGTATTGTATAATAGAAAGAAATGTATATTTATAGGAACGAGATTTCTATTAGTAATGATAAAGATACGGCCTATTCAACTTTCCATTTTTCTACTTATCTTTTCCTTCTTATTAATATTTTCTCATGTGATGATTTTTTCAACGGATATTAATATTTTATAAGAACTAAAGACTGGTTTTACGACTAATGACGAAAAATAAAATTCTATTCAATATAGGATAAATTTGTTATCGAACGTTAACAAATATTTAAATCTTGAGAACGGGGGAAAGGGCCTACACTCCTCGATAGTTTATAGTGAAGATGTTTTTGTTTTGTCAGTTTCAAAACATCACTTCCTAATATTCGAAAAGTTCAAACCGTTTTTGACTTGTTCTATGAGTTCAAACTAGTTTAGATAAGTTTATCTAGTTTCCGACACATGTTAAGTTTGTATCGTTATCGTAGTTGAAGTTAGTTCGGTTCACATCAAAGAAAGGATTAGTTAGTGAGCCATCGAACCTCTGTCGGTAACATTGATGTGTTATCAATACACCTTGCGAAATTGAGGTTATTTCCTTATGATTTAGTTTCTGTTTAATATAAATAATTCTTGTTGATTTGGAAATAGTTGACTGTGGATTTGATTGATGTATTGGTTGGGAAATTTCGTCAATAAATATTGAACAAAAATTAAGATAATAAAAACGATTTTCATCTTCTGCATAGCTTTAGGGAACTAAATAGCCCGGGCGGAGGTCAGAAAAATGATTTCTTATATAGGGTTGATATATTCATTCGAAAGCCAAAATTTCGACCCACATTTAATTTATTCCTACATTTTGTATCTGTTTTTTTCTCTCCAATATCATTATTTTTATAAATATTTTATTCATATAAAAAAAAATATATGAAAAGAAAAGAAAAGATATGAAAAGAGGTCAGGACCCGGACTCGAACCCGGGTATTTCACCTCTCCGTGGTGCGCCTCGGCCACCCTGGCGCGTTTCTCGGCCAGCTTCATCAATTCTTTTCACCGATCCTATATCTCCGTGTTCTCGCTATTTATACACGATGCATACACGGGGAGAATGTTAATTGAACATTACTTTATTTTTGGATCTTGTTGACTTTAAGTCATTAATATTATTATAATTTATTTAATTGTTATAAAAAGAAAAGATATGGCCAGGACCGAGACTCGAACCCGGGACTTTCACCTCTACGTGGTGCCGCCTCAACCATCTCGGCCACCCTGGCACGTTTATCGCCCAGCCTCATCAATTAAATAAATTATAATAACATTATTTTTATACTTTATTTTATCTATTTTTATTCTTTACAATTTTTATTTACCATTTTAGTTGGTTTCTTTTTATATCTAGCCCTGAAGATGACCTGAAATGTGGGTCGAAACGTTGGCTTTCAAATAAATAGTTCAACATTATTTAATAAATTAAAAGTAAATTACATAAATTGAGGAACTGCAGCTTTATTTCATCAACAAGGTTTATTGATAGAGTTTCTGGGTCAAAACTAGTATATATATAGTATGACCATGTAATGACCACTCTAAAAACTGAACTGACCTTCCGGGTCACGAAACTGTAGACCCATCCTCCTCAAATGATCCATGACCTCAATGGGACATTCCTTAATGGAACTGTTCGCTGCCCAGGAACGTCCATTTTTCTTTTGTACCTCCTTCGACTTGTATTGGAACACGCTATGTCTTCTCAGGAGGAGGAGAGGAAATAAATGGGATTTATAACTGTCATATAACGGAGGTCTGTCGTGTGATTAGTGCTTAGTTCCAACAGGAACGGTTAATTTTAATCAGAAGGTAAAGTGGCAAGAGTTATTAATTTTCTATAACCGTTACTTTTATTGGATACAACATAATGGAACTATATCTCACAGTAGGTATTATATCTTATTGTTGTTATGAGTTATTAACGATAATTTTGATAATTAAAAAGTGCTTGATACTGTACCTGTAGATTTTAATTTGATCTAGGATTGCTCTGTGAATGAGCCACTGATTTATATTTTAATAGGTATAGAGATTAAAGTCGAGTGTATTCCACGTAATATATTATTTTATAAAATAAATAGATATTATGAATAAATAAATTTAAAAAAATTCTAAGACCAACTAAGTATCCACGGACCAAAAAAGTAAAGAATACTGGCCTTATAAAAAACCTGGAACTATTTTAGGGACTTGAAAATCGCCATAAGGAAACGGATATTATATTTTTCAGGCACAAGTAGGTATGAAAACATGGACTAACAGATATTCAAAGTGGAACTAAGACACATTAGAGGATGCCCCAGTCAGATGAAACGGTAAATAGCATAAAGTCTTTGGTTTGACAGAAAAACGCCACGAGGACAGAGAAATATTCAGAAAATACATTAAGGACCTTTTAGTGGGAAAGATGGGCAGGTGAGGAAAGCAAAAAAATGAGTAAGCATATGGGCGATATAGGGAGCTAGCAAATGATATACTGTGTGGTCCTTAGCCGGCCAGCAGTGCGAGGGAAAAATAAATAAACCTGAGAAATTATTTATATATCATTTCTTTTAATTAATTTTAAAATGTCATCTCTAATACTCTGAAGTTTCTGAAAGGAAACTAACTATGTTTTTGTGAGAGGGAAAATAATCATTCGAGAAAACCCTATAAAAGCTTCTGTTTCCGTTTGTTAATATTGTGCATTATTTCAAGCTGTAATTAGTAAAAATAGGTTTCAAAGGATTTTCAAGAAAAACTAAAATTAAAACGAACTTAACCTACGTGGATTATGGTGAAAACAAATGTATGATAGTATTTTTTTAACTATAATTATTACGCTTTAGACAAAGGATTAAGTTATTACAACTCATAAAATGTAATATAAATAAATTAGTGTAATATAAACAACAAAAGGAGAGAATGAGGTTATTATTTCAACTAAAAACAACATTAATGCATAATATGAGTAGGCCTACATGTTAACATCATTCCCAGAAGGCCAATGAAACAAAGATACCATTTCATTTAATAAAACAACCTTCCCACTGTCATTAATATGTTAATTTTATTATCCTTAAATTCCCAACCAATGAATTAATATTAAAATTTCACCCCAAAGGACAATCATAAATTCTTTTGAAACCATCTTAACTCATAATCAATGACTGGAAATAATGTGGAAAGTTAATTTTTAATTCAATGAACTACTTCAATTAATGATAATAAGAAAAACTGCACAGTAATATATTGTCAAGATAGGAATTTTTATTTTAAAAATATTTACTATATTTTAAAAGAAATAATTGAAAATGACACCATAGTGTCGAAACGTTTTGTTTTATAAAACAATAAAATAATTGACTGGAAGCAGATTTTTTTCTCGAAGATGAAAAATATTTACTTAAATACCGTTTCAAAATAGTAGATATTTATGGAATGTGGGAATCCTGAAAGCAGGGACATAGATGTAAATAGTTTAACATCAGTAAAAACAAGTTAACATGTTAAATATATTATCATATTTGCAAAATATAATCCAAAAGTAACAATATTCTCTTCACTGACTGCTATTTCTCATCTACAAGTATGTTCCATGTTGGTTTAAGTTATAGATCATTTTTCTTATAATGATGTTGACATTGTTTTATTATTAACTAAGTTTTTGTTGAAGTTAATTTTTTCCTCTATTTGTTCTTTTTATTAGTAATTATATTGCAATGTTTCACAAGAATTGTTTTTCTTTTTTGTAATCTTCTTAAATTACTTATTTAGTTATTCGTTTATTTTAATATGTATTTGCTAAACACGTTGTTTTTTACTATCCATTCCTGAGGGACATAGTCCCAGAATAATGAGTTTTTCCATTCTATTTTATTCTAAAAATAATTAATTCGAATATCCATGGTGTCATTTATGAACATTAATAAGCGACTAATAGTCAATTCTTTAACTAACACCGTTTACAAGTTATAGTTTCCAGTCTCAACAGTATTTTATCGAATAATGTAATGCAATATATTTCGTCATTTTTTCTTTTTTAATTTTGGTTTACTATAATCTATGAGTTATTGTTAATATCAAGTTCAGGTTGGTTTTAACTTTAATGCCCATTACTCTTTATTTAAAAATTTTCTAAATACTTGTTTTTTCTATTTTAATATTATTACCAGAAATTTCACCAAAATACATATATTTCGTTTCTTCTATTCGGTTATATATTTTGATTAATTTTACTATGGTATCCAGTGTAATGGTTATTAACTTCTTCATATTAGGTATTTTTGTGTAACTATTGTTTTAGAGCAGTGGATCCCAACCTTTTTGTACTACGACCCCCTTTGTTCAAATGAAACCCTTCCACGCCGTTTAAATGAAATTCCTTCTACGCCCCCCCCCTTGCACAAGTTTTATGGGTTACGAAAAAAAACTGAAAACAAAACATATAGTTTTACTGTCACAAATTACAACATTATAAGTTTCAATTTAAAGTAATGAAGTACTGGTTAGAGAAAAATAACTAAAATTAAGTCAGAATTTTTCATTTTCCTCTGGTCTCACGCTCCCAGGCTTTTACTTACGCTCCCCGGGTTGGGAACCACTGCTTTAAAGTAATGGCGATGTTTTCATTTCAAACCACGTCCCTACTTTGCTGTGGCTTAAATATGGCCATTATTTTAAATGGTCTATTAACAAGGAAGGTTTTTCTTTCGAAAAAGTTAACCCGCTGACAGTGAGGAAGTAGTTTCGACGGCCATGGACTGGTTGTGAACAATATAGGACACTTCTGAACTATATAGGACAGTTCTCCGTGCGGTCCTTGGAATGGGCATTTCCATACTTCGGTACGATCCGCAGTGCAAGGTTGTCAGGTCTTTGCCTGAGCAGATATCTGGGTCAGCTCCGGGTCTTGTAAGGGCTAACTAATCAATTAAAGGTGAGAACTAAGTCCGTAACTCATTACTGTTGCCAGTTCTTTGCGTTTAACTACTCAAGGATAATGAGAACGAGTGTACCGAAGGAGGAATTTCCGATAAATAGACCAATTTTAGGTTGCATCAGTCAGGTCGTTAGTAAGGAGAGAGAGGACATTCTAGGAAAAAAAAATTTACTAAAGAAATATGTCCGATCAAAGCGTTAGTTGGCAAATAGATCACATGGAAAATATTTATGCACCTTGGTATTCTGAATCTTGACAAGCTGGTAATTATTTCGTTGCAGGTTCGAATCCAGCCGATATTCGTGGATCCACGGAATGAATAATTCCGGTGATTTAGATTTGTAGCTTGTTCCAATAGCCAGCCATGTTTGCAGTTTAGTAATAGGAATGGTTAAACTCTTATAGAAAAAGATATATTTGAAATAGTTTAATTATCGAAACTAGAATAAAAAAAAATTTATGATCTGCTTTTGCATTTATTTGAATTTATGTGTATTCCATCTGGTTGTAAACTATTCATGGTTGGGTTTAACTATTTTTAACTATAAAAAAAAAATAATAATAACATTGATAAAAAACACTAATAACATAACTTAAACTATGAACTATGAACACGCCTAACTGGGATACGGCCAACCGATCTTTGTCATGAGTCAACTGCCAGAAAAATGCTACACGTGCTTAACAAACTTTGCACGAACTTAAGAGTACATTAGCTCTTCATTGACTTCATTGAGTTATAACAAGGCTTTGATCGTGTTGATACTGATCAGTTAACGTCAGCCTTAACAGAATTTGATTAACTCATTTAGAATGACGCTGTTCTGATCACTAGATAGAGAGAGTTCTACTTGGTAATAGAATGAGAAACGAATTCCTTATCAATGGAGGAGTAAGATATTCCTTTGACACAATTTTACCTTGGGGAAATCTAGCATCGCTAGAATTTTCAGAAGCTGGACAATTCTATAAAGCATGAAAGCGCTAAGAATTAGCTGGCTGGGTCATGTCCAGATGATAGGAGATGATTAGATGCCGAAAAGATCTTCTTGTCAGGGATAAGAAAAAGTGGACGCCCTATGAGACGATGGTTGGTTGTTAAATCTACTTCGGATGTAATGTCTATAAAGAAGAAGTGATAAAAACTTAGATGAAGTAGTACTCCTAATTAATTCGAAGAAATATTTGGTTAACAGATATAAATGGAAATAAGTCTAGGCACGTTGAGAACTCTATTATAACTTGAAAAGGTAATCTTCAAGAGGAAATAAAGGCACTGCTAAAGTAGGAAAGGAAATGCTTGTTATTTTTTGGTGCCGACATAATTTAACTCGCACCGTTTGTAACGATAGCTAAAAATATAGAAATTTTTTTGTCTTTATTATACAATAAAATTTACAACGGTATTATACTAATAAAACAAGTAAATATGGTACATATTGTATGGTACTTCCAATAAAGGATGAATGGTAGCTATTGTCATGCATAAAGACAAGTAGAGAAATTAGCCAGTGGTAGTACTCAAATAAAAAGTTCAACTTAGGTCACGAGGCCATCTAGTAAAGATATTAATTTAAGTTGAATTCCAACCATTCCCTATTTTAAGGAAACCATGTCACTAACTTTAAAGTATCTTCAATTTTCTAAATGAAAGCTTATTTTATTGAATATTCGATCTAAAAAAGGATGAGTCCACTGGAGAATTTAGGAAATTGCACAATGCGGTTAGTTTATAATTAGTGCATATTAACGCGAGGAAGTAATTCTGTCTTGGATCTAAACAATTTATAGTCCGTATTTGCTTGTTGAAATGTGCGTGAATGAGGAGGAAGAACTTGAAACGGAAAGGCCCTAAATGTCGTTGAATGTAGCAAAAAGATAAAGTGGTGACAATACGAATGTCAACAGGGAGAATGAGGGAAAGACTAGAGATTGAGCACAGGATTAGGAAGGGAATATGCTATAGGCTGTTGTTCTCTTAGGAGAGGGAATATATCTCGGGGTATGGTAGATCTTCGGGATATCTAGCAACATTCTAAAGGCAAATCGAGCGATACTGCTCAGGTGTAAACGTAGCATGAGAGCGACCTGTGGTCTAGTGGTTAGCGTAACAAACTACTAAGCCCAACGTCCCGTTCTTAACGGGAGTGAAAAATCCTTGGTTATGCCGTCCTTCGGAAGGGAAGTTAAACGGGGGTCCCGAGCCTGGACGATGTCAGGTACTCGTTAACTCCCTACCCTAATAAAACCTGGATGGGCAAAATTTAGAGCTCCCACTGTAGCATCGTCCGATTAGCCATAGCAGCATAAAGTGACGTTAAATGAACAAACAAACGTAGCATAAAGGAATAAATATATTATCACTTCGAATCTTGCTTCAAAATTTCCTTTTCTTGCTGCTTCAAAATAACTAAACTTACGTATAAATTTCAATTTTTACTATTATTATATTATATTTCAAAACTTGAACGCCGCTCGCAGAACTGTTTATCACCTTTAAATTTTTTATTGCCATTAAAGAAATCAGACATTATAACTGTTATCATGTAGCAACTCTTATTATGGCAGATTGACACAAAGACCTCTCTAAAGCTCAGAGGAAGTAGTTATTGGTCAATATCCCTCGCAACAATTCTGTACGGCAACTAGAAGCTACTTAACTATATTCTTTAATATTAAGCAGCATTCAATTTTTTCTGATGAAACCAAAGATTACAGCCAAGAACATTATCGAAACTTTCCTTTATATCGAAATCACCACTGTTTAGTGAATGCCCCTTACATGAACGAATTACGTGGTGAAGAAATCTAAAAATAATATGTTCAGCCTATGAGTATCTCTGTAATTAAATTATCAAATATGTCATTTATCGGAATATTTGTTAGATGTAAATTGTTTATCGTTATTGTTACATCTAAATTGAGCCAGGCTAGGTGTGCTTTCAATGGGAGGTTTCTCCATACACGCTGAGAGGTTTTCAAAAGAAGATCGCAGATATAAGACGTGTCAAATGGCGTTTGTATCATTTTGTAAATAAACATTTTTATTATTATTATATTATATCTAAATAGGGTGTCTATTTATACACCGTTAATTTAAAACAGTAAATACTCTTTTAGGTTTCCACGGCCACTATTATTACAAAAGACTTTGTTGATTTCTTCTTGTTTTGACAGTGTTAATACATTTTTCGCCAACGTTTCGCCAGCCATGCAGCTGACTTCTTCAGGGCTGAAATGAGAAACGTTTCTCATCTCAGCCCTGAAGAAGTCAGCAGCATGGCTGGCGAAACGTTGGCGAAAAATGTATCAACACTGTCTAAACCAGAAGGAATCAACAAAATCTTTTGTAAAAATAGTAAATGTTTTGTGAGCTACAGTCAGCAAATATTTTGATCGAGCTCGATAATCATGATTTTTTAGTTACTACAGCAGAAATAATTTGTGATATGTTTTCTTTAACTAGTAGATTGTAATTTTCAAAAGTAATATTTTTTGTATTGAATGATAATTGTTGACCTTGATAATATATGTGTAAGAAATTGGTGGAACTTATTAGTGGAACCAATTTCTTCCACTAATATTTTTTGTATTATTAAAAAAAAAATTATAATTTTTGACCTCTTATATAATAAGATTTGATCAAGCAGTTACAATATTTATAGTTCTGAGATGTTTCGCATCTTATTAATTATCTCCACCGCCGAATTTTTTAATTACACATAATTATATTTAGAATTAACCATTAATTGATCCAATAACATCGAAATATTATAACTATAAATATCATTTGTATATTGAAGAAGGGTACTATTAATCTCCGAAAAGTAAAAAAAAAATGGAAGGATATTTTTTTTTAATTGCGGTATGGAGGCACATTAGCGAAGAAAACGAAATCAAATTATTAACAATGTTACAACAATATTTCTGTAAATTAAAATTCAGTTCCATCTTTAACGAAATCCGTAAGCAGTTAGCCATTAATTATTTTACTATTTCAAATATTGAATTATATAACCCAAAAAAAATTAACGAAACAATGATTAAAAAAAGTAATTGAAAATGTTTCCTTGTCTCTTTCTTAGTTTGTTCTACGTAAAATTTATTTAAACTGGGACATTTTTTTTTAAATTATTGAAAATAAATCAAAGAATAAAGCAATAAAAAGAAAAAATAATTTTTAAAAAATAACTCTCTGACTGACTACTGCTACTCATCTAAATAACTTTCATATCTATACAACTAAAGAACTTTCGAAGTTCCTCGTTGTGCGGTCATCAACCGAATTGTGAAGACTATTTCAGATCACGAGATGTCACTCTCCGGATTGTGAAGTTGTAATTTCAAGTCTTTTAAATATTTAAATCATCCTTAATTTGCATAAATTCTTAGTGAAATTTACATAGTCCTTAAACTGGAGAGGGTTATTTCATAATTTTTCTTTGATGTGAGATGAGTTCCGCAAGTGGATAATTCTTAATCATTAAAGGAAAAATGTAATTATTAAAATACATTTAATTAAATAGATAAATTTTTCACTAATGTTTAAAGTTTTCATGTTTTAATTTACAATGTTTAATTAATTACAAAACATACCAATATAAGGCTATTAGGACATACGTAATAGAGTAGAGAGTAGAGAATCCAAAATCCTTCGAAAACCCATAATGCACCTTACTTTCTTACAAATAAAGTCAATAAAAATGACCTCAATGTCCCATTTGCTGCTGATTTGGCCTGAACCCGATACCAATCCTTTCATGACGAACTCTGTTCCCACTCAAACCCACTAGTTTCTAACTTAGCTTCCCCTTCAATTCTCAATAATCCTGCGAGGCGTATGAAAAGAGAATGGCCTCGTGACCTTCTAAGTAAAATTTATTATTTGAGTATTACCATTGGGTTTTTTCTACTTGCCTTTATCCATACCATTATATTACAGTTGTAAATTTAATAATTTACATAATATAATATATTTAATTATGACTTGAAATAAGCTCAGTTACACTTTGGTAGTTACACTTTGGTTTCAATAGTATTGTCACGACAGTGAGACAGTGTTGTAATAATATCCTTATCAATGGGCTGACAGTAAGCCTTGTAAGGTTTAGAAATGAGGAAAGTAGAACACCTCTTATTTTTGGTTGATCGCAGTTTATTTTCCACAAAAAAAAAGGAAAAAAAAAAAAGCTGATAGTTAAAACCAAGTTAATCCGTTGAAAAACTAACATATAAATGCATTTTTTCCCATTGGCAAAGTCATTATCTATTTAAAAAAATATTCACGCTTTAGTTATTGCAATTTATTTTACAATATTCATTAATAATAATATTTAAATATACATTTTAAAGTTTAAGTTAGGAAATTTACAAGTGACTAATATTGTTATTTTTTTTTCTAGGTCAGTCATGGTGTAGACATTTTTTTTATCCTTAAACGTGTAAGTTGTTTATGTTTAAATAATTTAACCATTTGATCTTAATATATGCATCAAAAAGAAATACGCTTATTGATTTTTTGCTTCTACATTCTCACAGTTAATCAGACTTGTAGTTTTTATTGTATAATCCCTCAATTAATTGTTATAACCATCGATATTCAATCAACTATATATAGGCACTGAAGAACGATATGATTAAAAAATCAGCAATATCACTATTGTACTGTAAACAATATTTGCATTTTAAATTGCAGTAAAAACGCATTTTTTTTTAAAAGCTTCAATAAATAATAATTCAATGAATAATAAATAGTTTGGTATAATAATAATGCTGTAGCGATGATGTATCACCAAGGTGTGGAGAGCTGTGGCAAGGATGAGCTGCCCTACCGTCACTATAAGCCAGAAAATATCAACCGATGGATTTGAATTATTCATTTAGATCTCAACCAAAGTTCAAGTATGATTTTTTAAGGTGATTACGTATTTATTAATACATCGATATTTCGTTATATTAGAAAACCATAAGAATGTACAATATTGAGGGTAAAAATTGATATTTTTGTTCTATATTTAAATCCTGAACGAGAAATATTGATGATTATTTTTAACACAGCCAGTAACTATAACAGAGAACAGAACAAGTTGGTCTGATCTATTCTTAGTCAAACTTGCTATTGTTTGTTGATCTTATTTTTTTATGAAAATTGTATTTATAAGCATTTATTAATATCGGATTTAAAAATACATATCGATATGGCTTCCAATATTTCAATGGCACATTTAGCTGAAGCGCCGTTGGGAGATAGTTGGAAGAAATCCTCGTGCGTTGCGAAAAGAGCTCACGTGAAGAAAACCGAGTAAACTACTTTAATAATGAAAGAACTAACTGAGGTCGTGGATGAGGGACAGCTGCGTCCTTCACGACTTCCTCGGAGTATCCCAAGCATTTAGTTGGATCCATTTAGTTACCGAATCGTCGGTTGCAGTCCGCACCAGTTCGTGAGGCAGTCGTCCATTAGCGGTAGTAGTTGTAGCACTTACTACAATGGCTCTCGTTGCTCCACGAAGCGGGAAACTGGAGCGAAGGAAAAAGACGAAGCGTGATTGGGAAGATCACGAATCCGCTGCCGTGTCTCAGGGAATTCACGACCACGCAGTTCGCTACACTTGGTGACGCCTGACTGTTATAGATAAGGGATACCGTCGATGTATGATAGCATTGAAGAACGATATGATTAAAAAATGAGCAATATCACCATTGTACTGTAAACAATAGTTGCATGTTAAATTGCGGTAAAAACGCATTTTTTTTAAAAGCTTCAATAAATAATAATTCAAGAAATAATAAATTGTTTGGTATAACAATGCTGTAGAGATGATGTATCACCAAAGTGTGGGGATCTGTGGCAAGAATGAGCTGCCCTACCATCTCTATAAGCCAGAAAATATTAATATAACCTTGATTTAAGAAAAAAGTAAAATAAATTTTTTTGGGATGAACAAATGATCTCGGACCACAGAGTTATTCATAACTGTCAGGATATTTTGTTACTTGATAAAGCAAATAAAATGGCTAGAATAATAGAAGTAGCAGGCCTAGGTTATAATAACCTAATGAACACCAGAGTCGAAAAAATTAGCAAGTACCAGGGACTTGCTTTAGAGTTGCAATCACTTTATCATTTGGAGAAAGTGCTAGTAACTCCTATAGTCATTTCGTCGAATGGCCTTGTGGAAGAAGGGGCTCCTAATAATAATTCGCTAACCTTCTATCCGAGCGAATTTGCCGGTTGTGAATTCAATAAAAAAACCTAATAGTTTGATTGGGTGACAATTTCCCCAAATAAATATAGTAGAAGCTATAAAAGGAAAGAAAAGAAATTCATCAAGTAAATACAAATAAAAACATCCAAAAATGAGTAAATGATAAATATATAAAGTAAAAATAGAAAAATAACAATTATAAAATTATTAATGTGCACAAGTAAACCTAAGAAAATACAAAGACAGTTATTTAAAGTAAATTAAAAAAGTTATGAAAAAAGAAAATGCACTAAGCTATTATTTACAATTATTTACATAAAAAATGAATTAACTTATTTAGTAAGGAGAGATGAGTCTTAAAACAAAAATATTACTGGTCTGTGAATCAATGAAAAACTGAGAAATGAATTGCTTTCTTGAAAAGTGTTGAGTTCTTGATAGCGATGACTTGATGATTCGAAATGATGATGAGTAGAAAAATTAAATGTCTCTTACCGGTAATTCCAAAATTAGATCAAAATAGCGAGAAGTTTTACTGGTGAGAGTTGACAAAATTCAAGTTGAAGAAGATGCGAAAGTGATGAAGAAGTGGCGACAAATCCATTGTAGAGTAGCAAGCAACCTTCTCACAGGGCAACTGTCTTGAGACTGATCTTGTTTTGTTTTTTCGAACATTACACTTAATATTAAAACATATGTTTTTAAAATTACTCTCTAAATTCTTTTGTTTCCTTTTAATAAATTGTATTAATGTTAGAATTATATAAAACAAACAAAAAAAAAATCTAGCTTTTAATGCAATAAAATATTCATTTGGAAATAAAAAACTTAAAATAAAAAATAGTTATTGATACCTGACAGGCCTCATACTGAAAACCACCAGGGAAGGCACAGAAGACCTTGGCATCGATTTGGAAAAATTGAAATTGACACAAAAGGCAGTTCTACTGGACAGTTCGGCTGGACACCTACAAAGTTGCCAGGAAAAATAAATATTTTTATCTCATTTTACTCAGGTGTTTCATGTGTCTGTATATATAATCTGATGCCCTAATCGTTAATGGATTTAATGGAAAAAAGTTGCTCTAAACTCCACGAAGGGTGCGGGTTCAGTAGCTAGTAGGTACTGTGCCTACAGTTGCGAAAGGAGGTCGATTATAAAAAACTTTATTAATAAAATGATGCCTCAACCTTGATTTAAAAGGACCGCTGTTATCACGTATTCTGATATATAGCACTAGTGCGGCGCCTTGAAATGAAAACGCAGCATTATTCTGGAGTCGTATCTTTAAGTGTTTTTCGCTTCTACTTCGAATCGGTTTAAGAAGAGTCCTAATTTAATTCAAACAAGCTAACAGGAAGTGCAATAAGTTTCGCTTAGTTTTGAACCAACGAAATTACTGAAGGGAACGAGGAAAACTTAAGTGTAAATAAATAACCCGAAACTTTGCACTCGAATCCTCTTTATTTTTCACTGACAGGTGAAGTTTTCCAAAATAGTTCTCTCGAAATAGAATAAGAAGTCGAAAGTGGCTAAGTTGTCCACTTCGCTGAGAACTATCCCTCACTTTCTTACAGAACTCCTTCGGAAAACGGATATCCTCCGCTAGGTTTAATTCCATGTTTGCAAAGAATTTGAGGAGAAAGTACGCCATATCTCAAGAAGGAAGAATGAGGCTCTGGAACTGGTTTTGTAGAGATGAAGGATGCAGGCCAATTTAATGAGTCTTACAATCGTTACTATTTCTAATCCATAACTTTAACTAATAGGCGACAATAAGCCAGTTTTTTATATATACATGCACAGATGATAAATATAATTGGTATTTCAGACATTGTGGGCACTCGTTAACTTGATATTATTTTATAAAGTATTTTACGGGATATCTCTTTACCAGCTTCTTTTTCAACCTTCAATGTCCGAAATTAGAATCCGATGATAGAACATTTAAATAATTCAGAAAAAAGTTTAATGCTATTAATATAAAATGTATTTTAAAATATTACTGCAATCCGAGAAAAATATTTTGTATATATGTGTGTGTGTATCGCTATCTACTTTTCTTGGATGTGTTATAAATATAAAAGTATTGAACAGACACATGGAACATCGTTGATTGATGCAATAATATCATCGTCATCAATTGGTAAGCAACAATTAAGCATTAACATCGTAAACGGGTCAATTTTATGTCTAGGCTTGCTTGTTATTTAATATAACTTACTATATATTTCAATTTGTTCACTGTTACGGCATGATTATAAGATGAACATGATCTCGAAACATTGCAAAAGAAAGTCCAAAAACACAATCCTCTAAAACCCGACCGAAAATACACATCAATCAAGTTCAAAAATGGTACTCCTCACATGATATGTACAGACCAGAAACATCAATCAGGGACAATATCACTCCAAGATTAAGAAACGCCCTTTATAAATCCCAAAGCTTAATAAATAAATTGTCTGGCTCGAACCCAGACCATCATATAAGATTTAATATAATTTCATATACGAGTACATTTTGCAAAATTAATTATCCTGAGATATCTATTCTGTAGAACTTATATCAGCCCTGGTATGCCAATATATTCCAATTACAATTATATTATACAGATGAAACTGCATAGCATGCAGACTATATCAACATATTTATTCAGAAAGCAGAAATATTAAAAGTGGAAGTCATAATTAAGCGAAGTAGTGGTCGAAAGTCCGGTGAAAGGAAATGCTTCGCTCGTGAAAGTAATATTTCATGATATAACTTTAAGTGGATAAATTGATTAAAATTGTAGAGTGCTGAAGGAAGACTATTTACTACAATAAATTCTCTCCAGAAGTTTGGTCTACTTCTGAGGCTTTCTCCTCGAACAGTTACACTCAAAGGTCAGGGAGTGATAGGTTTCTGTGTTGATGTTGGAGTCGCTGATCTAGGTGCAGCTGCGTAGCAAGTCAATATTAAATTTTTTTTGTTCGCATAGTATAATATACATTTTAATCAACATAAACTCAATCATTTTATAAAAAGAAATAAAATTATAAGAAATTTATAAAAAGTGTATTGAATAGTAAACGGTTTAAAATTCAAAACAATTTTTACTAGTTTCGTAGAAGAGGGATGAAAATTGATACTAATTTTTAATTTAAAAAGAGGTATAATGAATCCTGGAAGTAAACATCTTGAAATTGTTAAGTTATGAACAAATTATTAGTTGAATAAGTTCAACATTTAATGAGAGCCAACTGTTTTATGGTTAACACAATTATAAACATAATGGAGTAAAAAATCCTTAGTTGTGGTCACCCTTCAGAGGGGGTGTAAAACAGTGTTTCTGGGCGTGTGTTATACGGTGTCACTCATTAAAGATTCCTATTCTTATCATGTCTGGAAAAACATTATGTAGGAGTCCTTCTGTAGCATCGCCCGATAGCAGCATTATGTTCAATAAACAAACAAACCAATTCATACATCGGAAAACGATAGTGGGCAGGAATATGTTGTATATTTATGATTATATATCTACAGCCCCAGTTAATAATTAGTTAAGTCCATTTTTCTCAAAAATGAATTAGTTGTACTTAAAGAAGTGGAATCGTCTTATTTCCTTAGTGAATAACGGGCTAAGTCAGGCATTGGATTTAAAAGGACTAATTGTTTATATTACAGCTCCATTTCAAGCCAAAAACGTGGCTCTTTAGATATAATATATATGTATCTTTATAAAATTTTAAGAAAGATAATTATGCTCGAAATTATTAGTTTAGTAATCCTTTTTGCTGCATAACTTTCCATTACTACATAATTTGTAGTAGTTCTAAAGAAATTGAGTGAAACCGTCCATGAAAAAATATTATAAAAATATTCTAGCAACTGTGTTCAATTTAATGCATAAAATAGTTCAATTTAATACATTCAAATCATAAAACATTGCGATTAATCCACTATTAATGAATCCAACTAAGCGTTGTTTTTTGGTGTTTAAAGGAGTGAAACTCTTAGGTCATCAACGCCTATGGTTCTCGTAATGTTGTTTACTATAAATTAGTATATCATACAAATTATCTATCAATAATCCCACTGTATAATAGTTTGTAATTTTACACACGACGTTGTAAAAAGTATAATTAGAGTATTCTTTGCTTCTACTAAGAATGACTTTCCGAGGGATTGAGAAGACAGAGTGTCCTTCTTCAAGTGGGTTAACCAAGGAGTTGGAGAAGAATATTTACACAAACAGAACAAACAATGCGCCAGTGCCCGTCCTGTCTCAGTTCAAACAGTGTTGCGTGTTCAGAATTTCTAAATATGAATTCTTTTGTATAAAACAAAAAATGTTTGAAATATTTGTTTTTAAATAACCTTAAAAGCAAGTTCATCCTGTCAGTTTCCTCCAGACTGAAGAGAACATATTAGGGCATCTGAGCATGCGAACTAGAGTTATGGAATTACTAAAAAAAAACCTTCGTTTACCGAAACCCAACTTCTATAACACTACAACCCATAAAGGACCATGGTTTCAATACATAGTTTAGGAAGTGTACTATTTCTGAGGTGGTTGCGGTTTGAACTTTTTCCTCCAATTAAATGTAGACGGACTGGGGTCAGGTGCACAAAAGAGTGACTTCAGAGGAAATACACAATCATGAAGGGTTTTGGATTAGTAGTACATGGGATCATATTTTGTTTTTAAGCCAATGATTCAGTATACCACACTTGGACCACGCTCTTCCGTCAAGTCTTACCCTAATTGAGACAAACCTTTACAGTTTTTACAGAGGCTGGGTGAGCCTCGGGAGAGCCTCCAGATCTTGCCGATTCAGGAATATTATCATAATAAACAATCATCTCTGCCACAGCAATCAATGATTAACATTGAAGTTAATGTCTCTATCTTAACTTAACGGGGTCAGTTATGTTTATCTCTAAAGCGAAAGTAACTAACGGAAGTCAACAGCCGTAATGATATTAAACTAGAACAGTAATCATGTTATTAATGCCACTGATTTCCAATTTAAAGCAGTTAGTTGCGTAGGAATCCGCTAGAGAGCATTAGAACGGTACTGTGAATTAATAAATGGCCACAAATCTGAAGTTGTCCTTTTTTTGTTTCAAAAACTTATATAATATTTAAATTCTCAATATATAGATTTTTTAAAGTGTATAATGTTGGTATGTTTCATTTAGAAAACTAGCTAACAGAGTGGCTCAGTGATAGAGCACTGAGTTACCATGCCAAAATCCTGGAACAATTCCCACTGCCGGCATGACTTTTATTTAGTCTGTTTGCAGCCGGAGATGGATCATATGGGATTTAGGAACCGCCTTTGGGTCACCAAGCCTCTATAATGTGATTACCCAATATAAGGTGGAAAGATCTGACAGTTGAGAATGATCTAGAACAAATCACCTCCCTGCACAACCGCTGTCCATGAAACAGTACAGTCTACCATGTACTGAACCCTTATCTCGTTCACGGGTTATAGTGGTACAGTTTTTTATATAGAAAAACTAACTTATATGTAAATTGTATATAATTTTGATGAAATTGTGATGTTCCGAATTCTTACAAAATTCGCTAACACTAAAAATAATTCGATGTAACACCTTTCATGTTTCACAACAGTTTCATAACGATCCGATTCTAAACAGACACTTACATATCTACCATTAATTGAACATTCTTCTAAAACGGATCGAGGTGGATTGATCTCCCAAATTATGATCTTCAGATCCTCTGGACGGGCGGGAACCGTTTAATCTAGAAACCAATGCGCGAAAGTAGATACGGTAGGGCATCGGTTAGCGATGAAGAGCTTTCACATCGCAGTTCACAGGGGTCAGTAAAACGCCCCTAGTTACGTATACCTCGCCGCACGCACCTGCTATTAATGCAGTCTATCGTCTTGTTAAATGCAGTGCTGCCTTCGATAGCTTATGTCATAGCGAAGAATTTGATGGAATAGTACTGTTTTATGTAACCGATCTGACTAAGGATGTATTAGATGTTGGAACGAAGGGTGGATTACAGTCATCGGGATGGACGACTTTCTCGATAAGACCAGTTTACACGCGCCTTTACCTAAATGCTTCTGTAATCGTTTACGTTGAGGAAACCAAAAGCTTTTAAATGCCATCTTGCTACTTAGATATGATAGAGCAGAAGTTCCCAACCTTTTTAGTTGTGCAGGCTACATATAAATACACAACAGCAATAGATTGTAATGGAGGGGAGACACTAACCACGGCTTCTTATATTTAGGATCAATGTTGCTGCCTCGTTCCACTCCTGGATTAAGGGGCGACCTGTGGTCTAGTTGTTAGCATAACAAACTACTAAGCCCAAGATCGCGGGTTCGTAGCCCGACAGGTGGCCCTAGGAATTTTTAAAAGGAGTAAAAAATCTTTGGTTATGCCGTCCTTTGGAAGGGACATTAAACGGGAGCCAGTACGACAGTTATTTGTTACAGATCTCTGTCCTAATTATACCTAGTGACGTAAAATGTATGACTTCCATTGTCGCATCGTCCAATTAGCCATGGCAATAAAAATTGAGGTTAAATGAAGAATCAAACACTCCTGGATTTTGCTACACAACCAGTAGTTACTAGCAACTGAGTGCCTCAAATTATTTTTTTGTTCAATTTGTTCTCTAATTTTTTTTTATCTATTCTGCATGGCCCAGTCCTATGAAGCCATTGGTTGGGAACCAATGGGATAGGAAATACACAAATAATTTGCAACTGACAAAATCAAATGGAAAATATAATTGCTCTCTTTTAAATAAAACTTAATTTATGGTTTATAATTAGAAACTGACAACTTCATGAAGGCCACAGAAGCAGTCTATTAAAAACAAATCCTTTGGTGAAATAAGATAATTCACAGCAACTTGGAGGTAAACGACTTGTGGTTCACTATTCAAGAATTTTACGATTTGTGTGGTCTTACTCTAACTTGAAATTATTTTTAATATAAATAGCAACTAAATCGTAATGGAAGAAACGGAAGGAGGTATAAAGAAAAAAGCACACCCAACCGATTCTATTTATAAAACTTAATTTTAATGCTGCCCTATGAAGGCTATAGTTGTACACTGTTGCTTATCCTTATATTTGGAGGGAAGTAAGGAATAGCTCAGTGCTAGGGTGCTCAGTTGCCTTCCCGGAGGTAACGGGTTCAAACCCGGCTGTGGCTGCTAATTTATTTATAGTTAACCTTGTGAGACCTGGTGTCCCTCCTGGGGTCATTCAGCCTGTATAAAGTCTGTCCCTCAATCGGGTAGAGGACCTGGCGGTTAGGACCAGCTTCCTCCCTACACAACCGTTGTCCTGGAAATTATTGTCTGATCCTTCATGGGTTGCAGTGGTATTAAAAGGTAAAAATAAATAAAAACGCTTAGCGAACCCGAAGGCTCGATGCCGATACCACCAATCTCTGCTTACACATCTCTCTCCACTGGCCACTAATTAAAAGGTAAACGTATTATAATTCATTATACATTATCAATAATTCATGCACCCTTAGCCAGGATTTTCGGCTAACTAAATGGCAACTGAGTGCTCTACCACTGAGCCTCTCTGCTTCCTCAGTTATACAAATAAACGTCAATAAAAATACGAACGCACGTTACAAGTTTTATAAAGGTTGTAAAAGGAAAGTTGTAATATCAGTTTATTTCAATCTTGACTTTCTCTTCATGGCAGCAAAGTCTCTGTTTGATTTAAAAAAAGTTGTAAGTATTAAATAGTCGCAAAAAAAAGTCTAGATAAAATAATCTTCAAACTTATTTCTCAGGCGAAGTCGACTCTTTCTTTTATTTTTGCTGCAATTTGTATAATTGAAATTTCGGATAATCGACGCTCTACTGTATTATGAATTTTACACTTGAATTAAAACCAGTTAGTTACCACGAACTCCTGTACCGTGAATTAATAAGACCGCCTCGCTCTGGAGTTGTATCACACAAATTAAGAAGATTTTTTTCTATTGGTTACGGTTTTAGCATGTTCTTGGAATATTTTGCAAAGTGGAATTGACCATGTTTGTTTAATTAATTTATACAAAATGCTATAATCAGTTGATAATTACAACTTGAGGGAATCCTGACGCCACTACGAGTATAATCACCATAATTCAAACTAAAAACTAAAATATTACAGGAATAATGCCCTTAAGATACTTAAATTTGAATAATAGCGACTCGGGCTAAACGGAGCAACATATCTGAACACTTCCAATATTAAAATGGACTTGAATACATAAAAGTTCCGCTTATTTGATTCTGGATCTTAACATTATTAATAGTTCCTGAATGATTACTTATACCGTTAGAATTCAAAAACCTTTTTTGTTGCATAATTGTTGGTTTAAAAAAGTTGATTGATGAACCCTAAACAAAGTTTTATCTCAACTGAATCGTTTGGTATTTAATTTGTCTGTCTCTTACACGATGACGATTGGTGTGTGATAAACCTCCATCTACGAATTACCACCCAATCCCGAATCAAGACCATCCTTACTTAACCCAATCCTCCCATTAACGCTTTGCTCTATTTACATTTTACGTATTCGTTTGTCACTAAGATAATAGACTTTACAAGCTCTCAATATTCGCGATCCTAGCACTTCAGTTATATTTAGAGGATACATGCTCTGTATATAATTCCGCGCTATGTAACCCTATAAATTCTCTAATTGGCTCCTATTTCTACGAACCAGATATTTTATGTGAATACTAAGGAAGCTGTGAAGAAGTTAAGCAGAAGTAAGAACCTTCAAAATTAGCGACCATGTTTCTTACCCTAACAGAACATATGAGAAGAATGAGTGTCTTATAATATATTGTATTCTGTATGTTTGTTTACTCTTGATTGTTCGGTATATTTATTTAAAAAATAAATAAATATAAATGTTTCAAAGAATTGACGTATGACTGACAGCTATGTTTGATTAAATAATGAATGGAATTGTCGACAGATGAGTCAGTAACTATGCGGGACTCAGATTGGCCCGTGCTGCTTTTCAATTCAAAAGGCAGTTGACAAATGGTTTAGCTATGTCCTTATAATCTTAAGAATATTCCATAAAGTATTCTTTGCTTCTACTTAGAATAACTTCCGAGTATTGAGAAGACATAGTGTCCTTCTTCAAGTGGGTTAACCAAGGAGTTGGAGAAGAATATTTACACAAACAGAACAAACAATGCGCCAGTGCCCGTCCTGTCTCAGTTCAAACAGTGTTGCGTGTTCAGAATTTCTAAATATGAATTCTTTTGTAAAAAAAAAAAATTTGAAATATTTGTTTTTAAATAACCTTAAAAGCAAGTTCATCCCGTAATTTTCCTCCATACTAAAGAGAACATGTTAGGGCATCTGAGCATGCGAACTAGAGTTATGGAATTACTAAAAAAAACCATCGTTTACCGAAACCTAACTTCTATAACACTACAACCCATAAAGGACCCAAACAGAACATATGAGAAGAATGACTGTCTTATAATATATTGTATTCTGTATGTTTGTTTACTCTTGATTGTTCGGTATATTTATTTAAAAAATAAATAAATATAAATGTTTCAAAGAATTGACGTATTACTGACAGCTATGTTTGATTAAATAATGACTGGAATTGTCGACAGATGAGTCAGTAACTATGCGGGACTCAGATTGGCCCGTGCTGCTTTTCAATTCAAAAGGCAGTTGACAAATGGTTTAGCTATGTCCTTATAATCTTAAGAATATTCCATAAAAAATACCAAAATCGAAGTTACCGAACAATATACTATGAGCCTCTTTTACTTTGATTTATTGGTTTAACTTCTTCATGAAATTCCCAGTACATCGAAATCTCTTCGCTTGCTGTTCAGTTTTAAATTTCTGTTAGATCCTACTAAAATCGTGGTATTGAGGCGAAACAAAATATATCTAGAATTTATCACCAGGCTGGGCTTAGTAACTAACGAATTACTAAACAGTTAATAAGCGCTGTACCGACTTGGAAGCGTCTGAGGGGTAGACCGAGGCGTAGGTGAGAGGATTACTTATTGGATAGTTAGAGATTGGTGATATCGGCACCACCTCATTATTATGTTATATTACAGTTTGTTTGAGCTCAATAGTATATTTATAGTATCTCTAAGCGTGTCTGAAACTTAAAGAAAATACAACATATTGTTACGGGCGTACAAAGGAAGGCGGAAGCGGGGGATTAGCGGCTTAACTCCGTCAGCGGGAGACGTTTAAATAGGATTAGGACGGTTCTAGATCGTCTTCTTTTGTCGGCAAAGGATTAAGAATATTCCAGAATTATCTGGCCCCTTCGAGTTCTAGAATGTTCGGTTTTGCCTATAAAAAGACTTCCGTCACCTCGAGTCGGGCAGTCTTAGCCTGAGAGTAGACCAGTGAAGATCTGTGATAAGTGAGTGTGATAAACTAGTCAGTGTTGAACCGGCCAGTGTAATAAGTGTATCAGTGAACTGTAACAGTCTCGCGAGTGTAATAAACTGTTTCTGTTTGTTACTGTGTGTCAGTTTGTGATACTTGGAGAATCTTACGGTCGGTGGACTAGTGAACTGTAAGTGTTAATTATTAGTTATAAATTGTATTGTAATTTTATAATATTCCTAGAAACTATTGTAACTAGTTAAGCTATCTAGAATTAGTAATATCTTATATTATTGTAATAATTAAATAGGAGTTAGGCCTAGATTATAATATTTAGAATATTGTCATTATAAATTTATATTAGTTTAATAATTTAATTGTTAATAGTTTAATTGTGTCCTTCTTATCAGTTTTGTTAATAAATATTAGTATCTTTAATTAAGGGATTGTTTAATTCATTTTAATACCCAGTAGCCCGTAACAATATATATTAAAACAAAAGCCTTTATTTTTTTATTATCAGTGTTCTTTAATTTTAATTAATTTTTAGTCATTCTTGTTTATAATCCCTTGTATTAACAAATTAATAATCTCGCTTGTCTCTCTTCCTGAATATACTTATTAACGACTTTCCGGATACTGACGCGGTGTAAACTTTCGAAGGTAAAACCAATTAAGAAGATGGAGGGAGCAGGTGAAATCAATATTTTCAATTTGTAATGCAGGATATCAAGATATCAGGACGAAAATTTATATTTTTCTACAAGGAACGGGAGAGGGAAATATATTTGCCAGCAGATCCCCGGGTATCCTTTTACCTAAAGGTATACATATTTCTTATTATGGCAGGATCCAGGATATTGAAACGCAAGCTAGGAAACTGTACTCTTACAAATCTTTACAAAGCCCCTTCGAGGTTTTCTTCTCAACTTAGTTTATTATATTTTTTATACAAATCCTATAACCATCAGTATTATTTTTAATTTTTTATGAATATAAAATGTTGAAAAAAACTGAAAATTGAAAAAGACTGATGATTACAACACCCCTGATCCTTGTGCATTAATATAAAACAGCGGTTCCCAAACTGGGGGGGGCGTGAGAACATGTCAGGGGAGGGGCGCAAGACAAGTTAAACATTAAATTAAATTTAAGTAGTCTTTCTAAAATTCTAAATTAACCATGATGCTTAGAAAAACCTTCATTTTGGTTAAAATATTTCAAAGTGTATCCTAGTGTATCACGGGAAGCTCTTCGTTTATATTTGCCTTTTTCAAACACCTGTTTGTGCGAAAAAGCATTTTCAATACTTGTGGCAACTAAAGTATCGGAATAAACTTGATGTTGCTAGTGACTTGCGTTGTGCACTTACTAAAACTCAGCCACGAATATAGCATACTAGTAAGAAAAGTGGAAGCCCATCCATCTCACTAACCAACCTAATCTATTTTTCTCTTATTAATAATTTTTGTATTTTATGAAAACTGATATTGTTGTACCTTATGGCAGTAAAAATAAATGTTTTGTTTTCAATGTAATACTTATTTGTTTTTGTTTTGTTCCTAGGCCCATACAATTTATTGTTAAGGCGGCGCGAGAAGCTTTCATTTCAACAAAAGGGGTTACAAAAAAGTTCAGGAACCCCTGATATAAAGGAACATTAAAAACAATTATAAAAGGATGATTTTTAGAAAGATTTCTCAATATCTTTCTAAAAATACATGGAAAATCTTTTATAGAAGTTATACTGATGACCACTGACTCAAATCCGGCCGTTTCTGATAATTTGTTGACAGCCACGGATGTACTCCTGGGATCACCCAGCCTCTATAAAGTGGCTCTAAAGTACTGTTAATCGGGGGAGGGGAGCAGGACGGTTGAGTGTGATCTTGGGCAAATCTTCTCCCTGCTCAACTGTTTTCATATAAGCAGTGTAGTCTTCTATGTAATACCCCAAGACCCTTCATGGGTTATAGTGACACACCTCTTTAACCATTTGGATAGCGGTTAAAGGCAGTTTAACTTTCATGCAGACTAAGGTTCAAAATTATCAATTATTATTAAAAAATCATTTTCATTTGTTGTTTATTCATATAACGTCACTTTATGCTGCTATGGCTAATCGGACGATGCTACAATGGGAACTCTAAATTTTATCGTACATGCTCAGGACTCCCGTTTAATGTCCCTTCCGAAGAACGGCATAACCAAGGATTCACACCCTTTAAAAAATCCTGCTGCCGCATGTGCTACCTGCAAGGCTACGAACCCGCAATCTTGGGCTTTGTATTTGAGCATAGGTTGTTATGCTAATCACTTGACCGCAGGGCACCCATATGGCTGTTTTCCTTTGTATAAAACAGTGTAACTCTAAATTAGCTATAAAACATCTTATGATAAATATTGATATTTTATAAATATTTTTATTTTGAAGAGTAAATATATGTCCCCGGCCGGGATTCGAACCCGGATCCTCCGTCTTTCTGTGACAGTGCTTTGCCAATTTGAGCTAACATAGTCGCCTCTCAACAAGGGACTAATCTTTTCTCTTATCTGATCCCATGCCCCCGTGTTCTCGCAATTTTTGCGATGTATACAGGAGAATGAATGTTCTTTGAACATTACTTTAATTTTAGGATCTTGTAGACTAGTTTGAAGAGAAAAGATATGCCCCGGCTGGGATTCGAACCCGGGTCCTCTGTCTCTCCGTGACAGTGCTCTACCAATTGAGCCACCGGAGTCGCCTCTTAGCTAATATTTTATAGAGATCTAAGAAAGCCTTCAAAAAGATGTTACTTCTGGTTGCATGGTCAATGGTTATCAACGATGCGGAACTAGAAGTTTGAACACCAAAAAATTCCTTGCGGCGAACTGTTGAGTTTTTTCGAGAAGCGAGAATATTAATTTACATACAGACATCTTGTTGGAATCATTTAAAATGACAGCTCCGAGAGCCAAATATAACAAGATAAATGGCATCAACAGCACGACAGAACAACGAACAAGCGACAGAACTAGACAGAGAAGAACGGAGACTTTAACGGTAGTCTGGAGGAGACACATGAATGCGCAAGATGGTTTGGTTATTAATGCGCTCTACAGCACGTTCCATCTTACATCTTCTCTCTTCCTCTCCCTCACCACTTTCCAATCCGACCTCCAATTCCAGTTTCCGTGCTACTGACACAGTCGGCAGTTTATATGGATGTGCGAACAAAACAGTTCTTTATTGCAAATCTAATTTCAGTCGGATTTGTTAATTTAAGATTGTAATTAAATTGGATTATTTTTATTGATATTTTGATTTTGATTATTGAATGATAATAGTGATTATAGATCGGGAGATAGGTAGATAGTTCATGAAGCTTTTTTATAGTTATATCAATTGCGATCAGACAAATGCTATCACGGAAATCAGTTGATGTGATTATTTATCTTCAATTAAAAGCAATTGGTTTACAAGTTTTAGTTTTTGTTAGTTTGTGAATTATATTTAATCTTAATAAAATTATAAAATTGTGGGGTGCAGATTAGCCGTGTGTGTAGAAGGCTAAGTTGGCCTTGGTGTCGAAGAAGGCTGTGGCAAATAAAGTACATTTTCTGCTATCAGGTGGTTGTGCGTGATGTAGGCCAATCATCTCACTGCACAACCGTTGGCTTGGAAACTGTAAGGCCTCTACTGTTTACTTAACCCTATACCATCCTAAAGTTATTGTCGTACTTTTTTTTTTAAACATGATAATTTGCTTGAAATACTAAACTTCCTTTTAATGTCTATAAATTGAAAAGAAAGATTTCAAGGTTACAATCGGTTCCCTCGGTACAATTTGTTCATTCTGGACGGAATTCGACAACTACTTATTCACCGAGGCATCAGATATATTTTGTAGTATGCAAGATAGCCATTTTTAGTCCGAATCAGATATTTTTCATTGTAATCAAACTTTTTATTTGTTTATATATTTTGCTTATTTATCTATTAATTATCTATATAATATGTATTATGATAATCTGGTAATATTTAATTAATCATTCTTATCAACAAATGAAAGTAATTGTAGTGGGACGCCCTTATAGACCTTAGAGACACAGAGCTGCTGACTTTTTAGTAGAGATACTTTACAGCCGTCATAAAAGATAAAAGAGCTAATACAATCAGCCAGCAAGCTTTAATGACCTAATAAAGCCCGTAACTGAAGCGATATCACCCGTGGGTTAAAGCTATGTAGATCTCTCCTCTCACTATTAACCAACAGAGAACGGTAGGACCTTCGGGTGTACCTTCACAGCATCTCGTTAGGTACCTCTTGTACCTGGCGGGACATATTGGGTACCGCCAGTACCACTTGCACGCACCACAATTCAATAAACATCTTAGCCATCTTCTCTCCATCTTATCTATCTAACAACAGCGGCGGTAAAGGCTCTTTGCTCACAAGTTTGGAGTTGGGTTAACATACAATAATGTTGTATTACCATTGGACTAGCTTGTTCAACTTGTTAATAAGGAAAATGTTACAAGCAATTTAAAAGAATTAATTTTTAGCCTATGTAAAACATATTTGTTTTGTATTTTTGATAATTTTTTATTTTAATCCAGTCAATAAAAAAATTGAATTTTTAGCTGGAACCAACGCTAAAAAGCACTCAGATAAATCGTTATCCTAGTAGGTTCATTACAACATTAACAACTAGAAATTCATATAATATATTAATAACTAACTCAGGTTTAATTAAATTGGGACTGATGAAACTATATAGTATCTACAATAATTCCATCTCATCGGTAATGAATTAGAAAATTACAACTATTTCAAACAATTTAAACCATAAGCTATATTCCTAAACAATAAGTTTTAATATTTTAAAATACGAAACAATGGCTTTGCTAATTATAAATAGAAATAGACCATTATAACTTGAGAAATGAGCAGGGCTCATGGTTACTTATTAAAAGGATCTTAGGCTTAAATTAAAAAATAACATTTTGTGTCTCTTTAGAGCTTTCGCTCTTCAATATTAATATATTTTGTGGTATTGCAGTATGTCCACTGGTTTCTCGACAATGTCCTTTTCTTCTCTTGTACTTACGATTTCCTTTTTTTTATATATGTTGTCTTGTCTTCTGCTTTTGTTTTGTTTATTATTATTATTATTTATTTTATGTTTCCTGTTGTAGTCTATGAAGCTTGATGAGAGTATTTTGCACTATTTAGTATTTATTAGCTGTTTTTATCCAACCTTTTCCAGCTGCTGTCCTTCCTTATGATTCAGTAGTTCAGTTCTAAAGATTCCTGAAAGGGTGAAATATTGACAGGTAGATTTGTTTCCTCTTTTAGTTTGGTACTTAAGGCTTGGAAAAGTTGTAACTTGGTAGTAGTATTTGGCCAGACCGACCTGTATAATTATGATGTAATATACATTTTTATAATATAAAACTCAGACTTCCTTAGCAATAATAAGACTGGAACGGAAGACATAATTATTTACACAAGATGAAAGAATTCTCTGGCCCTAATAGTTCTTTGTCCAAAGAGGTACTATTGTATCGTGACGACTTCCGCCGGCTCAGTTCAAAGGAGTTTCGACCAGCAACGAAGTATAAACTAAGAATTCTTCTTAAAAAAAAGAAGGACATTTTCTTATTGTAACATTCCTTCCCCTCCATTGCCAACATTAACATTAATTCATTTTAATTAAAAGCTAAAGATAATTCGTGAAGATTTTTTAATATTATAAATTTTATTTAAAAAAACAAAACGGTCAGGTTCCCAAGGTAATAATACACATTACACTCTTTTCTTTTTTTATTTCCCTTGGTGATAGTAATTCCAAACCATTTAATATTTCCCTCTACCTTGATAAATAACCGAGTTCGGAGGATCATCCTAATGACCCATTTCTTGGAAGTTACGTGTACATATTCTCTATCCTATGGGATCTCTATACTGCTACTCACCCTGCCTCTATAAAGTAAAATACGAGGAAAATCTGGCGGTTAAGCGTGATCTAGGACAAGTAACCTCCCTGCACAACCGTTGTCCAACAACTAGCACAGTATCTATCACTACTGAACTCAAGACCCTTCATGGGTTGAAGAGGTATAAATTTAAATTTATATTTGGCTTTAAAAAAGAATTAAATTGGATAATACCGTCTTATTATTTTCACTTTCAATTTAGCGATATTAATATTTCAGTATAAAAACAGATATTATTTCGTTAAAAAAAATTAAATACACCAAATTTGGTTCAGAAACCAAAAACAATCTTAGCGTTGCCTGTTTATCTTACTGCGGTGTTGTTCATAGAGTTCGAGCCAGCCGTTTCCAGATTTATCGAAATATTTATTATTTTAGGTATATCAATCGTATATAGCCAATAGCGAAATTTTGATAAAATACAATGTCGTTCATCAATATGTTATACAAATATTTGAATCGATTATTCTGGAGCATTCGTGGATGCACTAATTATCTAGGTATGTAGTTAACCTATAATGAAGACAAGTTAACAAATAAACTTATAAGATTCTTTTATCTCCTGCGCACTGCTCTAATTTTATCGCCGTACTAAATGAAGCCATAAATTGAATTAACGGCCAGCCAATTAATTAACCAACAATAGTGACATAGGGATCGTTAAAATAATCTTATCGTCTGCATTCGTAACATTGTTGAATAATTCAATATGGTTGTTGCCACTAATATATCAGTGTACCTGTTTATACGGTCATCTTTATACCAACAATAAAAACTTATTAACACTGCATCAACTGTTGTATGAAAAATCATTTCCACTGTAAGGGATTATCCCACCAATGTTTAAAAATGTGTACATATTTTAAAATAGCATAAAACAAAATATAAAAAAAAATATTAAAAAATATTGTCATCGGGAATCGAACCTGAGATAACTAGCTGCCTCAAATGTTCGGGTGAACTTGTTCGGTGTGAAAGGATATTCGGGTCAAGATGGATTTCTTCGGTTCATTACCTCCTTCGGGGGCAAAGCGATATTTAATTTCGAGGGTCGGTGAATTGGGTTATCGGAGGAAATCTTTGGAGAGGTCTTTTCGAGAAAGATCTGGTCTTCTTTATCGTCCGGTTTGTTGAAAAAAACAGATCGTCAGGAAGAAGTCAATATATCAAAACCAAGATATATCTCCTTCTAGGCTCTAACTTATTAAGTTATAGTTCTAAAGAAGTTGTGAAGTAGTCCTTTAAGTCGAGATGCTTCTTTGATTTTGATTTTTTAGTATAACTATACAAACCTTTTTGTATTTAACTATAAAAAAAACATGTACCTCTACAACCCGTGAACAGGTATAGTACAAGGTAGAGACTGTACTGTTTCATGGACAATGGTTCTGATAGGAGGTGACTTGTCGTAGGTCACGCTCTATCGCCAGAATTTTCCTCTTATTTTGGGTATTCTATTTTTATAATATTTTATAGAGGCTGGGAGAGCTCTTAGATCCCATATGATCTATCTTCCGCCTGTAGAAGGGTTTTAACCAGGATCCGGCATGGCAACTCAGTGCTCTACCACTGAGCTACTCCGCTCCCATTTGACTATAACTTATCATTATTTATTTTCCTTAAATCTGGTAGGTTAGTAATTTAAAAAAACAACTGTACTTTACTAAACTTGTACTGCACTTCTACAAACCGTGTATTCTTTATTCTTTACTCTCACAAATATTTGAAAAGTCTTCCAGTTAATCGTCCATTCTACATAAGTGTATATTTATTTACTCTGTGAACAGACGTGGGTAGACTCAGTGGGATCTGGAGATCCTCCTAGGGCTCACCAGCCTTAAGTGGACGAAGGGAACTCTCATAGTTTTGATTTTATTTTGTATGAAACGTTTTTCCTGTTAACAAAATTTAAATAACCATTGTTTTCAAAATTATTTATACAACAGATTTATTTTAATGAGCTCTGAAGAAGCTTTTGGGTGTTCCCTCCACAAGCAATAAGTATATATAGATAAAGAGATAAACATGATATTTTTTCTATATATCGAACACTTTTCTCAATATATTAATTATCGATACCTTTTCTTTTCGATATCTTTCGGACAGGTCTTTGCACTGCTACCGACAACATTTCATCCAACACTTTCACTCGTCAAATCATAGCTTGGAGCCTGTGCATTAACACCTCCTTCGATAGCTGCCCACAATAATTACCCAAGTCATTTCCTTAAGTTCGAATGATCATGTAGTCGCGGAATATTGTTTTCATCTTTAGCCAACGGAACTAGGAACATTGAAGCAGACTAGAATGTGCAAAAAGGACTTTCTAATTGCATAAATTAATTGGATAAGGATCGCTTTTACTCCTTCGGTGGATTCAGTCCTTCGACTTTCCATTTTTAGTTCAATTTCCTTTACTTGCTCAGACAAATTTACATATCCGTTAAGTATATTAAAGTTAAATGTTGACTTTATCTATTTATATACTTAGATGCATTTAAATATCTGATGTTGATAATTCCTCCATTCCTGATACACCAATTAAACAATAAATTAGAACTCTTTCGAGTTTCCAGAGCCACTATTTATACAAAAAACTTCTGTTCTTTCTTTTGGTTTAGACCGTGTCGTTGAATTTTCTGCCAACGTTTCGCTAGACATGCTGCTGACATCCTCAAGGCTTAATTGAGACATGAGACAGAGTCTCAATTAAGCCTTGAGGAAGTCAGCATTATGTCTGACGAAACGTTGGCAGAAAATTCACCGACACGATCTAAACCAGAAGAAACAACAAACGTTTTTTGAATAAATTAGTAGCTCAAAAAGTTGTATCGAATCCAATTAAAATATCTTTTTTATTACTACCAACTATTTTTAAGTTATCACTAATGAATTACTAAGGGATTTTGTACAAAAGTTGAATATTAAATTTTGCATTTTTTTATTATTTATATTATTATTTTATTATCATATTGGATGAGGAATTTCGTTTAAGTTGAGAGGCGGTAACCAGTAATGAGTAGTGATTTGGGGTTCCACTAAGCCATCGAATTCCTCTCGTACCTAATCCTTACCATCCAAAATCCTCAATTCTTCCTACTTTGTTAGGAATAAAATGATCCATAACGACCTAGCTGCCTCATTTATTCTCAAAATCTGGGCAAAAATTTAGAAAGTAGTATTGTGGAAGAGTCCTCCACCAATCAGTATGCGAAAATCGGTATGAATTTGGTTAATTAATTAATTTCGATCTATTTAAGCGAGATTAAAGGCAAATGTAAAATTTGTTTTATTACGCTCCTGAAAAATATTGTCGAGTGGGGGCACTGAAATATGGCATTATTTATTCAATTTATTAATTTACTAGGAGGGTTCCCTAACGGCGGACCAACCCCCATTTTACAAATTATACAACTGCTAACATTTTATTTTTATAAAATATTTGTTTATATTGAAGAGGATTGTATTAAATACAATATAAAAGCTAGAAGTCATGGTTTGAAGTCGAGAAATGAAAATGAATACAAAATATCTAGTTGTCAAGGTTATCAATAACTTCTTTATCTTTAGCTTCCCTTCTAGTGCCTTTTCAGCGTAGAGGAGCATCCAGCCAGGAATTCCATGTGTTTCTAGGTGCTGTTTCAATGAGGCCATCTCTAGTTCCTGACGAATCCTTTCATTGCGATCAATATCTTCAAGGTAGGAAAATTAAATTAAACAAATTAAACAAAATTGAAGATGGAACGCAATCAATCAATTATAATAATAGAAGTTCTGGAAAGAAAAATCATTGGTGCAGTTTGAAGACGAGTGGAAACTGCAAAGCAACAAAGAAATCTACCAGAAAATAGAGAGAATCTTGTACAAACCAGGACTGAATAAGCACATATTTGACTACTTTTGTAAAGAGAAATTTCTTACAGAAGAAATGAAAAAAAGTTATAACGTGATTCAAAGTGGCCAATAAGGAAAAAAATTAACATAACACAAACTTTGTTTTAAAGAATATCTTATTTTCACGAAGAAATGTCGATTTATGATATTTCTGATGAAGGAAGTATATATATATCGATATATCTGGAACATTGCTACTAATGTAGTCAGCTTTAAGTCGTCGGATATGAGTCAAGACCGCTGTTTCCCATAGATCTTGACCCAAGCCCACTCGTGGATGACCTCCCAGAAGACCCGGAGTATTCAATAAGAGAAGAGACACCTGGATGGACGTGAGGCTGACGATGTTAACGGGACCGCTTTCAACTGTTTTTGCTTCGGCCGAGGACTTCAATTGTAAAACCTCTCCAGAACAAAACCTTGGCGTCTCCACCACGTCCGGGTCGGAAATAGGACGTCTCTTGAAGAAGAATCTATATTCCTTCGTTCGGGTCGTGCAACTAGTGCCGTTTCATAGCTTCTTGACTTCGAAATAAAGTAAAATGTATGCAGATATTCAATAGAACAGTTATTCGACGGATGTATACTTAGATCTTTATCTTCTTAACCCAAAAGAGGTACAAATAGCTAAACTGTACGAACTATCGCATATTCGGTGCAGTTTTTGCGCACAATGGTACGCTGTTTTGTTAACACTCTTTGTTCATTTAACGTCACTTAATGCTGCTATGGCTGGCTAATCCGACGACCCTACTGTGAGGGCTCTAAATATTGGCTATACAGATTTAATTAGGATAGGGATCATTAACGAGTACCAGACATCGTACAGGCTCGGAGCTCCAGTTTAACGTCCCTTCTGAAGGACGGCATAACCAAGGATTTTTTACTCCGTTTGACAATCCTGGGGCCACCTGCCGAACTATGAACCCGCGATCTTGGGCTTAGTAATTTTAAAATTTCCTATCTATAATTACTAAACGGTTCATTTTTAACTTATATATCAAATTAAACAGCATTTAATTATGGACATTTAATCAACACCAGATGTGATAATTTGATTAAATGGTGTATATCCTAATATTGTTGTTTTGTGAAAACTGGGACAAAGTACAGGAGTACTCAGACATGAATCAGAATCTGAAGCATTGAAATGAGTAATCTACGTAAAAAGCTCATCAATTAAAAGTTGTAGAGTGTGACATTTGGAACACAAAAATGTTTACTAGTGCCAGGCACACTCCAGTATTGATATCACTTTTTTATTATTTTTAAAAATCAGGTATATTTGATATTCAGATCTTTTCTTTTTTTTTTACTCAACTTTTTGATACTCTGGATCAATCAATTATGTATATTCCATGATTTTCTCTCCATTCAGTATCTCTTTGATCTCTCCTAAAACATCATTCTCTTGTCTCGGATTATGCTTTTGGCAGTTCCATCCTTAAGTATACATTTCGTAATCCCGAGTTCTCTTGTGCCCCTCAATGTTTCCTTTTTTCTTTTTAAATGAAATAATAAAAATTCGTTTTTTCATACTCTTTCTGCTTGTATGTTTTTCAGCATTTTTACAGTTTTATCCTCGCTACCAGTGCATTCCAGGGAATGCTATGTTATAGTAGATGGTATAATATTTTCGAATTACTATTGTTCGGTTCAACAATATATGCGAAATGATTTTCGAAAAAAAAACTTGGTTTAATTGGTAAAACTTGGGTATGGCTTTGGGACCATAACCGATAATTACGAAATTTTAAAAATTGACTTTTTCACATTTTTCGCTCGTTTATTCAAGAAATTTTGTCTTCCTTAAACGTCTAGTTAAGGCCCGGTTACCACCAAAACAACAGGTGAACATTCAAAGTGTAAGCCGAGATGTGGATTGGAAGATGTACCTTAAAAGTTAGACTCCGTGGAATTGAGATTAAATAGCAAAGTCTGTTGGGGCAATGCAAAAGTATGGCAACAACAACTGGTTAGTTTTTTTATTTAAGTTTCCAATCAAAAGTATTCAGACTTGTCACAAAAGCACCTTGGTATGACAATAACAAAACTCTGCATCATACCAACGGATGACGAACACATACGAACTTACTACAAACGCTTTAAAGAAAAACTACACGGACACCCAAACCCACTGATAGAACAAATGGCCATAAATGCCTGAGAACACTAGAAGGAGACTCAAAAGAACGTGGAAGAGTGATCTACTACCATAAGAATATTAAATCAAGCTAGAGGAGAGGTACCTCTGACCACTGTTCTTCTTCATGTCTCTCGTGCCATTGTATTTTATTTTTCTCAAAGCCAATCTGCAGATTGTCAATTGTTTTTACTTGACAGGTCTGGATAAATATATAAAGAGAAAAAAAAATGTTTATATTCCATTGTAACTTTAGAGGTTAAACCACTTTGGCAATAAGTAATCAGTTAACAGCTGATGGATAGGATAAGAAAAATACTGCCACTACTTATGATTTTACTTTTTTTTTTTTTAATGCATGTTTGAAATGTGTAGTTAATAAGTGGATTTACATTTAATGTTTGCAAGAATATATGTACAAGTATATGTTAAACATTAATATTTATGCATTTTGTATGTCAGTTTTTAATCAATATTTTTGGTTCTGCCATTTTGCTTACGTTTATTTATCATTGCTTGTGTGATTTTGTAATTTACATAGATCTCATGAAATGTTATTGACTGGTTATAGAGTATTTGATAATTTGTTTAAATATTGTTTTGATGGATGCTTTTATCAACAGAAAAAAATATATAATTAAATTAAATGATGTTCAGTTGCTTTTATTAATTGAAAAACAACCTGTACCACAACAACCCGTGACCGGGTATTAGGTTTAATACATGGTAGGGACTGTTCTGTTTCAAGGACAATAGTTGTCCTAAATCACGCTCAACTGCCAGATTGTCCCCCTTATTTTAGTTACCGACTTCATTATGGGCTGGAGCAACCCCAGGATGGTCCTTGATCCTACATGATTCATCTCCGGCTGCTAAAAGATTAAAGTAACGGAATTTGAACAAGAATTTTCGGCATGGCGATTCAGTGCTCTACCATTTATTCATATATCTGTGGCACCTGTGCATAGTGGGCTAATTCGAATTTTTTGAATTTCAAGCTATCTACTTAGAATCGTAATTTTTCTGAACTTATTTTAAATTCAAGATTGGAGTATTAGCCCACGATTTACAAAGGAATATCCTTCATTGCAATGGACGGAACACTTAGCGTGTTAGACACAAGGAAAGAGAAAAAAATACGATTTTAAGTAGATAGCTTGAAATTCACAACATTCGACTTAGCCCACTATGCACAGGTGCCACAGATCTTCATCTCCTTCATATTTACATCACGAGGTTACAAGTATTGTAATTGCATTTGTATTCAACTTTATTAACATCTATCTTATCTGTATGCATATATAGGGTTGGCAACTAAGTCATTGCCGTTTTTGTCGATAGATTCACTCTACACTTTCTTTTGTTTTGTTAACGTGGCCAGAGCATCTAACCTATATTTTTTTCTTACTGTATGGACTTCGTTTAATTCGACGTTTAATTAGTAAAAAAATTTTTTTGATTAGTTCTTTAGTTTTGTTTTTATCCCAATTTAAAAATGGAAGAATAGGACGTGCATTTCCGACACATTTTATTGTATTACTTCCGAAAAGGCAAGAACGCATCGCAAGCACAAAAGAATTTATGTGCCGTATATGGAGATAAAGCCTTAAAAGAAAGGCAGTGTCGAAATTGGTTTGAAAGATTTCGTTCCGGTGATTTTTCACTGAAAAATGCACAACGATCTGGCCGCCCAGTCGAAGTGGATGAAACCCATATCAAGGCCATTATCGATTCAGATCGTCACAGCACAACACGAGACATTGCAGAGAAGCTCAATGTGTAGCATACATGCATTGAAAAAAAATTAAAAACTCTTGGTTATGTCAAGAAACTTGATTTATTGATCCCTCACCAGCTAAAGGAAATTCATTTGACGCAACGGATTAGCATCTGTGATTCGCTACTGAAACGCAATGAAAATCACCCATTTCTGAAGAACCTAGTTACTGGCGACGAAAAGTGGATAGTTTATAACAATGTTACTCCTAAGAGATCGTGGGTGAAGCAAGATCAACCAGCCCAAACAGCATCAAAAGCAGATATTCACCAAAAAAAGATTATGCTGTCAGTCTGGTGGGATCACAAAGGAATTTTGTATTTTGAACTCGTGCCGCAGAACCAAACGATAAATTCAAATGTGTATGTTGAACAACTCGACAAACTGAAGGATGCAATTGAAGAAAAGCGGCCGGTATTATCAAATCGGAAGGGTGTTGTTTTCCATCATGATAACGCAAGGCCCCACACATCTTTGGTTACTCGGCAAAAATTATTGGAACTGGGTTGGGATGTTTTGTCACACCCACCATATAGCCCTGACCTTGCGCCTTCGGATTACCATTTGTTTCGTTCCATGCAAAACTCTTTAAATGGTAAAATTTTTAATAACGCGGATGATGTCAGATCACACCAAATTCAGTTTTTTAATAGCAAAGACCAGACATTTTACGAACGGGGAATTTTTACGCTGCCAGAACGATGGAAAAAGGTCATCGACAAGAACGGGCAATATCTAATTGAATAAAGTTATATTTTTAAACAAAAATTCTGAATTTGCCTTCTTATTTGAAATCGGCAATGACTTAGTTGCCAACCCTATACATTGATGTTGATTCCATATTATTAACAAATCCGTTTTGAGGTTCCCAAACGCTCAGAAGCTGACGATTCGAGCAATATAATTCTATTGTGGTTCAGCGGCGCGAATGCACGTGATTGGAGACTTGATCCTCCACGGGCACGACATCAAAGCAACAACAATATTCAATGCAAATTTTATTCAGGTTTGAATAGTCGATTATTCCAGACCATTAGTTTGTTCCTAACGGGAAAAGGCATGACTACAAAGCTGTGGAGTTTCGAGCCTTTAAAGCCGTTTCTAAAGTATAAATGTTAGGATATATTCGCAGCATATATTGTATATGTGTACGTTATGGTCATTACAAAGATTAAAGTCTTATTTTAGAACTGAATAATAGCGGTATACAATTTGTACAAATTCAACTGAAATAAAAACAGCTGTGATTTTGAATTTACTTTCCCGGTGGAATATCCATCCCCCGTCCGTCTCAACATTGGTGTATCTTATTATCACCCGGAATATCTTTTTGAATGTAAAATAAATCATATGTGAGGCGTTTGAGATAGCATGGGAATAATAACGAAATTACAAAAATTGACTTTATCAGTTGTCGCTATTTTAATCAAATTAATCACTTTTGTCTGACACGACACCACTTTGACGTCTTATTTCACAGTTTTAGTCCGTGCCTTAACTAGAAGTTTAAGGAAGACAAAATTTCTTGAATAAACGAGCGAAAAATGTGAAAAAGTCAATTTTTAAAATTTCGTAATTATCGGTTATGGTCCCAAAGCCATGCCCAAGTTTTACCAATTAAACCAAGCTTTTTTCGAAAATTATTGTGTGTTTTTTCATTAACCCTCAAATGGTAAGGCTCGGATCAGATTGACCCATACAACGTTCATTGAAGCTTCATCATTCATCCTCTAGCACTACCCCCACCAGACTTCAGAGATCCTTATCTTCATTGTTGGTCTAGCTATCAACAATGCGGAAATACTCCGGTAAGTGGAATTTTTAACTCAATCGTAATAATTTATGACGCATTTGAACTCTGGGTCACTTTGACCCACCCTTACCGTTAAGTGAAAAAAGTTTTGCTGTTTCAAGGTTTTAATATTTATTTGTTTTGGGATTTTTTTAGACCCATCATGGATCGAATACGCCTTTTTACCAATCCCGAAGAGGTTTTCCAAGAACCACTGGTTCTGTTCTTACGAATTGGCCAAAGAGTTGAGGAAGAAAATTTGACACGGGCCGGAGCTCTCAGGAAAAACAAACCACAAATTCCTCCACCAATGTTCGCCTAAATTCCAATTATGACAACCAAATTTTTATGTCAGTATGACAGCTTAATACTGTCACATAGCCCAAAAAAACATGAACGTCCTAATCTTGTCATCGATGCATTTTACTGGTGCAATCAACAAGCAAACAAAAAAAGCCGGAAGTTATAGAGTTTTATAACATGCCGAAAGGTATTGTGTGGACAAGCCATGACGTTACAACAAAAAGAAAAAGTCGCAGGTGGCCCATCCGATATTTTTTTTTCTGTTCTCGACATTACCGCTGTAAACAGTTTTGTTCTGTTCAAGTGGAATAAAAATGAGGCTCCTTATTCCAATCTAACTAGCCAGATCTAACTTTCTGAAGGAGCTAGTATTTTCATTAACGAAACCATTCATGGCTGGGAGGTTCCAATACAAATTCCTCCCAAGAGATCTTCGAACTACTATCATGAATCTTACAAATACAGAAAAGGGATTTCCTAAAGATTTTCCACAAGGATCAAAACGAAGGATGTGTGACCTGTGTGATAAAAGTAAAGATAGAAAAGGGGTCCAGTTCTGTAAAAATTGCCATAAATGCATTTATGGAGAGCATTAAATTGCTTTATGCACACAATGTTGTGACGAAGACTGAATAGTGACTTGACAATTATTTATTTTATTGTTTTGCACGTCTTTGTATGTATTCAATATTATATTTGCTTGTATCTTGCATTTTATTTATATTTTTATGAATTGTGATAAAAAATTAAAGTTCCTAAAACACTTGCATTATAAATTTTTATTTATATGTCTTTGAACAAAATGTATTTTCGTATACCTACATTTTTTATAATATATCTTTATCTTTATAATAAATCCTGTACTTTATAATATATATTTTTGTAAATTGTGATTTCGAAAAAATATTAAAGTTATTATAACACTTGTCATAATTATACATAAGTTTATTCCATTATAATATGTATTTTTTCTATTTTGTAAACAATTTTCAATAAAAAATATTCTAGAATATATTTTAGGAGTTTTTTTATCCCAAAAGTCTATTAAATAGTTCAAAAAAGAAAATTTATTACTATTGGGTCAGAATGACCCAGCCTTACCATTTTCGTTTCACCCTCAAGACTTACCATTAGAGGGTTAATTCACTCCACTATATCCAATACCCAACTATGTATTGAGCATCAACACTTACAGCAAAGACCTTCTTGAACTTATAGATAGGTCGATACTTTCCCCTGGACCTAGGAGTAGACCACAGGACCCAAGAACTCAAGAACGGGTCCTAGTTACTTACATAAGGCACGACCCATTTTACCTTAGCTCTTCCTTAAAGCAACCTTTCATCTCGTCGCTTCTAGCAATGGCCTCTTTAGCTCAGGGTGCTACTTTACTAAGGGGAAAGCATTATATTTACTGTTAACATCCTCAAAAACACTGTATCTAAGTTATTTATAATATTTAAAACAAATTAAGAATTAAATTTTAGATATGTAGTAAAAAAAACTGTATATACCACTGAAACCCATCAAGGTACATGGTAGAGCCTATACTGTATCTAGGTCGGACAACGGTTGTAATGGGTGCTTATTAGTCCAAAATCAACCACGAGGTTATCCCCCAATTACAGGTACCAACTTAATAGAGGTTGGGTGAGCCCCCAAAGAAAGAAAAGGAAATAAATAAAGTTAAATCATATACAATTTGTAGGTAAAATATAACTTTTTCTAAAAATATAGCAAACAAAATATAAATAAAAGTGAATGGGGAGAAATACATTATAATCTTGTAGCACTTGATAACGACGGGTCCTGTTTTCTGCGTCCAATTAAACTACCTTTCCTCTAAGCTCGGTTCTGTCCACGTCGAAATAGTCTGTTTGAACTTAATTGTTAGCATTCTTAAATTGCTTCCTTTGAAGTATCTTTAATCTTTTTTAATGATGAACACAATCTCATTGTTATTAATAAATAGCTAAGGAGGAAAGAAGTTGAATATTTTCCTATATTGAAAACAAATTTCCGAAAATAAGAGTTTTAGTATTAATGTATATTGTACTGTTGGAAAAACAAACACTATGGAAATAAAAATTATAGAAATAAACACTATAGAAATAAAATCGTCCAACATAATCAGTTAAGTTATTGGAGGTTGGCAATCGCTGTGTCAGGCTACATCAACATTTACTAGACAAACGCTCTAAGCTCCCGATTAATTACAATTACTCATATACATGACTATTAGAAGAACTATAGGACTTATGAAGTAGAGCTTTGGGGCTCCTCTAGCAATCGAATTCTTCTCATATCCAATCCTTACAATCCAATATCCTCAATGTTCCATGCTTTGTTTTGAACAAAGTGATTCATAATGATCTCAATTTCCCATTCCTTGCTGATTTGACCCGAACCCGATACCAGTCCTTTCATGACAAACTTTATTTCCACTCAAACCCACTAGTTTTAAACCTAACCAGCTCATCAATTCCCCATCATGTGAAAATTAGATGATATTGTGACCTTTTGAATCTGTTATTTGAGTGGGTAGTTTCTCTTCTTGCTTTTTTTGTCAAACCGTTACATATCATTGATTGTTTGTTCATTTAACGTCACTTTATGCTGCTATTGCTAATTGGACGATGCTGCAGTGGGAGCCCTAAATTTTGCCTATCAAGGTTTATTTTAAATTTTTAGGATAGGAATTTTTAACGAGTATCTGACATCGTGCAGGCTCGGGGCCCCCGTTTAATATCTCTTCCGAAGGATGGCATAACCAAGGGTTTTCTACTCTCTTTAAAAATTCCTAGGGCCACCTGTCGGGCTACGAACCCGCGATCTTGGGCTTAGTAGTTTGTTATGCTAACCACTAGACCACAGGTCGCCCCTGTATCTCATATATATATGTGTGTGTGTGTCTCATTGATAATATTTACATATAATATTACAATATCGCTGTCAATTTGAATAAATTTAAAAAAAAAAATTAATGATAGTAATGTATATATTTATAATATTTAATCAATTTTTCAAAATTTATTTAAACTAACATAGTTGGCGAAGGTAGCGATTTATTAAAATAAACAATTTTTATGTCAATCTGTGCACCTATTTCTGGAGAGGTGTTAGCGCATTGTTGAACCACTTAGTATGTATGTGTTTCCAAATATTAATGTCAGTAACCATGAATACTCAAAAAATTTTCTATTATAAAATTGTTGTTAATGAACACCAAAATAAAAATTCAACGACTTTATTGTATATTGAAACGATTTTACGTTCTCAGTGCATTGCCTCAAAACTTGTTCCTTGGGATAAAGACCAACACTTAAATTGAAAACCCGCTCCTTCGGAAATTCTATATAATTTAATATTTCAATAAAAACAAAAGCTTTAAGCGGCTGATAGCCGACTCATTAGGCAAAGTGCCGACGTTTTAGGCTCGGAAGCCTCTCGCCTCCGTGGCCATTAAGTGCTGTTCGGGATTAGCTTCATTCATGCTCTGATGGCGATTTTCTTCGGCTGATTTCCTCTGATGGCCCTGCAAGAACCCGATCGCGGTAAAAAAAGAAACATCTTCATAATGAGTTGAGGGCACGACCTTCACCGACATCAACACGATTCGCCTCGGCTGACTTTTTATTTTAGCGCTCGTGGTTCGGGTCGACTGGTTTTTGTAATAACTTGCTTTTAGTTACCATCGCGGGATAATGATCCACGTTCTCTCTATTAGGTTAAAGTGTCATGACTGTCAATTCTTAAGGCATTGTACTGTAAATTATTCCACTACTGTTAATTTTTTGTTATCAGTTCCTCAGGTTGTTGCTTCGAGTTAAAGAACCGACTTTCACATACTGTTCATATTATATCATCTTAAAATAAATAAACCTATACCATTACAGACCATGGAGGATCATGAAGACATGGTAGAGAATGTGCTGTTTCTTAGACAACGGTTGTGCAGAGAGATGATTTGTCCTAGATCACGCTCGACCTGCAGATTTTTCCCCTTATTGTGGGTAACTCTCTTTATAGAGGCTGGGAGAGCCACAGGATGGTCCTAATTCCCATAGGATCCATCCCCAGTCGCTAACGGATGAAATAAAAGTCAACCCACGATCTTCGGGACGGCAACTGAGCGCTCTAGCACTGACCCCACCCGCTCCCTTATCCGCTTCATCGTCATCTAAACTTCGAAATGTTTGTTGAAACGTTCATTTCGTGGTGAAATATAGACATTTTTCTTAATTACACTCTTTGTTTCATACTGAGATTCAGGATTTTTTTTTAATTTTCGAGAAAATTAAAAAGAAAAAGAATGAAACGTTAAAACTTGTAACTTCGCTGGAAGTGACAACCTGCGAAATTGAAAAATATTGAAAATTTACTTTTTAATTGAATTTAATATATACCAGTGGTTCACGACTTAACCTATACATTATATATTTTTTAATTTTAGTTTATAGCAAACCTAATTTAATTTAATATAAAATAATTTCTCTCAATGCTGGCTGTTGAACGTTGTACCAGCTAATTACCTCCTTCCTCAACTCAATCATCCTAAAAACTGTAATTCCAATAATATGTACTGACTGTACCTTCATGGCTTGTATTGCTAAGGTTTATTTATAATTTATATTATTCAACTTTGATCTAATGATTATTTAAAAATTTAATTCAATATCAAATTAATAACCTCAACTAGTGAGATAATTTTTATACCTTACATTTCCTATTCAGCCTAAAGTACGGATTATATTTGCATGTATTGTATCAGAAAACATCAACTTTAACATATTGCTGAACAAATGAGGTTGAAATGTTTGGTACCTTGTCATTATAATTATATCTCCTTCTCCAACAGTTTTTTTAAAATGATAACGAAGATTAGAAGAAAATAATACTTGAGAGATAAAACTCAAGAGCATCCTACACATTTAGAAAGTTTAAGAATCGTGGAAGATGACGGGAACACCATTAAAAAAATAATTATGCTCGAAATTTGTGTTAGCGTTACAAAATTAAATACTTTGACAAGAATCTTTTCATACCTCTCATTTCAAAATGTTTCTTAATGCTTAATACCATACCATTCGTAAGCTTAGTACAGTGAATAACTGAGTAATTATATGTTTATTTTCATTATATATATTTTCACTATTTTGAGTTTGCTAATAATATATTTTGCCATAAAAAAAATTGTCATAACTGGAATTGAATACCGCCGGC